>JACEEZ010005672.1:345000-470000 GCA_016584305.1 Chionoecetes opilio | reverse complement strand
CTCACCACCGTCGGCGCTTGCCGTCGAACAGTGTTCGTCACTCAAAAGTGGCAGTGTGGACACTATGCCGACGAGCAAAATTTAACCGTCGGCGCTGCCCGCCAACATTCGGCAGGTTTAATATTGGGCGGGCATGCCCGTCACTCACGGGTCAGCGCCAAACACATGCTTCAAGTTATCGGCAGTTTTCACTATCTAGATATTTTTGTATTGCTATGTACCGTATACCATCAGAACCAAGAAAGTCAGCTGATCACGAGTATGTGATCAACAATTAAATGGGAGAAATGGTCGGGAAATTGCAGCGAGTTGAAGACAAAAAAGTGAGAAAAATGATTATACACTATTTCTTTTTGCTATATTTTTTAGAATACACAAAAAGTTTTTCGTATATTTTTCTTGCTTGTGATATGCAGAAATGTGTCATGAAGATGATAGTTGGGCCAGTTTTTCTAAACCTCCTGTGGTTATTTCATAATCTCGAGTGAGAGTACACGATATGCAGAAAATATGACTCTCACTTTGAAATCAGGAAGCGCGCTGACCGCCGAACAAAACCGTTCGTGTGGACACAACCCTGGCAACGGCGCTTCCCGTCGGCAGTGGTAGTGTGGACGGGGCTTAAGCCCCGTCCACACTACCACTCACCACCGTCGGCGCTTGCCGTCGGTGCTTGCCGACGGGAAGCGCCGTTGCCAGGGTTGTGTCCACACGAACGGTTTTGTTCGGCGGTCAGCGCGCTTCCTGATTTCAAAGTGAGTCATGTTTTCTGCATATCGTGTACTCTCACTCGAGATTATGAAATAACCACAGGAAGTTTAGAAAAACTGACCCAACTATCATCTTCATGACACATTTCTGCATATCATAAGCAAGAAAAATATACGAAAACCTTTTTGTGTATTCTAAAAAAATATAGCAAAAAGAAAGTGTATAAACATTTTTCTCACTTTTTTTGTCTTCAACTCGCTGCAATTTCCCGACCATTTCTCCCATTTAATTTTTGATCACATACTCGTAATCAGCTGACTTTCTTGGTTCTGATGGTATACGGTACATAGCAATACAAAAATATCTAGATAGTGAAAACTGCCGATAACTTGAAGCATGTGTTTGGCGCTGACCCGTGAGTGACGGGCATGCCCGCCCAATATTAAACCTGCTGAATGTTGGCGGGCAGCGCCGACGGTTAAATTTTGCTCGTCGGCATCGTGTCCACACTGCCACTTTTGAGTGACGAACACTGTTCGACGGCAAGCGCCGACGGTGGTGAGTGGTAGTGTGGACGGGGCTTTAGGCGTTACGTAATTGTTGAACGGCCCATAAGTTATCATGGAATGAAAATCAGATTTTTTTTTTCTTAATGTACTATTTACACAAATAAAGATGTGGTGTGTTCATATGTGTGTGTGTGGGTGTGTGTGGGTGGGTGGGTGGGGGGGGGCACATTCCTTGCTCGTGGTGGCCGCCCTGTCCGGGCACACCACACAGGCAGTCAAGTCACCGCCTGGTTGTCCGGGCACACCACACAGGCAGTCAAGTCACCGCCTGGTTGTCCGGGCACACCACACAGGCAGTCAAGTCACCGCCTGGTTGTCCGGGCACACCACACAGGCAGTCAAGTCACCGCCTGGTTGTCCGGGCACACCACACTGGCAGTCAAGTCACCGCCTGGTTGTCCGGGCACACCACACAGGCAGTCAAGTCAAGTTTCTCACCACAGCTTTTGAAAGCTCGTGGACACTGGCGAGGTAGACACGCGAGCACCAGTAACTACACAGGCTTACGTGTTAGATTTTGATCTGTTACTCTAGCTTACTCATTATTCACATCTGAATATGCTTGCAATAACTACTTTGATTTACTTAATATTGTGATTTACCTGGTGCAAACTGAAGCAGCGGGGAGTGGAATACTCAGTGCCAGACCGTCGCTTGGAGTGGAGTACAGTGTGAAGACCGTTGCCTGTGGACAGTGTAGAGTATTACAGTGCCAGACCGTCGCTTGGAGTGGAGTACAGTGTGAAGACCGTTGCCTGTGGAGTATTACAGTGCCAGACCGTCGCTTGGAGTGGAGTACAGTGTGAAGACTGTTGCCTGTGGAGTATTACAGTGCCAGACCGTCGCTTGGTGTGGAGTACAATGTGAAGACCGTTTATTGCCTGTGGAGCAATACAGTGCCAGACCGTCGCTTGGAGTGGAGTACAATGTGAAGACCGTTTATTGCCTGTGGAGCAGTACAGTGCCAGACCGTCGCTTGGAGTGGAGAATACGGTGTAAATTACGACCTTTGCCTGGTGTGTCGTGCAGCAAACCTTCGCCTGAAGTGGAGTGGACGATGCCACGCTGCGTATAGTTGTTGCCTGTTGGGAGAGGATGTTACGTTCTATCACCATTATTTCCTGCTCGCAGCTCAATGACTGTGTAGTGCGCGTGCGCGGAAATGGGTGGGTTTTTTAAATATTATCAGAGAGCTTCTACGAGAGGTGTCACTCGGGTGATTTAACATGGCGCGCCATTTTGATTTCATGGACGGCAGCGATCCTAGCGGCAGAGGGGCCTCTGACAGTCGCTCGTGCAGAACGAAGGGGAATCTCATCTCCTTTTGGTGATGATGGGGTGATAATGGAAGGTGGGAGAGAGGGAAGGAAGGAGATATGAAAGAAGGAAAGGAGGAATAAGGAGTAAGGAAGAAATTGGAGGGATGAAGAGTCAGAAGAGGAACTGACGAGGAAAGAAATAAGGAATCAAAGAAGGGAGGGAATTCCTTCACTCACTCGTTACCATCTTCCCCCACCCATTACCCCACACGCGTTACCCATCTTCCCCCACCCATTCACTCACCCATTACCCCACACGCATTACCCATCTTCCCCCACCCACTCACTCACCCATTACCCATCACCCCAACACCATTCACTCACCCATTACCCATCACCCTACACCCATTCACTCACCCATCACCCCCACCCATTACCCATCACCCCGGACCCATTCACTCAACCATTACCCATCACACCACACCCATTCACTCACCCATTACCCATCACCCCACACCCATCTAGAATTAGGTGCCCACCTCCTGCTGTCCAGTGCCAGGTGCACACCTCCTGCTGCCCATGGAGTGCCAGGTGCGCACCTCCTACTGTCCATGGAGTGCCAGGTGCACACCTCCTGCTGCCCATGGACTGCCAGGTGCCCACCTCCTGCTGCCCATGGAGTGCCAGGTGCACACCTCCTACTGCCCATGGAGTGCCAGGTGCACACCTCCTGCTGCCCATAGAGTGCCAGGTGCACACCTCCTACTGCCCATGGAGTGCCAGGTGCACACCTCCTGCTGCCCATGGAGTGCCAGGTGCACACCTCCTACTGCCCATGGAGTGCCAGGTGCACACCTCCTACTGCCCACGGAGTGCCAGGTGCACACCTCCTGCTGCCCATGGAGTGCCAGGTGCCCACCTCCTGCTGCCCATGGAGTGCCAGGTGCCCACCTCCTGCTGCCCATGGAGTGCCAGGTGCACACCTCCTACTGCCCATAGAGTGCCAGCTATAGGTGCCCACCTCCTGCTGGCACTGACAGCAGGAGGTGGGTACCTGGCACTCGATGGGCAGCAGGAGGTGGGCACCTGGCACTGGACAGCAGGAGGTGGGTAGTGGGAGGTGGGCACCGCGTGTACTGGGCGGCAGGAGCTAGGTGGGTATATAGTGGGAAGCATGCAGGAGGTGCACGGGCACCGGGCTTTGGGCAGCGATATATAGGTTGGCACCGGGTACTGGGCAGTGGGATGTGGGAAGTGGGCAGCGGACAACGGGAAGCTCCGCGGGGGATGGGAAGCAGTCGGCGGTAGGTGGGCAGCAGTCGGCGGTAGGTGGGCAGCATGATGCCGGCGGTAGGTGGGCAGCAGTCGGCGGTAGGTGGGCAGCAGTCGGCGGTAGGTGGGCAGCAGTCGGCGGTAGATGGGCAGCAGTCGGCGGTAGGTGGGCAGCAGTCGGTGATAGGTGGGCAGGAGGCTGTGGGTCTCGAGAAGTGTTCAACGGGTCACGGGTGAATAACGGGATGGCGGTAGTCAGGCAGCGTTCAATGGTAGGTTAATGATTAATTGATTGATTTAATGCCTAAAAAGGTGAATGTGCCAGACATCAGAGGTTCAATGGTAGGTTAGCAGTGGGTAGCGGGTGACGGGGAGTGCACTGGGAGTGAATGGGTTGCCGGAGGAGAGCAGCGGGTCACGGGTGGCGGGCAAGACACAATCAAATCCACCGCCATTCCTCGCATCGTAGACAGCCGTCACTCTATAAAATTGTTATATGATAAAGTGTTACTTTAATGTTTACAAATCTATCTACAAAGTTAAAAAATTACTTTGCTCATCAAAAGGTTGGCGTTCACGTGTTTAGTAACATAATTTTACATTGTGATTGTGAGTGTTTTTGGGATCAGCTGATCGAGGACGAAGCAGCACACGGCACGTCACATACTGCTGCTGCTGCATGTAGTTGGTCCTCATCTCTTTCATCCTCCTCATGATAAGATAACCTGCCAGGCTTATCGCTGAAGGTAATAAGGTAATAACTAGTGTTCAGTGGGCGGCTCAAGGCTAGCAAGGTACAGGTCTGCATGAGCTGCTTGTCGGGTGTTGTGTTTCTAGGGCAGTGTACCAGCGTGAAGGTGTTGTGTTTCTAGGGCAGTGTACCAGCGTGAAGGTGTTGTGTTTCTAGGGCAGTGTACCAGCGTGAAGGTGTTGTGCTTCTAGGGCAGTGTACCAGCGTGAAGGTGTTGTGCTTCTAGGGCAGTGTACCAGCGTGAAGGTGTTGTGTTTCTAGGGCAGTGTACCAGCGTGAAGGTGTTGTGTTTCTAGGGCAGTGTACCAGCGTGAAGGTGTTGTGCTTCTAGGGCAGTGTACCAGCGTGAAGGTGTTGTGCTTCTAGGGCAGTGTACCAGCGTGAAGGTGTTGTGTTTCTAGGGCAGTGTACCAGCGTGAAGGTGTTGTGCTTCTAGGGCAGTGTACCAGCGTGAAGGTGTTGTGTTTCTAGGGCAGTGTACCAGCGTGAAGGTGTTGTGTTTCTAGGGCAGTGTACCAGCGTGAAGGTGTTGTGCTTCTAGGGCAGTGTACCAGCGTGAAGGTGTTGTGTTTCTAGGGCAGTGTACCAGCGTGAAGGTGTTGTGTTTCTAGGGCAGTGTACCAGCGTGAAGGTGTTGTGTTTCTAGGGCAGTGTACCAGCGTGAAGGTGTTGTGTTTCTAGGGCAGTGTACCAGCGTGAAGGTGTTGTGTTTCTAGGGCAGTGGGTAAATATGCGGTATTATTCCAGATGAACACCGAATTCACTTTGGTGGACGAAACAATTTTTGGTATTAGTTCGGTAGTGGGCTTTCAAAAGTCCTAGGATTCCTACCTACATCATCGTGTAGATTTCTTCATTCTGAGTATTCTGAACCCCATTTCCCATGGCGCAATTGAATAATAATGGCGTTACATGTACTTCCGAAAATCTACCGTTATTTCAGCCAGAAACGGATAAGTTAGGTTAAATCAAATTAGGTTAGGTTAGGTTAGAGGTGGGGTTTGGTTTAGTAACAGATGATATTAAAAAAAAATAGAAAATTATCAAAACTATGGCAGTGTGAAGCGGAGCAAGGTTTGCAGGCAGGGCGGGGATACCCCAACACCTGTAAACAAATATTTATTTCCGACAAAAGCGAGTGCCAGATTCGTTCAATACACATCAAAACTATTCGGGAAAACTAAGTTTTGGCTTCGAAATCGGTGAAAGCCCACTACCGAAATGTTACTCTATTTTTTTCTAGTGGGTTTTGATGTGTTTTGAATTAATCTGCTAACCGTTTCTGTCGCAAATAATATATATTTTGTCTTATTAGTTTGGTAGTCTAAAGGTAAAGGTTAGGTTAGGTTCAATTTGTTTCTTTTTTGTCATTTTTATTGCAAAAAAAAAAAAATTCAAAATAAATAATGTGATTTGCGACAGAAATGGTTAGCAGATTAATTCAAAACAACAAAACTTACCAGAAAAAAATAGTTTCGTCCACCAAGGGAAATTCGGTATTCATCTGGAAATTTACCAAATATGCAGTTTCAACCAATACTCCCTATTGACCAATACTCTCCTGACATACCAGGGGGTCAGTTAAGATTAGTTTTATCAACCCTGCCATATCTCGCTTGTACCTTATGAAGGACTAATCTTTCGTCATACACGTCTTCTAACCTTCAAAGAGTTGGCACCCATATTGTTGCTACTCTGTACTTTCTAGAGTTTCATGATATGTTTTTCCAAATGTGGGTTCTATTATTATTTCCATACCCCTGCTAATTCCAATGGGGGTCTTATGAATGATGTTATAATTTTTGTGACCATCTATCACTACCTGCCCTGAATTAACTCATTAACTGAATTAACTCAACACGCCATGAATGGCATGTTGCATTACCTCACCAAGATCACTGATCTTGTTTTTGCCGATGATGCAGTAATCTTTGCTGAGTCGCTGGAGGTCCTGGTGATGGCTCTCGAGGCGCTGCACGAGGAGGCAAAGCCGTTGGGACTTGAGGTCTCCTGGCTTAAGACCAAGGTCCAGGTGTTTGGAGGCTTACTAGATGAAACAGTACAGTCTGTTCATGCATGTGGCGAGGACATTGAGATCTTGGAAAGTGTTACATACCTTGGTAGCGCAGTCCATAATGACGGCGGGTCACTTCAAGAAGTCTTACGGCGGATTGGCATAGCCCACAGTGTTATGGACCCGCTCAGCCCAGTCAGCAGGATTATTTGCCGTTGTCGGTACCTGTGCAGGAGGACAAAGATCCGGATCTTCAAGTCGCTTGTGATCCCTGTCTTACTCTATGGTTGTGAGACATGGACACTAAATAGCGACTTGAAGAGACGAATCGATGCCTTTGGTAATAAGTGTCTTCACAGAATCATGGGGTATCGCTGGGATGATTACGTGTCAAATCAGTAACTGCACCGTGAGACTGAATAGAGACCTATTACCTGCATAGTCCGTCAGCGCCAACTTCGGCTATATGGGCATGTGGCACGCTACCCTGAAACCGATCTTTCCCATCGGGTTGTATCTATAAGAGACAATCTGGCGTGGAGGAGGCCAAGGGGGCGCCCACAAGGCTCGTGGCTGGGGCAAGTTGATGTTTCTTGTCGAGAGCTGCTTGGTATGGGAAAGGAGCCTGCATGGGGACTCGCGCGTGGTGACCCCCAGGAGTGGCGTCGTAGGGTGGGCAAGGCGACGCGCCCCCCGGTGTATGCCCCTAATGATTGATTGATTTATTGTGTTGCTCGTGGTTTGTGGGTGTGATGAAGGGACTGGGAGTGTTACCTTGTTGGCTCCATTGTCTTGTGTTGCCATTAGTGTTCAAAGGCTGATATAAACCCGTAAAAAATAGAGCCTTTCAAAACGGAGAGGAAGAGTTAGGTAACCCGTAAAAATAGAGCCTTTCAAAACAATGAGATACAGATTTAACCAGTAAAAATAGAGCCTTTCAAAACAATGAGATACAGATTTAACCAGTAAAAATAGAGCCTTTCAAAACAATGAGATACAGATTTAACCAGTAAAAATAGAGCCTTTCAGAACAATGAGATACAGATTTAACCAGTAAAAATAGAGCCTTTCAAAACAATGAGATACAGATTTAACCAGTAAAAATAGAGCCTTTCAAAACAATGAAATACAGATTTAACCAGTAAAAATAGAGCCTTTCAAAACAATGAAATACAGATTTAACCAGTAAAAATAGAGCCTTTCAAAACAATGAGATAAAGAGTTAACCAGTAAAAATAGAGCCTTTCAAAACAATGAGATACAGATTTAACCAGTAAAAATAGAGCCTTTCAAAACAATGAGATACAGATTTAACCAGTAAAAATAGAGCCTTTCAAAACAAAGAGAAAGATTTAACCAGTAAAAATAGAGCCTTTCAAAACAGAGAAAGATTTAACCAGTAAAAATAGAGCCTTTCAGAACAATGAGAAAGATTTAACCAGTAAAAATAGAGCCTTTCAGAACAATGAGAAAGATTTAACCAGTAAAAATAGAGCCTTTCAAAACAATGAGATAAAGAGTTAACCAGTAAAAATAGAGGCTTTCAAAACAATGAGATAAAGAGTTAACCAGTAGAAATAGAGCCTTTCAAAACAAGGATAAAGAGTTAACCAGTAAAAATAGAGCCTTTCAAAACAATGAGATACAGATTTAACCAGTAAAAATAGATTCTTTCAATACAATGAGAAAGAGTTAACCAGTAAAAATAGAGCCTTTCAATACAATGAGATAAAGAGTTAACCCGTAAAAATAGAGCCTTTCAATACAATGAGATAAAGAGTTAACCAGTAAAAATAGAGCCTTTCAAAACAATGAGATAAAGAGTTAACCAGTAAAAATAGAGGCTTTCAAAACAATGAGATAAAGAGTTAACCAGTAAAAATAGAGCCTTTCAAAACAATGAGATACAGATTTAACCCGTAAAAATAGAGCCTTTCAAAACAATGAGATAAAGAGTTAACCAGTAAAAATAGAGCCTTTCAAAACAATGAGATAAAGAGTTAACCAGTAAAAATAGAGCCTTTCAATACAATGAGAAAGAGTTAACCAGTAAAAATAGAGCCTTTCAATACAATGAGAAAGAGTTAACCAGTAAAAATAGAGCCTTTCAATACAATGAGAAAGAGTTAACCAGTAAAAATAGCCTTTCAATACAATGAGAAAGAGTTAACCAGTAAAAATAGAGCCTTTCAATACAATGAGATAAAGAGTTAACCCGTAAAAATAGAGCCTTTCAATACAATGAGAAAGAGTTAACCAGTAAAAATAGAGCCTTTCAATACAATGAGATAAAGAGTTAACCCGTAAAAATAGAGCCTTTCAAAACAATGAGAAAGAGTTAACCAGTAAAAATAGAGCCTTTCAAAACAATGAGAAAGAGTTAACCAGTAAAAATAGAGCCTTTCAATACAATGAGATAAAGAGTTAACCCGTAAAAATAGAGCCTTTCAATACAATGAGATAAAGAGTTAAGTATGTGGCAGAGGAAACACTGATAGAACATTGTAAATAGGTGACATGGGAAATACACCCACACCACTCACAGCGTTCTATCCATCTTATACCAATTAGTCGATAAATAGGAAACTAGGGTGATTGGATCTCCGGGTTGATAAGTGTGTAACTGCCACACTGCCACAACAAAAATATAGTAGTTAACACATACAATCCTCACCCTGCCCTATTATCTCAATTCAATTTCCCTTCCATGAACATCCCTTTCCTGTCCCATCATTACCTTTATTTTCCTTTATCTGTGAAGCAATAACCTACTCCACTATTGCTATTATTTACCCTTACCTCCACAGCCACCATGTCAGCCATTCCCCCAGAACCAACCAAGGAGGAGATTGACCAGTTACGCGCCGCAGCCATACAGAAGATAGAAGTCGGCGGACCGTTTGACCCTCAGGACGTACGGCGGATTAAATCGGACGACAAGTACATCCGTCGGTTCTTGCTGCAACACGACAATGACCAGAAGCTTTCCCTGGAGATGGTGATGGACACTCTGAAGTGGAGGCTTGAAAACCAGTGTAATGGTGAGTGTGGGCCGGGATTTGTTCAGTCACTCCTTGATATGTGCAGTTTATAGCTTGTATTTTTATGAATCTCTTTTGTTGCATAAGTTTATAGTGTTTTTAATGATATTTTATCTTTTTATCTTTTTTTTGGACTTCTCGTGTTTATGGTAGTAGATTTTTTTATGATGATTTTTTTATATTCTGACTTTTTTGTGTAACATGTTTCTTTGTTTCTTTGTTGTTTTTTTGTCACCTGAAAGCCTCCATGCATTCTAAAGAGTTTCCTAATTATTACTATTTTTATCTTTTTGTTTTGTTTTGTTACAGTTTTTTACTTCATTTTATATTTCACGTGCCTCCCCATGGACCCCAACCATCTTGACCTCCATGTTTTAATCTTATCTCCCCTTCTCTGCTGCTCGGATCAAATTTCTCTCCACATGTCTTTTGTAACTCTGATGTCTGTTTATCAACTCTGTTATAAGATTGTCGATAGTATCTTATTGCACTTTTTTTCTATCTATACACACTGACACGAAAAGAAAACAAAGCTATCATCATCATATCATCATCATCATCATCATCATCAAAGTAAGTCCCATATTGTCATGGGACGGTAGATTGTCAAGCTGTATGGTTATGCACACAACTTGTCAGGTTAGGTTTTTTGGTTCCTCTCTCTGTAAGCCATCCCTCACAGCAGCATTGTACAGCCCCCTCATTATACTCTTGTTACTACAGTCCTACCTCACAGCAGCATTGTACAGCCCCCTCATTATACTCTTGTTACTACAGTCCTACCTCACAGCAGCATTGTACAGCCTCATTATCTTGTACTACAGTCTACTCACAGCAGCATTGTACAGCCCCCTCATTATACTCTTGTTACTACAGTCCTACCTCACAGCAGCATTGTACAGCCCCCTCATCATACTCTTGTTACTACAGTCCTACCTCAGTCATCCCTCACAGCAGCATTGTACAGCCCCCTCATCATACTCTTGTTACTACAGTCCTACCTCAGTCCTACCTCACAGCAGCATTGTACAGCCCCCTCATTATACTCTTGTCACTACAGTCCTACCTCAGTCATCCCTCACAGCAGCATTGTACAGCCCCCTCATTATACTCTGGTCACTACAGTCCTACCTCAGTCCTACCCTCACAGCAGCATTGTACAGCCCCCTCATTATACTCTGGTCACTACAGTCCTACCTCAGTCATCCCTCACAGCAGCATTGTACAGCCCCCTCATTATACTCTGGTCACTACAGTCCTACCTCAGTCATCCCTCACAGCAGCATTGTACAGCCCCCTCATTATACTCTGGTCACTACAGTCCTACCTCAGTCATCCCTCACAGCAGCATTGTACAGCCCCCTCATTATACTCTCGTCACTACAGTCCTACCTCAGTCATCCCTCACAGCAGCATTGTACAGCCCCCTCATTATACTCTCGTCACTACAGTCCTACCTCAGTCATCCCTCACAGCAGCATTGTACAGCCCCCTCATTATACTCTCGTCACTACAGCTCCCAGTATCCTCCAGCGTTACAGCCCCTATATACTCTCGTCACTACATCCACTCTGACATACATCAACTGCAATGTACCTGTCCTGAAGCAGCACATTCTGACATGAGGTGAACTAGTAGATGCACGAATTGTATGAGCCCGTCACAGAAAAGAAAAATGAAAACAAATAATAAGCAAATGCATTCGTATCAAGAAATTAGATATAATATAAATGATAGCAACTAAGATGGTGCCCAATTAAAGCCACTAACTCTTGGGGAAAATTAGAGAAAGGCTTAGGTTCAGTATATAACATGAATGAATTAGAAGTTGATTGGAAAAACCCTGCTATCAAGAGGAGAAAGAGAAGCTAGATATTTGAGAAGACACATGGTGAATTCAAGAAAATTATGTTTGAATTTCACCAAGAAATAAAGCTTTCTCCCATGGAAGGGTAGATGCCGGGAATGGACTAGGAGAAGAGGCAGTAGCAGCAAGTAGTGTGGATAGTTCAATGAAAAAGTACATAGATAAATATTGATACGGAGACAGGACCACATGAGTATACAGTAAAACCTCGCGTATTCGGACCCTCATTATTCGGACTTTGACATTATTCGGACCTCCTCCTCTTTTTTTTTTTTTTTTTTTTTTTTTTTTTTTTTTTTTTTTTTTTTTTTTTTTTTTTTTTTTTTAAAGGGTCAAAATTTCCTAGCTATATGTACATCTAGATTTTTTTTTTTTTTTAAGGGGTCGAAATTTCCTACCTAGATTTTTTTTTTTTTTTTTTTTTTTTTTTTTTTTTTTTTTTTTATACATATCCCCCCATATATAATCACCCCATTATTCGGATCCTTGTATTACTCTGACCACTCCTTGGCCCAATTAGTCCGGATATGAGAGGTTTTACTGTACCTCAGGCCCTGTAATGCTACAACGAGGTAAATACACAAGTTAAAGTCGTGATTGAGACACGGAGGCCGGATCCCACAAGTGTAACTCATTATTTGATATCACAACTATAGTCAATTTTTTTTATTATGGTCAAAATGCACTAAGGAAGCCACGCCCCTTGCCTTCTACCTTTTTCTACGGGGCTGCTGATTGGTGCATTCCTCGTATCATCACTACCAATCACAATATCTTCACTACTTAACAGCGCGTGACCACTGGACAGAGCAATCTTCACTACAGAGGGTTTTTATTTTGTCACCCTCTGTAGTGAAGATTGCTCTGTCCAGTGGTCACGCCGCTGTTAAGTAGTGAAGATATTGTGATTGGTAGTGATGATACGAGGAATGCACCAATCAGCTGCCCCGTAGAATAGAAGGGGAGGCAGGGGGCGTGGCTTCCTTACTGCATTTTGACCATAATAAAAAAAATAGACTATAGGTAAATACACACTGCAGATCAAATTAATTCCATTTTTAAGTTACGATTACTCATTCAATTCCTCTGCCTTATGTACATGCAGTTACCATATGATTCATAGGACAAAATAACGACACAAACCTTTCCTGCATACATACAGTACTACACGGGCAAACACTTTCCCATGTCTGACTCACCGTCTATATTACTAATCATCGCCTTAGTTTTTTTTGTCCACCATTACCCTTACCGTAGATAACACTAAAGTCGCCAGGACAACGTTTCTTTTTGCTTTACAGACGTGTGGTGGCGTTAATACTTACATTTCTACATCCATGATTTCAGGAAAGTTAGAAGGGGCTATCTGGAGAGTGTGTCAATTTGTGTCTTCATCTGTGTCATAGTATGGCTATAAATGAACAAATTACAAAAATAAAACCGAGTGGCGACGTTGATAACGGGCTACATTAAAGTCGCCATCTACTGTTTATGTTTGAGTGTCCTCCCGTCATCGTCGTCGCCCGAAAAAAAACCGAGTAGTGAAATTTGAAACCGTATATATACTTGCAGATACAAAGCATAAAACAACGCCGAAACAGGGTAGATTATACAGTCATGATATAAACTACTGTGTATCATCTTCAGTGGCACATACAAATCAGTAGTGATGCTATCATTCGTAATATTTGGCGGCTGGCGACATTATTGCAGCTGGCGACTATACTGTTATCTACGGTTGTGTCTACATTCTGCATCCTCTCCTCATATCTTGCACTTCCTTATCACACCTCATTATATTTCTCCAAGCTGTCCTCAATCAGAACTTAATCATCTTTCATTTAGTCTCTGGGTAGTTTAGTCTCATAGCCACTCTGATGATATTAATTAAGCCTTGTAGGTACTCCTGAGATAGTGTCCATAATATATTGATCAATTTGTTTCCATACTTTTTTATTTTCTATTTTAATCTGATTGTCCCATGAGATACCAGTCACTAAGCCGCTTTGTTCAATATGCCGTGATTGGATGGTTTATGCAGTGCCCATGATCTGCCATTCTGCCCTTGCCTCTACTGAACCTTAGGAGTACGTGGATAAGGGAAGAGACAGTGGCGACTCTAGGTCTCATCTTCTCTTCTCTTCTCTTCTTTCTTTCCCCTGCCTCCATCAGTTTTTTTTTTCTCTCTCTCTCTCCTCTCTCTCCTCTCTCTCTCTCTCTCTCTCTCTCTCTCTCTCTCTCTCTCTCTCTCTCTCTCTCTCTCTCTCTCTCTTCTCTCTCTCTCTTCTCTCGTTACATCGCTATTTTGATATATGTTCAAGGAAAAATATAATTATTGTGTTTTACGTCAAAAGGAAACCAGTAGATAAGGGGTGTCACTCACTGGCTGTATCACTGTAGGAGGGAGGGAGAGGCTGGGCAGGGGGAGCCAAGGCCAGCTTGCTCCAGGATATGTACACTCGCTCACACACACACACACACACACACACACACACACACACACACACACACACACACACCACACGGACACACACACACACACCAACAACATACACACACACGTGATGATAACGTGACGGGCTCCCATTCTGTGGGTAGGCGGTTCGAATCCTCGTGCTCCCGGGGATTTTTCACTGACAAATTCGGGCGGTTACTGTCCCCCTTGAGCAAGGGGATGGGGGTGTGTGGTGTGTGAGGTCCCAGCATTGCCCAAAGATCGGTAATAATGAGCTCCAAGCTCGCACTGAGAGGGTGAAAACTGGCGATCGCGAGCCAGCTCTCGTGAACAAAACCATGGGTGAATAACACACACACACACACACACACGTGTGTATGGTCCCCATATAAAAAGAAGCATGTGAAAAAGTTTGAGAGGATACAGAGACTGGCAACAAAGATGGAACCAGAGCTAGAAGAACTTTCTTATGAGGAAAGGTTGAAAGAATTAAAGTTACCAACATTCGAGCAGAGAAGAGAAAGAGGAGACTTAATAACAATTTTTAAGCTGATAACTAAGATGGAAGAAACAGGCAATGAGAGACTACTGCTTCAGGAGCAAAGAGAAGGTCGATACACAAGACATACAAAAAAACAAGAAAAGGGAGATGCCTGAATAACAAAGAAGTACAGCTTCCCTCATAGAAATTTGGAATGGACTAAACGAGGTGATATCGGCAAAAAGTGTGCACCAGTTGAAGGAAAGACTGGATAAATGTAGATACGGAGACGGGACCACACGAGTGTAGCCTAGGCCCTGTAAAATACAACTAGGTAAATATAGAGTACCTTGAATAATAGAGCAGCGAAAACTCAATTTATGGCCGCCATCTTAGTGCCAGGACCTCTTCGTTCACTCTTGACCCGGGGAAGTTCTCAAGGCATGACCCCGCAGTATATCATGTTATGCATGTATAAAGGATAGACTGTTATCTTCAGAAATGTTTGTTCTATAAGATTATCACATGAAACATAGTAAAACACATTAAATAAAGGTCATTATGAGACTGAAGAAATATGATGAACTTAACATTCACTTAAACTCGTCGTCATGTAAAACTTTGTAGGACAACTTATAGCATGGACTATATCAATAAAAGCAGATTTTTATTAGCTTTCCATTGATATATTTAAGGCTGATTCACACTGGCGTTTTTTCGGCATTTTTATCTGACGAGAAGGGGTCTGGGTCTGGGCCTGGTGTCATGATCGCAATAGGTTTTCAACAAAAATCACACACCGATCGCTCGGTCTTTCAAGAGACCGACTTCTCGTCAGATAAAAATGCCGAAAAAACGCCAGTGTGAATCAGCCTTTAGTTTTCTGATAAATGCAGTAGTACCATGCACAAGGGCGTAGCTAGAGGGGGGGCCAATGGGGCCATGGCCCCCCCCAATTCAACACATCTATTTTAGGAGTGTATGGTATAATTTCATCAATTTTACTATATTGAATATGATGCAATGAACCAATAAATGACCTCCCATAGGGCTCAATATGCCCCCAATTAAGTCATATCTTCAAAAATATTCTCTGGGGGGCTTACAGCGCCTCCCAGACCCCCAGCTGATTAAGGCACCCACCCCGCAACCACCATTGGGAGGTGGCCCCCCCCAATTATTTTTCCTGGCTACGCCCTTGACCATGCAGAAATTAGCATTAACTAAATAAATCGTCGTGGCAGCCGCGCGTGCTCTCTCTCTCTCTCTCTCTCTCTCTCTCTTTTTTCAGGTTTTAGTTTGTTCACTACAACCTCAGTTTTAAGGCAGTTCCTGTTAAGAACACACTTGAGTACATTGCAACTCCTACCAAGTTGTAGCAGACAAGGAATCATCATCATCGTTGTTTGTTGAATTGTTCAATCAGCATCATCATCATTGTCATCATTGTTCATCATCATTGAAGGCTTGTTTGAAGGCTTTAACTTGTTAGTCTGTGGCAGCCCTTATTGCATAGTTTGTCTAGTGGGGACTTTCCATTCTTCCTAATCTCCAGTAGCTTCTTTGTGTAAGCCAATACACATTCGAGAGCTATTCAGTGTAATCACAACCGCCATTCCTTTTTTGGTGTTTGCTGCCAACGCTGCCTCCCCGCCCCCCTCCCAAGGCTGATACGTGACATCCTCCTCACCCGGCTGTCACATCTCACCCTCTACACACGCCTCACCAAATAATTATGTACCTTCACATTACACCATTACTACATATAGGACACTACCATTATTATTACTGTCTACCATCTCTCAGTTCATCACTCTTAACCCCTTGAGACCCAGAACGTAATTTCCATTGTAATTTGGCTAGCTTTAGAAGATTTTAAGTGAATATTAGTAATATTTTATAGATATGACCTATTTAGTATCCTTGTCGACTAACGAATTTGGTATATTCAGTTACTTTTCGTAATTTTATGGCTCGACAATATACAATTATTTATAGCCAAGGAAAGCTCTGGGCGTGAAGGGGTTAATGCCAATGCCTTGAGGTCTATTATTGAAAGATATATCACACTCCCCTCTAACCCTCTCATATCTGTTTATATGAGCCTATTGACATCCTTCTTTTTCACCGGTCATGTTTCTCCTCCATGCTGCATTTCATTCCTTACACGTGTTGCATACAGATGTTGCTTAGTATGAACTGGGATTCCCGTTTTGTTATGAAGCGATAACAAATCTAAACTCTTCTTCAACCACTCATGTGACTTTGGCTTAGCTGGCTCCTCCTCCACTTCCTGTACCAACCTTATCTCTTGGGTAACGTACCAGATCTCCACCACGCACTTTAAAGACTCTTTTTCTTTCTTTCTTTCTTTCTTTCTCTCTCTCTCTCTCTCTCTCTCTCTCTCTCTCTCTCTCTCTCTCTCTCTCTCTCTCTCTCTCTCTCTCTCTCTCTCTCTCTCTCTCTCTCTCTCTCTCTCTCTCTCTCTCTCTCGCTCTCTTTTTTTAACCACTACCATACACACACTACACTCAGGGTTGCTGTATCCTACCTTTGATACCACAAAATATCCTGCTGTATCCACTGGCTACAAACATAATAAAGGATAGAATTATTCCTTTGTTCGCTGTGACAAACTGAGATAGTACCACGATCACTTGCCCTCATGATCAACATTTTCATTTAATTGGCAGCGAGCGAAACTCCCTTCTCTCCCCTGCTTGTCGTTATTTAATTATATCACTTTCACCTCCTCCATTCTTCATTTTACATTTTTTCCTTCTCCCATCAGATCACATTATTTCCTTACCCTCCCTTACCTCCCAATGCTCCTCTCCCAGCCTCCCAATGCTCCTCTCCCAGCCTCCCAATGCTCCTCTCCCAGCCTCCCAATGCTCCTCTCCCAGCCTCCCAATGCTCCTCTCCCAACCTCCCAATGCTCCTCTCCCAGCCTCCCAATGCTCCTCTCCCAGCCTCCCAATGCTCCTCTCCCAACCTCCCAATGCTCCTCTCCCAGCCTCCCAATGCTCCTCTCCCAGCCTCCCAATGCTCCTCTCCCAGCCTCCCAATGCTCCTCTCCCAGCCTCCCAATACTCCCATGTCTCCAGTTCCCATCTTCAGTCTTTTCTCTACTTTTTCGTCTGGTTGAGTGGGGGAGGACGAGTGAGGGGCTTGGCGAGGGGCGGTTCTGATGCAAAGTTAGGAGGCGATTAGCAACAGGGAATGAGGGTTTGAGGAAGTAAAAAGGTTATAAAAAGTATCGAGGACTTGAGGGGCGATTAGTGAACAGCGCTCGACGACAGTGATAGAGTAGCAAGATGTAGGAATGGAAAGAGCAGCGTTACAGCAGATGGGGAAGAGAGGTGAATGTAGGTATAGTGTTCAATAACAGGAACTACCTCGTGTAGGTCTCGCGGCCTCTTGTAGTTTCCTTATGTTCTTATGTTCTTATGTTTTCCTCCTCAACATCTACCATAACTTTTCACAGGAACTACCACATGTAGGTCTCGCAGCCTCTTGTAGCTTCCTTATTTTCTTATGTTCATATGTTTTCCTCCTCAACATCTACCATAACTTTTCACAGGAACTACCACATGTAGGTCTTGCGGCCTCTTGTAGCTTCCTTATTTTCTTATGTTCTTATGTTTTCCTCCTCAACATCTACCATAACTTTTCACAGGAACTACCACATGTAGGTCTCGCGGCCTCTTGTAGCTTCCTTATTTTCTGATGTTCTTATGTTTTCCTCCTCAACATCTACCATAACTTTTCACAGGAACTACCTCATGTAGGTCTTGCAGCCTCTTGTAGCTTCCTTATTTTCTGAAGTTCATATGTTCTTATGTTTTCCTCCTCAACATCTACCATAACTTTTCACAGGAAGTACCACATGTAGATCTCGCAGCCTCTTGTAGCTTCCTTATCTTCTGAAGTTCATATGTTCTTATGTTTTGATCTAGTATTACCATTTACTTCTTCGGACTGTACCTATTGAGCTTGCGGCTTTGAGTTACTATTTATGAATGTCACACTATGAACTAGATCCAATGACTTGCCGGTCTATATTTATTCATTTTGATAGCACTATAATGGGAAATGAACTCAGATGCCTAGATATATTGCAAGGTATTTTAAAACTATACATACATCAGAATATAGACTCTTTGACCAAGACTGCGTGGACCACGACCCCAGGAGTCCTTCTAATCACTTACACCACCTTCATTCCCACCCATTAATTTCACCGCCCTATTTAAAGACCACCCATAAATGCATTCCCACCCATAATCTTCACCACCCAAAATCATTCCACCATTCATTCACCACCCTATTAATCATTCACCACCCTATTAAATCACTCACCACCCTATTAAATCATTCACCACCCTATTAAATCATTCACCACCCCATTAAATCATTCACCACCCCATTAAATCATTCACCACCCCATTAAATCATTCACCACCCTATTAAATCATTCACCACCCCATTAAATCATTCACCACCCCATTAAATCATTCACCACCCCATTAAATCATTCACCACCCTATTAAATAATTCACCACCCCATTAAATCATTCCCACCCCATTAAATCACTCACCACCCCATTAAATCATTCACCACCCTATTGAATCATTCACCACCCTATTGATCCTATTTCACCAAGTAATTGCTTCATTTATCCCCCCCACAAGCCATCACCAAGGAGAATGTGCCCCAGGAGTTCTTTGACAAGGGGGCACTCTTCGTCCACAGCCGCGACAAGGACGGCTGCAGGATACTAGTTTTCTCTGTTCGCCTCCACCAGAAGGGAACACTCGATATGGACCAGCTCAAGCGCTTCTTTATCTACTGGCTGGAACGACTGGAAAGGTGGGTGTGTGTGTGTTTGTTTACCTAGTTGGGATATGCAGGAAATGAGTTACACGCGTGGGGTCCCGTCTCCATGTCTCAATTTTGGTCACTTTTAGCTATACGATCATGAATACTCTTGGCATTTATTGTGTGTGTGTGTGTGTGTGTGTGTGTGTGTTTACTTAGTTGCAGCATATAGGGCCTGAGCAATACGGCCTTGTCTCCATGTCTAGATTAATCAAGTATTTCAAGTATCAAATATTTATCAAGTATGTTTATTGGTTTTCTCCATATTTTTGTATACTTGCATTTGTGTTTTCTGTGTGTGTGTGTTTTCGTCAATAGAGCTTTATATATCTAGATATTTGTCTGTGTGTGTGTGTGTTTGTGCATCATGTGTATTTCTATGAGTCTCTTTGTTTTTGTTTCTGTGATATATTACAGTTTTGTATTCTGCCAACCATTCTGTATTCTGTACGTATGTCTATATACTTCCAAAAGATAATATGATGCTATTACAAGTGTATGAAAAAGAAAATGACTGTGATTTGTATCTTAAGGCGAAGGTTTTGTATTTGATTTAATGAGCAAACATCCTCAGAATTCCTTGTTAGTATCCATTAGCCTCATTTGATTTTCTTGGACACTGAAGGCAGGAACAGGAAGGCAGCTTTCTGTAGTGCTCGTGAGATATTTCCTTTGAAGTTTTCTGTAGGTCAATGAACTGTGCCTTGATTGTCTGCATGCCATTATTGAGACTTATTGCAGTGCCTTGATTGTCTGCATTCCATTATTGAGACTTATTGCAGTGCCTTGATTGTCTGCATTCCATTATTGAGACTTATTGCAGTGCCTTGATTGTCTGCATGCCATTATTGAGACTTATTGCAGTGCCTTGATTGTCTGCATTCCATTATTGAGACTTGTTGCAGTGCCTTGATTGTCTGCATTCCATTATTGAGACTTGTTGCACTGCCTTGATTGTCTGCATTCCATTATTGAGACTTATTGCAGTGCCTTGATTGTCTGCATTCCATTATTGAGACTTATTGCACTGCCTTGATTGTCTGCATGCCATTATTGAGACTTGTTGCACTGCCTTGATTGTCTGCATTCCATTATTGAGACTTATTGCAGTGCCTTGATTGTCTGCATGCCATTATTGAGACTTGTTGCACTGCCTTGATTGTCTGCATGCCATTATTGAGACTTGTTGCAGTGCCTTGATTGTCTGCATTCCATTATTGAGACTTATTGCAGTGCCTTGATTGTCTGCATGCCATTATTGAGACTTATTGCAGTGCCTTGATTGTCTGCATGCCATTATTGAGACTTATTGCAGTGCCTTGATTGTCTGCATGCCATTATTGAGACTTATTGCACTGCCTTGATTGTCTGCATGCCATTATTGAGACTTATTGCAGTGCCTTGATTGTCTGCATGCCATTATTGAGACTTTTTGCAGTGCCTTGATTGTCTGCATTCCATTATTGAGACTTATTGCAGTGCCTTGATTGTCTGCATTCCATTATTGAGACTTTTTGCAGTGCCTTGATTGTCTGCATTCCATTATTGAGACTTATTGCAGTGCCTTGATTGTCTGCATTCCATTATTGAGACTTGTTGCAGTGCCTTGATTGTCTGCATTCCATTATTGAGACTTGTTGCAGTGCCTTGATTGTCTGCATTCCATTATTGAGACTTTTATCCCATCTGTGTCACTGCAGGGAGGAGAAAGGGGAGTGGATCACCGTGTTCTTCGACATGTGTGACACGGGGATGAAAAACATGGACATGGAGTTTATTCAGTACATGATCAACCTCTTCAAGAGTTACTATCCATGGGTGCTCAACTACATCATTGTCTTTGAGATGCCTTGGCTTCTTAATGGTAAGCTTGCCCTGTGTCCTCCCTGCCCAGGAATCACCACCACTATTTTTGTTCCTTAATCAATCTGTCTAGTAATTTTACAAAGTTTTTTTTTCATTTGTTGTATTTTCTAATTCGTTTTTTTTTCTGAATAGGATTTTACATTAAGTTTTTTTCAAGTGTTGTATTTTATATTCAGTTTTTTTCTGTATAGTTTTATATATATATACGTAAACTAATATATACTATACTTTTTTTATCATATACTTTTTTACAATTCATACACTTTTTTATATCACTGTTATATGTAGAAAGTCAAATATAGAGAATTTTTGTTCACTGTATAACTTTCACTCTGATTCCTTGTTCCCTTTTGTATTCAGTCCTTAAATGCAATAGGAAAGTCCTTCACTCACTCAGTCTTTGGTTCCTCTTTTGCTGCCTGCTCCCACTTTTTTTTTCTGTATCTGTGCCTATCTATGCCCTTAAGTGTATACATACATGCCTCCACATCCTTCCTTTACATCCTTTACCTGCTGCATCATGGCTCCATCAGTGCCTTCCTCTCACGCTGTCATGCTCTTCACACTTCTTGCATTCTTACTTCACATCTTATCTTTCTTTTCTTCAGGTGAATCAGGTCTCCCTTCATACTTTACCTTGCACATAGTCCTTCCTTTTTTTTTCTTTCTTTCTTGTTCTTTGTTTAGTCCCCTCACTCTCGCAAGCACTTCCCTCACATCTCCTCTGCTGTCTCCCCTCCTGACAGAAGGCATCTTCTTTATGCCTAAGTCTGACATCACAGGGACATTGTAATATCCTCCATTCCTTCAACATATCAGATATCACAACTCCCATCCTCAGACACGGGAATACATCACAAAATGCACTCCTAAAACTCACCCATAGGGTTGATCTGGGGGAACAGGCACCACACAGGCTCAGCTAGCTAACGCATCCACTTCTAAAAGATTATATGTTGCCACTAAATTACGTTTGAGAAAACATGCAAATAATATGTTATCAGCCTAACCCATGGTGAGTGGTAAATTAGGTATATCTTTGTTTATTCTAAGAATTTATGTCTATGAACTATACCTTAAAATAGCAAGAAAATGTTACCTGTATACATATATTGTGCACCTAAGGTGAATGTACTCGGCCAGGATGCATCACGCCAAGCACCAAGCACTTATTCCCATGAAAAGACAAAGATTCATCTGCCAGTGTAGATTCTTATGCAGAAGCCATTGCTGTGTCGTCTGTTTGTTTGTTGATAACATTTAATAGTTAAAAAGCATATATTCCTTAATGGATATTTCTATCAAATATTTGAACTGTGAAGTTCAGATTGTATGAAATTAAGTCCGTGTTTGCATAGCTACACAGATATTGATTATTTCAACAAGGGGAATTTTAGTGAATAAAGATCAGCAACAAAACAAACCCTGTAAAAATAATGATAAATGTTAAGGTTTTTTAGTGTTTATAAAACTGATGGAACTTTGATATAAACTCATTAATAGTGATTGATGCAAGGCTAGGAACAATGAGATATATAAGATAATGATTCACTGTGTCTAAGGCTGACAAAGGAGGCCTTACTGAACACCCACTTTAATGTAAGAAGGGCACATAAAATACCCGGATTAGAGCCGGATGCAAGAAAATAATCCTATAAACCGTGAAGCATTTTATGCTTTATGGCGCAATCGTTCTAGGAAGCTAATGTAGTTATCTTGCAAGTGTGATATGTGTTCCAGGCAGCCAGTGTTTGATATCTTAAATTTGGTTGTGACATTAAGAATTTCCTCAGAATTATCAATGTATTCATGTCTGTTGATAGATAAAGCACAGGGTATCTTAACCACAAAGCGGATTTCAAGACCTCAAATAGCGACTGGCTCAAACACACGTGGCGCCAGAAGATAACCTAAATACACTTGAATAATGATGACAAAAACTTGTACACATGTAACATTTCCATGGTGACAATCTGGCCTCAATATTATTCTTCATTAACCGTATTCAAGATCATCGCAATTTCTATACTTATTCATGTGAACAAAATGTTAAAAAGGAAGTTGCATTACCTTACTTAAAAGTGAAAAACATTTGAATGACCACAAAGAAATGCAAAAAATGATGGGAAGAAAACCTCTTTTATGGGTATTTATGCGTAATAGTTAGGAAGCTCATATATTAACAGAGAAATATTGTAAAACAGAATCTAAAAAGGAATTCTATTTTTTATGTTTAATATGGATGAAAAATCTTTAATTATAACTCAGAAGTGTGCACATTATTCTATGAGCAATCAATTTTGTTGTACCGCCCCCTGTGTATAGGAAGGGGCCTCTTATATGAAGAAAAATTAGCATGTCCCACATGACCCAAATCTGTGTTACTGGTAAAGAATTATCAAGACTCCCTTACTTGGCAGCTGTTCAGATAGAAGAGGCAGGATGTGAATGGTGAAATTGTCCCTTCTGTGGAGTTTCTCTCTCTCTCTCTCTGTCTGTCTCTCCATTATGTTCAGTTATCCCATTGTCAAAAAAGAACATAAACTGACCAGTGTATCAACATGTAGGGCATCCCATGCACTCTGCCCTTGCCCTGTAGCTACTCAATTAAGTGTGCAGGATAGAGACAGGAAAACAGAACAACAACAAAATATAGAAACGTTTAGGCAGGGCTTGACTTGGACCATCATGCTTGTTTTTATTCTTGTGACCTTTGGTGACCTTTGAGACTCACCGACCAATCACATCATTGTTCCAAAAAGCACGTCAGCCAATCACAAGACAGCAGGGTTATCATGTGCGCTTATGGATGCTACTGATGTTGGTTTCCTTTTGAGCCATTTCTATTGTTTTTTGTTTTTTTATTCCACAAAGAATCGGAGGACCCAAGTAGTGTTTTTAGTGCATATAAAAAAATTATGGATATTTTTATTGGTATTTGCACATGTCACCTACCTAATCCCTGCCAATATTGACCCCTTCACCCCCAGATCTTTCCCTTGCTATATAAACTCGTCTGTAGTTAGCGATACAATTACGAAATGTAACTTAATATACCAAATAGTTAGTGGGAAAGGATACTAAATACATCATATCTATAAAATATTGCTTATATTCATTAAAATCGTCTAATGGTTCCCAAATTACAATGGAAATAACGTTCTGGGCTTGAAGGGGTTAAGGGTGTGGCATTAGGACTTCACATGCACCCCAAACATTGCAGTACAGTAGCTCCCTTACTTCAGTACATAATTGCTCCTAGGGTTTGTACTGAACTTCAAAATATATGTAAATCCAACATTACTCTTGTCAATACTGAATACTGCACTCACAGCATTGTTAAGAATATGTTTGCACAGTACAGTTATATCCTTAAGAGTACCTTTTGCCAGCCTTCAATGGTATAATTCAATGGTTCTTATTATTACCATCACCACTGACTTTACTCTAATGGCTCTGAGACATGATGGAGTGAATATATGTGAAAACAACAATTTACATTAACAGACTGTGTGTATGTAACTCTTAAAGTATGTACAGTAACTTGAATGTATGTACAGTAACTTAAAGTATGTACAGTAACTTTAATGTATGTACAGTAACTTTAAAGTATGTACAGTAACTTGAATGTATGTACAGTAACTTGAATGTATGTACAGTAACTTTAATGTATGTACAGTAACTTGAATGTATGTACAGTAACTTGAATGTATGTACAGTAACTTTAATGTATGTACAGTAACTTGAATGTATGTACAGTAACTTGAATGTATGTACAGTAACTTGAATGTATGTACAGTAACTTGAATGTATGTACAGTAACTTTAATGTATGTACAGTAACTTTAATGTATGTACAGTAACTTTAATGTATGTACAGTAACTTTAATGTATGTACAGTAACTTTAATGTATGTATGTACAGTAACTTTAATGTATGTACAGTAACTTTAATGTATGTACAGTAACTTTAATGTATGTACAGTAACTTGAATGTATGTACAGTAACTTTAATGTATGTACAGTAACTTTAATGTATGTACAGTAACTTTAAAGTATGTACAGTAACTTTAATGTATGTACAGTAACTTTAATGTATGTACAGTAACTTGAATGTATGTA
The DNA here is from genome assembly GCA_016584305.1 of Chionoecetes opilio. Classification (NCBI taxonomy): domain Eukaryota; kingdom Metazoa; phylum Arthropoda; class Malacostraca; order Decapoda; family Majidae; genus Chionoecetes; species Chionoecetes opilio. Next base: position 444,712 of record JACEEZ010005672.1, on the reverse strand, counting down.
CAGTAACTTTAATGTATGTACAGTAACTTTAATGTATGTACAGTAACTTTAATGTATGTACAGTAACTTTAATGTATGTACAGTAACTTTAATGTATGTACAGTAACTTTAATGTATGTACAGTAACTTGTAATGTATGTACAGTAACTTGAATGTATGTACAGTAACTTTAATGTATGTACAGTAACTTGAATGTATGTACAGTAACTTGAATGTATGTATACATAGGGAATGCCTGTACTTATATAACCTGTAACATCCACACCTCCACTTTGGCAGCAATGTGGAAGATCATCAAGACTTGGCTGCCTCCAAAATCTATTCAGAAGATCAAGTTTGTGGACAAGAAGTCCATCGGGGAGTACGTGGTGCCCGACCAGTGCCTGACCTCCTGGGGCGGCACTGACCCTTACCAGTACCACTTTGAGCCCGAGGTAGCCTCCTCTCCCTCCTCCGGCACCTTGCCCAACGGTGATATTGGTGACAGCCGTAAGGTGGGCTGCTGCTGCCTCCTCTGCCTTGCCATCCTTCCTCTGTGTCTTCTCCCTGTGTTTCCCTTCATTTCTCCCTTCTCTATCCCAGCCCTCCTACTCTTTTGACCTCCAAACCTTCACAGCCTTGATTTACTTAGTAAGGAAACAAACTGCCTAGCTCACTTGGTTCAATATACATTAGGGTGGTCCTTAGGTATATGAGCGAAAATATTCTTTTTATTTTTTGCGGGGACGCCCCAAAATAATATTCCTTTAGAGGCAGAAAAGTCACGTAAAAAATAAAAAAATAAAATATTAATATTTAGGGGTCGCCCAAGGAACTTTTAACGTCACATTATATCAACATTACGGTGTTTTGCCCACAGACTGGTTATTGAGTCCACTCTGATTGAATCCATTGAAATCGATCAATCAAAATCCCTTGAATCAAAGAAGAACTGATTCATCGCCAACTTGTTTGATTCATGAATCATGATTGAATCAAACTCCGCATAGAAACAAGACTGATTGAATCAAAAAGAGTGCAATGCTATTTCAATGGTGAATCAAACATCGGATAACAAATATAATTTGATTCGTTGAATTGGAAAGAATCGTTTCTCAAAATGATTATCCATGAATAAAACGGTGACTGAATCATTTAAATTCCAAAATGAATCGTGAGTGAATCCTTCCAAAAAAAGTTGAATCAATAACCAGTCTGTATGCCAATAGCTGATCTATGTCTCCCCTTTCTCAACAGCAGTTAGCTATAGCCGTCTTAAACGAGTGTTTTATGCATTTCTACTGTGTATTCACTTGTATTGTTCACTGTACCAGGCAGGCGTATTCACTATGTACGTCACTGTATCAGACAAGGGTGTTTACTGCGTACACACTGTACCAAGCAGGCGTTTTCAGTGTTCACTGAGTGTGTACGTCACTGTGACTGTCATGCAGTTGTGTTCACTATGTACGTCACTGTACAAGGCAGGTTTGTTTATTGTCCGGCTACGGTCCGCTTCAGCGCGTCAGGGTAGAAATAGAAATCGAATCGTGCTTCGGTTCATCACTATTTCCTGAATGTCATGACCGAGACTCTTGGCTGTCTCGCCGATGACAGCCACTGCCTGTCGGTCCGAGATCTTGTGCCGGTCCAGCGCGGCTGCCAAGTTTGGTGACATAATCCCCTTCCTTCCGCGCTTCGGAGGGAATACCGTACACTCGAAGGCTCCGGTAGCCACATCCTCGGACTTTTCCGCTGCTGACGACGCATCGCTGCTGTTTGACGAAGACGCCAGAGTCGCCACGGCACTCGTCGAGGCCGACATCTCGTCAGCGCGGCGACGTCGCTTTTCAGTCCTCTTCTCGGCTTTGTCCTTTCGTTTATCCTTCTCCGCGAGGGTCTTGTCCACCGTCGTCATGCAACCGTGCCTTCCCTTCTCATGTTGAGCCAGCAAGAATGCCCTGTCCTCGTTGTTCTTAATGGAGAGCGCGTCGGCGTGCGCCACGTCGAATAGGTCGTCCAGAACGTCGACGAACGCTTTCTCGTTGTTCGCCTGGGTCGCCGACTTCCGGTTGCGGTGCTTCTTGAGTGTCTGCCACGTGACAAAGAGCTTCAGCACCTTCTCACGGCATCGCTGTTTCTTTTGAATCGGAATCCGAGCGCGATTCCAGAAGGGCACAACTATATCGATAGTCCGGGCTGCTGCATCTTTCACAGGCATCTTGCCGTTCAGGTGAAGGTTGAAGAAGTATGCCAAAGCATGGCGCTTAGACAGGAGCTTAGATCCCTTAATGTCATCATCGACCGCCCCCACCAGATACACTGAAGTTTTTGCGCGAGTAGCAGTCATTGCGACTCACATTGCGATCCTGCAAAATCAAATGGAACGTTTAGCATTCGGCGTTTACCCATTACAGGAGGGAAATGTTTTACACAACAACGGGGGGGCATATACATCACACAAGTCGAGTCGACCATTTCCGATTCAATGTTCAATACAATTGTCATAATGCATCGTAGAAAGATAAACAATGGGATAAAACAAAGTTTAATTTGTGGTAAATCATCAGTACAAAAGGGCACTCGCCTGCAGCAAAAATTGTGCAGCGCACTCCACCACCTCTCAGACCAAATTTGCTGCCTCCGCCGCACAGCCGGGGCCTTTGTGCGGGAGTCTGGTCACGCGGTGCCAACAATCAAACAACCACCGTTGTCATGGTAACGAACCCTGTGGCGCAAAACCCGATAAACTTTGAATGAATATCCTATTGCGCAGCGCTGGACCTAAACTGTTAACACAAATATATAAGTTGCTTGGGCGACCTCTAAATATTAATATTTTATTTTTTTATTTTTTAAGGCCTATTTCTACCACAGAGGGAACAATATTAGTGGGCGTCCCGGTCTAATTTCGAAATGTTATTTTTAAGGACCACCCTAATATACATATGTAGACAATACATAGCTACATGCATGGTATGCATTGATGTATATACGTAGGTTTGGATTATACAAGGTCAACATTACATACAATTTTTTTCTGTATGCAAAAGTCCTTTTCCCAAACAAGTTGGGTGGCACCAAACACAATCATATTCTTCACAAACAATCACAACAATCTGCACATCATACAAATACTAAGCACAATAGCACAATTGGACTTTGATTTCACACAAGATGATAAATTTATACATCCTCTGCTATATTTGTCACACTCATTTTACTCAACATTCATATACATATCACATATGGCTGTATATAATTGTTTATTTATTTATGTATTTATCTATATTCATCTTTTATTCACTTATGTGGCAACCCACCACCATCACAGTGTGGTCTAAACTATTTGTTGCCGTCAGCCTGGGTTGTCAAGCTCACAGCCAAGCCTGAGACACAGGACGTAGAGTGTCCCAGCATTCCCTGCATGTAGTAACTGGCTAATCAGAAGCACGGGCCGAGGGTTTACGGTTGAGGTCCTTCCCCTGGTAATGTCTTTTCCCGTAGAAATAAATAGGAGAAATCTATCTTGTGGTCCACCTGACCTGTTTTGGTGTTGATTATATGGAAAAAGAAAAGAAATTACTTTTTTCACATATGTTATGCTTCATACATCACATTATTTTTTTCTCATGCATTTGACCTTCTCCCAGTTTAGTGGAGTAGCACATAACAATAATCAATGCTACTTTTATTTCCATGGAAAATGAGCCACCAGGGGAGGGAGCCCAACACTCCCTCCTCCCTTTCAGTCACCTCTTATGACTCACAGGATATGCATTCATATACACGTACACACTATGTGTAGATTCATAAACAAATTACACAGCAGTACATAGAAAGATGCGTATGCCTTTTATCATGTAATGTAGTACACATACTGATGCATACGTAGTGTGCATAACTTTAGGAACACTATATTTCTCATCACATTAAGAGGCACTGAAATGTAAGATGCAGCTGTAATCCAACAACAAATAGCTAAAGGGTAGAAAAGAAAAAAAAATCCTGCACTAATGCATTAATGTGTGTGTGTGTGTCATGAAAATGTAAAAAAAACACCGTGGAAGATGTAGGTTATAAAAGATGAATGCATCAAAGGAGAATGTATGTATAAGAACATTTTAGAGGCTTTGTAATCTTTCTAATTTTGAATATGATTTAAATTTCTTTGTAATAGTCGGTCGTGTAAAAACTTACTTTGCAAATTGTTTTAGATTCTTCCAAGCCCTCTGCTTTGTGTGAAGTGCTACTCCATTTGTTTAGAAGACCCGCTGTGTGATGGTTTTATTCATGCATCACACAACTTGAACCTCAGTTACTCCAATTCAAACAAAATTCATATAAAGCTTGAGTGTTAAGTGTTTTAAAGTTGTAAGTGAGGCAGCTGTGGCTGGCAGACCCAAATGTTCCAAAGTACTCATGAGCCCTTTAATAACACTGTTTCACTTGCCTTTGGTAGCACAACGAGGATAAGTTAAATGGTTAAAATGGGTGTATGTTAATGGGCATACAAATGGATGTAGTTAAATGAGGATTTATTCATAATGAAAATCAAAGGAGACAATTAAGGGTATTTTAATGCATCACCAAAAGTTAGGAAAGAAGTAAGACAATCAAGAGGCTTTCTCCTGGCTGAAAGTAGCATATTTTGCCTTATTTTCAGTTGTTGGCATTTACTATTACATGTGTTTCATTCCGCGTTTGTCTCAGAAGGATAGCGTGTGGGTAACAGTGTAACACCAGTAACACAGTAACATCTTGAGGGCAGTCCATAGCCTCACTCACCATCAGGTCATGGGATGCAAGAGGGTTTCAGAAACTGGTGTTAGAGAAATTACCTTGTATGACAGGAAATATGTTCAGTTCTGCATACATCATGCATCCATATACAGCATATGTGTATTATTCATAAGTATATATCTAGCAGAGGACCTAACCCTCCTCGCTTACCTGCAGGTCCACTTTGCCGAGGGCAGCGCGCCATCCTCCCCACTCCGAGGGAAGACAGCTTCGCGGCGGACAGCCCCCTCGAGTGGTGGTGAGTGGGAGGAGAGGGGTGGGGGGAGGGAAAGAAGGATGAATTTGGTCACAGGGGATTGTTGAAAACTTGACTCTTCATTTAATGTCTTCCTTGTCTCCCTGTGTGGCAGGTGTGTATGTCGACATCGATCCCAGCGAGGAACTGGTGTTTAGCAGCTGTCGCATCGGTGTTACAGCCAGCATCCTCCTCCTCAACCCCACCCCCAACCCCATCGCCATCAAGGTGAGAACCCCTGGCACCCTCACACACACACACACACACCACACACTGAGGTAGTTCCTGTTACTTAACACTACCTACATCCACCTTTCATCCCCATCCATGAAATTATCCAGCCTCCTTTTAAAGCTCCCTGACCACCCGCACCAAATGAACACCTCCCATCTTCTTCACCAGATCAAGACCACCTCCCCTGAAAAGTACCGAGTGAAGCCCTCCGTGGGGGTGCTGGAGGGGGAGGGGCAGCTGGAGGTGGGGGTGACAGTCGGGGAGCAGCTGGCACCCTCGGCATTGGTAAGGGACAAGTTTTTGGTGATGGCAGCTCCAGCACCTACCAGTGACCTCAGCTCCCAGGAGGTGTCCCAGCTGTTCAAGGTAAGGAAGGAGGGAGAGTAGGAGGAAGGGTAGTAGAAAGGGTAAGATCAGGAGAGATTGAAGAGAAGGTGAGATTAAAGAACAGGGCAAAAGGAGGAAAAGGATGGGCTAGAGAAGGCGAGGTATGACTGGAAGAACTCAAGAAAGAAATAGAGAAAGCCAGGAAAGAGAAAATTAAAGGCAGTACAGGTTGAAGTTCCCAAACTCGGCAATGGTTCCGGATTTTCCAAAACCTGGCAGAACACCCAAAACCCGGCGCGTAGTTGCCGGGTCGGCCGCTAGGTGCCACCACACTAGGCCGCTGGGTTTCTCCCGCCGATTTGTTTGTTGTTATTGTTCAGTGGTGTTGTGACTGTAGAGTTGTGTACACTGTTATTTTGTGTACTTCTTTTCCTGTGATTTTTTTCAGGTGATTTTCATGCTTTTTTTCCCCTTAATATATCTACGTTCTAAAAGTCGGAAAATTCCATTACTCGGCTCGGCGCTGTACCGAGGTTGCCGAGTTTGGGAACTTCAAACTGTACCTGAATTTTTGTTTGCCTATCTTGAGTCAGGAAGGAAAGAAAAAGGTAAAGATAGAAGCGTTTTGTTTATGGGAAAGGGAAAGAAATGGGTAGATAGACTGTAAAAAACTAAATTAAAAGGATTGAAAGCAAAGGGAGAGAGAAAGTAGAAGAAAAAACTGAATAAGGGGAGTGTGATGTGAGAAAGAAAGGAGGAATAGAGAGGGGGAAGGAGAAAGGTAGAAAGCATTGTGGGTAAAAGTTTTTATAGAAAGAAAGGATGGATAGGATGAATAAGATTAGAGAATCCAGAAATTGAAGAGAAAAACAGAGAGAGAGAGAGAGACAGAGAGAGAGAGAGAGAGATACAGACAGAGATACTTAGAGAGAGAGAGCGAGACAGACAAAAACAGAGAGAGAGAGAGAGAAAGACAAAAACAGAAACAGAGGAGACGGAGAGCGAGCACAAAAGCCACTGCACCTAACCTTCCCTCCCTCTGCCCTTCGCCCAGACTGTCAACAAGGAGGACCTGTTTGAGGCACGGCTGCGAGTGGGAGTGGCGGCCGAGGACCTGAGCATCTCCTCTCTCGCTTCCTTGGCCTCCCCAGCCACACCCCTGCATCCTGAACTGCTCTCCAAGGTTAGTGAGAGAGAGAGAGAGAGGAGAGAGAGAGAGAGAGAGAGAGAGAGAGAGAGAGAGAGAGAACTGGAGTATGGATGAAGAGAGAGAGAAATGGAATGGCAGAGACAAGGTACAGGCTGCAGATAGGTGCAAATGGAGACTCTTGTGCCGTGTTCACCCTCTTAAGGAAGCTCCCAGGTGCAGGTGTTGGTGTAAACAAGACTACGGATAGTTTTCTTTTTGTAGTAGTGCCAAAATGTACTGAATAGGCTTGTAAAGGTTTAGATTTTTTACTGGGGGTTTTAAGTACTTAAGACTTCACTTACCGCTCAATAATTAAATCACCTTCGGGTTGTTTGTTTGAAACTCACTATGAAGCTATCAGTCCAGGACTACATACAGGGTAAACAATAAACACTTGGTAAACACCTTATCTAGTTTATTTACAAGATCTACACATAACACAAATAGCACCCCAACACAAGATTCATCCGCTCACTCACGCCCTAAATATCTCCCCTAACTACGCCTACGATAACCTACTGTCTGGTATCTGGCTGGGGAATAGATATAAGGGGTTATGGATTATGATTATAAGAACCTGTAGCCTCGAGCCTGTGGTCCTCGTCGCGGCACACACGTGGTCGCTGTCTAGCGACTCGCTCCTTGCTCCCAGCTCGCGTCTGCCTCAACCAAGCCCTCCTTCTCCTCGCGGTATGACTTGCCCTGCGTCTGCTAGCAGGAATCAAGCTCCAGACACGCGGGGAACTGGAAGGAGGTGGCAAGAGGTCCAGAAGACGTCCTCGGCTGGGGGGAGATATAGCGTGGCCACCGAGATGATAAGGCCTGGTACATCGCCCGTGACGTCACACCATTCGGATACAACCCGCTCCGCTCCCCGTACAAGTTTACCTACCTAATATAATGTTTATCAGTATAAAAGATATACTGTTATCTTCGGAAATGTTTGTTCTATAATATTATCAAATAAAAAACGGTAAAACACACAAAAGAAATGCCATTATGAGACTTTCAAGAAATATGCATGAACTTAAACTTTTCGCCATTTAATATTTTGTGAAAAAACGTTTTACATGGAGAATATCAATAGAAGCGGAATCGCATTAGCTTTCCATTGATATATTTCCTTTTCTGATAAATGAATTAGAACTATGCATAAATTAGCGTTAACTAAATAAATAACCTCATCAATCTAGAAAAATTACCCGATTTCATGATGTTATTTATTTAGTTAACGCTAATTTATGCATGGTTCTAATTCATTTATCAGAAAAGGAAATATATCAATGGAAAGCTAATGCGATTCCGCTTCTATTGATATTCTCCATGTAAAACGTTTTTTCACAAAATATTAAATGGCGAAAAGTTTAAGTTCATGCATATTTCTTGAAAGTCTCATAATGGCATTTCTTTAGTGTGTTTTACGGTTTTTTATTTGATAATATTATAGAACAAACATTTCCGAAGATAACAGTATATCTTTTATACTGATAAACATTATATTAGGTAGGTAAACTTGTACGGGGAGCGGAGCAGGGTGTATCCGAATGGTGTGACGTCACGGGCGATGTACCAGGCCTTGTCTCTCGGTGGTCTCGGATATAGTCGTGGCCGTGACCTGTAACAGAGTGGGCACGACCCAGGTCGCCCTGCCTCATCCTGGCTGTTCCAAGATGGCGGCTGGTGGCGAGTTGCCACTTCGGCTCATCTTAAACATATTTTCTATACCCTTTTTCTTATTATGTATGCCTGAATTCCTATCAGCCACCACATGCAATTTACCCAGGGTGCTAACGCTAGCGCACCCCGCTACTCGTGGGGAGGCAGTTGAGCCTAAAATTCTTCCCACAAACTGGAATCCTTTCCCGCCACCAGAAAAACATTAACTGGCATGCGCCAGCGGGAACAACCGCCTGGCGCCAAGCGCAACTATGGGGACTTGAATGCCTATAAAATGTCTAGCCATTACAAGGCTTCACTCCCTTCCACCTGATTGGCTGAGCTTATTGTTCCCTATCAACTCCCATTGGTTAGCCCTGGAAGGTGACTAGCCTACCTACGCTACCCTAGGCTTTCCCCCAGAAATAAGTCTAACATAGTTTTCCTTGTAGCTCTGTCTGTCATGAAATGCTGGATTGTTGGTTTTATTTTAGTTTTTTTCAGTGTGTGTGTGTGGATCAGATTTGTTCCACACAAGGCTCAGAGTAACTAATAACAACTAGATAACACAAATTTAAGTGAAAAAAAAAATAGAGAATCTACATGCTTGTTTTGATTTAATGTTGAATTGTGAACCAATGAGTGATTGTTAAGATGACTGTTGTGACAGACAGAGATCCATAGCATGCAAAGGTGTTACCAGATTTGTGTTGAGGTGGAAAGTAAGGGAGATCATTTTGACATATTGAGGTGTTAAATGTTTCCCAAGTCTGATTTACATATTACTCTGGCTGATTCACCACCACATACATTTTGCTATAAAAAAAGTCATATCTCTCTCTTTTCATTTCATCAATAATCAAATAACATGTTCATACTCTGGAGAACACTCTGCCATCTCTTACTTCTGCAATGTCTCTTTTACAAAAGAATTGAAGTTAAAGAAACATGCACAAATATTTTTAATTTGCTCCACTCCCACCCTTCCCTCCACCACTCCATCTCTGTTTGCTTCGCCCTCCCCACCCCTTCACTACCCTCCTCACCCTCCTGGCCTCCCAATCGTTTTCACCATCTTCTTTACATCCCTGCCACCTCCATACCTTCCCTGTTTCCCTGCCCCCTTCACCCTGCCTGCCTTCATGCCCCCCTCACCCTGCCTGCCCCACAGTTGGACCAGCTGATACAGAGGCAGAGTGCTGTGGAGGACCAGCTCAGATCAGCGCGTCGTGTTGTCTTCCTCATGCTGGTCCTGCTCATCGCTGTCCTCGTGTTCCTCGTCATAGCCACCAACAACATGACCTCCACGCTCCTCATGCACTCCACCGCCATCTACCAGGGGGGCAGATCAGGTCACAGCGCAGAGTTATAGCGACCTTGCTGGTAATAGCGACCTGGGTTAGTCCAGGGTGTGGTGGTGTTGCCCTCCTTGCCATGTTCCTTTGGCAAGTAAAGGTGTATATAGGTTTTGATATGGCACAGTGTTTTCCTGCCTTCCCTCCCTCCCTTTCTTTAACCTTTGCTCCCTCTTCCCCTTCTGTTATTAATGTGTAAGGTTGGGTCCAAGTTCAGTCATGTACTTAAACTCCTTTGCTCTTTCCAATTTCCCTCCCTACCTATTTAATTAATGTGCAAATTATTGAGAAATGTTTCCTTTATATGTATATATATATATATATATATATATATATATATATATATATATATATATATATATATATATATATATATATATATATATATATATATATATATATATATATATATATATATATATATATATATATATATATATTTATATATATATTCTGTTTAGTGAATGTTCCCTTCCATAGGTCATGTTCCTGTGTGTGTGTGTGTTTGTTTGTGTGTGCGTGTGTGTGCATGCGTGCGTGTGTGTGAGGATAGTATGACACAAATCTATTTTTGCATCGACTCGGTCCTTCCGCATAGCTTAGCTTCAGGAAGTAGAATATATAAGACAGTCTTGCACTGATTTTTGTTTATGTTAAGACAATTATCAATGATTTTTTTCACCCATTTCAGTCTTGTGGTGATGTGTTCCACCTATCTTGGCGGGGTGTGACTGTGAAGTAGTGAATGCATAAGGTAGTTTGGTATGCATTTAGGTGTGTGTAATGAGGTGTGTGTAGGTGCAACATTGCTAGTCAGGTAAACAATCAATTATATAGTCAGAAAGTTCCTTTGTTAGCAAGTCAGTCAAATAGTCAATCAGTATGTGTGTTGGTCAGTCAGTAAATAAGTCAGTCCGTTTGGCTGTTTGTCAATCAGGTGGTCAGAGTGAAATGGGCTGCACAAATCATGTTTTGCTGTGTGTCACTAACACCGTTCCCAGCAAACCATGACAGAATAACCACCTTGGCATGGTGATAGTGACACACACTCTCAGGGTCTTGTTTTGTTTGTTTGAAGAATTTTGTCAGCTATCAACGCAGCTGAGATGGATCTCCACTGTAACCAGACAGCTGTCTCTCAGACTACCCCTAGAGAGCTGTCTGCTAGTGCTTATAATGTTGGCCGAAGCCAGCACCCCGGGAGGCGGGTTACAAACCCCCGTCTAACACCTGGTACCCATTCACTGCTGGGTGGACAGGGGCTCAGGTTTTAAGGAAACAGCCCAACTGTTTCCGCTCCGCCCGGGGATCGAATCCGGGACTTCTCGGTTGTGAACAGAGCGTGCTACCCTTACACTACGGAGTATTGTAGGTCTATTTCAAGCCATGATTTTTACAAGGCAAGTAACAAGTGAGATTCCTGTAAGTAAAAGAAGAAAAAGGAAAAATGGATACTCAACAAATATTCCTACTTAACTCTCATGATATTACAAAGACTTGACTCCTTAGATGACATTACTAGGAGTACACTGAAGTCCTTCTGCTTCCTCTTTGAGGATGAATATTGTTTGAGGTAACAATGGTACAATTACTAATGCTACTGAATGTGCGTGTAGAAGAAATAGTTTGTACAGAGTTATGGAGGAGTCTGAATTATGACTAGAGGTTTTACTGAAGTACAGAGGCAGTAAATGATTACATTCTACCATAGACCACTATATCTCTGGACTGTTCACGCGACAATGTTTTGAAATTGCCAGGCTGCATAGCGGCCCACGGCCCACCCGACAGAGATATAGTGGCCTATGGACTATCATATAGACTGGTTTATCAGTATATATGATATACTGTAGTCTTCGTAAATGTTTGTTCTATAATATTATCAAATAAAAAACAGTAAAACACGCTAAAGAAATGCCATTACGAGACTGAAGAAATATGCATGAACTTAATATTCACTTCAACTCTTCGCCATTTAAAACTTTGCGAGTCAACTTTCATTATGAAGGGTATCAATAGAAGTGCAATTTTATTAGCTTTCCATTGATATATTTCGTTATCTGATAAATGAATTAGAACCATGCATAAATTAGCGTTAAATAAATAAATAAAATCGTCAATCGGGTGATTTTTCCGATTGATGATGTTATTTATTTACTTATATATTTCGTTTTCTGATAAATGAATTAGCACCATGTATAAATTTGCATTCACTAAATAAATAACCTCATCAATCGGGAAAATTACCCGATTTATGATTTTATTTATTTAGTTAATGCTAATTTATGCATGGTGGTAATTCATTTATCAGAAAACGAAATACATAAATGGAAAGCTAATAAAATGCGCTTCTATTGATATGTTTCATGATAAAAGTTGACTCAAAAAGTTTTAAATGGCGAAGAGTTGAAGTGAATATTAAGTTCATGCATATTTCTTCAGAGTCTCGTATTGGCATTTCTTTAGCGTGTTTTACTGTTTTTTATTTTATAATATTATAGAACAAACATTTACGAAGATTACAGTATATCATATAGTATACTGATAAACCAGTCTATATGATCCGTATATACGTATATATGAATCCGAGCGGCCCTCCGACTTAAGGGCTATTGTGCAACAGGCCGATATTCCGTGCGCAGTCCAGATTTACAGTGGTCTATGATTCTACATAAGAGTACCAAGATGCCTCTTTTTGTAACTCTTACCATATACAGAAAACCCTCTCTAATTCGAACCTGTATAAGTCAAATTTCAGATAACTCGACCTGTTTCAGGCAAGTTCAAATTTTTCAACAACTTTCCATAATTTGAACAGAAGTTAGAATTATCCGGGCCTTACTAGTGCGAGTTCGACCTCTCCCATCTGGTGCGTGCCACGGCTGGCCAGCGTGACCAGATATACGATAATTATCGTATAAATACGATGGTTTTGGTGAGTACAAGTAATACAATCTGTGCTGATTTTGCATGTTTGAGTGAGTTCTTATTGTGTGGAGGGGCTGGAGGTAACCATCGGATAATTCAGACTTTTGGCTAATTCGACCCAGGTCTCCCACCAATTAGTTCAAATTAGAGAGTGTTTACTGTAGTAGGTGGTGATTATTATCTGAGTCTTCATTTATCCAATGGCATCTTTCCATGTATATACATATGTATTTATAATATATATATATATATATATATATATATATATATATATATATATATATATATATATATATATATATATAATATATATATATATATATATATATATATTATATTATTCATGACATAACATATTAAGAATTTCCTGAACCATTAAATAGTTTTTATATGGTAAGAGATTCGCATGCACACACACACACACACACAATCACCATGTTTTCCACATGTAAACTTGCTGGAAAAGAAAAGTTCAAAGCAGTATGGTTGAAGGGATTCTTAGGAGGAGGAGAGGTCAAAGATCAGGGAACTTGTACAAGAGGCCAAAGAAAAAACAACCAGAGAACGGAGGAGAAGGCAAAGTTCTACTGGCGAGTGATGGACATGAGTATCAAGAAATGGTTTCGGCAGAGAAGTAGCTAGAGGCATGGGTCAGCAAACTGAGGAAATAGTCTAAAATAGTATCTGCCAATGTTGATGGGTTGAGATCAGCTAGTTAAGAGATCAAAGACTTCATGAGTAACGAGGAACCAGATGTGTTGTGCTTGGTGGAGATGAAATTGAGTAAGGAGGTGGAAACACAATGGAAAATATAACCTGTGGAGAAGAGACCGAGACAATAAAGTAGGAGGAAGAGTTATGATAGTCAAAAAGGAATTGAAAGTATTTGAAGTGGAGATGGGAGAAGGAACAGCAGATTTATTCAAATAAGCTTAGAAACTAGTAAAGGAGGAAAAAGAGATACTGTTGCCATGGCATACGTTCCACCAAAAACTACAGTGCTCGACATTAGATTAATCCGGCCAGGGCGAGGCGGACTAATTATATGTCAAATTTTGCTTCAACATTAAGAGGGACCTAAAATCGAGCCAATGCATTGTGCCGCCTACACAGAGTGGCATAGTAGGCGAAGGTTCTGAGCCCGCCAAGGAAACCACAGTCAGTTGTTGTCTTGCCGGTGCAGGGAGGGGTTGTGTTCCGCGATCCGTCCCTCTTGTGCTCCCTCTCGACTTGCACCGCCGCTCCCTTTGAGCCCCCTGTGTTGTCAATATGGGCAAGAATAAGGATTTTAGTGAAGAAACCATTGCCCAGATCATTGCCCTAAACAAATCCGGTAAGCAAACAAAGGCAATCTCCGAACAAATTGGCGTGTGTCCAAGGAGTGTCCGATGCTGGGTTGCCAAGTTCGACCAGGAAGGCGGCCACACAACCCCTACCCACAAGAAGAGGCCTGGCAAGCCCAAGAAGACAGATTCTCGTTCCCAGACTATTGTAAAGCGTGAATTTGAATCTAACCCACGTGTGACAGCAAGGAAATTAAAAGAAAGCAACCCAGACATACGTATTTGGTGAGTGTTCTGTGAGGTAGGGGTTGTGTGGCCGCCTTCCTGGTCGAACTTGGCAACCCAGCATCGGACACTCCTCGGGCACACGCCAATTTGTTCGGAGATTGCCTTTGGAGCACAAGCAAGAAACAAGAGGGACGGATCGCGGAACACAACCCCTCCCTGCACCGGCAAGACAACAACTGACTGTGGTTTCCTTGGCGGGCTCAGAACCTCCGCCTACTACGCCACTCTGTGTAGGCGGCACAATGCATTGGCTCCATTTTAGGTCCCTCTTAATGTTGAAGCAAAATTCAACATATAATTAATCCGCCTCGCCCTGGCCGGACTAATTTTCTGTTGAGCACTGTAGATCACGGAGAGGTGTTGAATATAAAAAATGTTGAACGACACAACCGGACAACTGGGAAAGCTAATGAAGAAAAGTGCTGACTTGATTTTGATGGGTGACTCTAACAGTAAGGAGGTAAACTGGGAGAAGTACTCTGCAGAAGGAAGTGATGACTCCTGGGGTAACAAGTTACTTAACTTAGTAATGAATAATGTGATGACCCAATGGGTTGACCAAGAGACAAGATTCCGAGGAGAGGACACACCCGCAAGACTGTATCGGCTGTTCACAAAGGAGACTGGCATTATTGATAGCTTGGAATACTTGTGTCCATTTGGAAAGAGTGACCATGTGATGTGGTATTAGAGTTTGAAATTACAGAGGATATTGTGGAACCAAAAGGTGAGAGTTATAGAAAGGGAAGATGCAATTGTAGAAAAGCAACTTTGGGGGATTACAGAAGTTCTTTACTGAATGCAATTGGAGGCCCTTCCACGAGGCCAAAAATGTGGAAGAGAAGTGGGACTATTTCTTGGAAATATATAATATTGCTGTTGGTAAGTATGTACCAAAGATAACAGGGAAGGAAACCTGGAAGAAATGGAAATGACTCAAAGTAACATCAGTAAACATGTACACGGCACAAAATGTCCACATGTACACATTTCACAATAGTGTGGGAAATCCATAGGATGTACGTACGGTAACTAGTATTATATTGGTATACACAGGGTATGGCTAAGGTTTTTTTTCCTTTATTATGTTCAATAGAAGGTAGTGCTGTTTTGTGTTGCCTATACATAGTGTTGTGTGGCAGTGGTTTGATATGCAACACAGTCACTGCCACTCAGAAACAGTCGTGTGATCAGGCAGAAAGCCAGTCAATTAGTCGGGGAAGTTATCCAAGCATCATGTTTTAACCCCGAGGTCATATCAACAGTGTGTGCTAGAATTTGCTCATGTATTTTATCTTTACTGTACAGAAAGTCTCTGATTGACAAACATTAAAGTTATGAAGTTTCAAAGAAACGAGCATTGTATTTGGTAAGAACAGTGTGCCATGTTTTCAAGTTTAGATAAAAGACCTTGTTATTATAAACTTTATTTCAAGTATTTCATGACAATACAGTACATATACACAAAGACGAACATACGTACTTACGAACGACCTCTCGTAACCTAACTTTTTCGTAAGTTGGGGACCCACTTCATCTGCTTTTTTACAACTACAGTCCTACTACTGCTATAACTACTATTGTTATAACTGCCATTGTACTACCGCTGCACCTACTACTATTACTAACTGTACTAAAACTTTCACCATAACTATTACCACTGATACTACTACAGTAAACGCTCACTATAAATAACCAATTGGGGGAAAGGGGGTGATGTTATATCCAAAAGTTCGTTATAACCGAGGGATCGGAACTTTTCGCATACGTATAACCAACTTTGTTCATTATATGAGGTGAAAGTTTGCTATTTCCGACCATTTCTGTGTTCAATGAACTTTGTTACATTAGATGAAAGTTTGTATACTTACGTACATGCAGACATCACAAATACTACATACATACAGGGAAATTAAAACAATACGTGGTGAGGCACGGGAAGCAGGCAACTTAGCGACGCTTGGGAGGACGTGAGAGGAGGTGTTTACACTTGGGCCGACAAAGCCAGACTGATCGGAGCGCAGCCGAGCACCGCCCGGTCGGCTTTGTTTTCACTGCCACCGTCCGACCTGCGTGTACATGTTCGGCCGGCCCACCACCAAACCAAACCCCACATTTACCTAATTTATTAGGTAGATCCCTGCATATATCGGACTGGCAGAATAAGTTTATTAAAGCCAAATTTGTTATATTGAGGTCCGTAAAACCGAGGGTTTACTGTATTACTACTACGACGACCATACTTTCTGAAACTTTTAGTTAATAGGAATATGTGTAACTAATGAGAAAACTGCGTGCATGTGTATGTATGTATGAATGCTCCAGTGTATGGGTTTGTCATTAGCAAAAGTAGTAGTGTACATGTGTGATGAATATATAACACTTACTGTATTCCTGATCATATGTAGAGGCAATGGAAGGTGATCATCCACAAATTACAACCTCCGAGAAAATGTTGCGGTGAATTAGAAGTTAACACTTTTGCAGTAAGAGTATAAGTTTTGTACGTTATTGTATACATATATATGTATATATATATATATATATACAGAGGACAGTGTATTAGCTTTTATTTGATGTCTAGTAATGAGAAGATGTATTCTATGTGTCCTTGATGTGATATCAGAACAGATATTTATTTAATGCATGAAAGAGAGAGAGAGGTGCTATTTAATGTTATGCACTCCGACCAAGAAAATACAGCTATGTCTTATGTTAAGGAACAGATGCATTTTGTCAATGGCATTTATTAATATTAACCTATATGTAAGCTTGTCCGTGCCTGTGCGTGTGTTTGTGTGTGTGGTTGAGTTTATACCTTCATACAGTGTTGTCCTGTGAATGTACGTGGCAGCTGTGACCTGTCTGTACCATTTGTATATGTACTTGAATTTTCCTTTAAGCTTTTGTCTTTATGCTGTGATACCATGGCATTGGTTGTGTGTGTGTGTGTGTGTGTGTGTGTGTGTGTGTGTGTGTGAGAGAGAGAGAGAGAGAGAGAGAGAGAGAGAGAGAAATGCTCATTACTTTTTATGTCATGCTTCTTATGATCTGAAGCAGGCCAGATTGTGATGGCTATGGGAAGAAAGGAATAGTGTCAAGTTACCAATACATGATATCAAGCTCTCTATAAAATAAGACACGTTTCACCTCTTTTATAAAACATTTAACTAGATGCTGTTCGATTTCCTACAGTACACACATGTCAATGGGCCAGAAAATCATGTTTTACCAAAACGCATATGAAATATCAATGTGTGTGGGGTAAAGTAGGAGCTAATGCATATAGATAAACACTGAGGCTTACCGTAGATAACACTATACGTAGTCGCCACGGTGTACTAATGTCGCCAGGCGCCATATATTACAAATTTCACCACTAAAGCATCACTACAGACTTGTATGTGCCACGGAAGAGGCATGCACAGTAGTTTATGTTATGTATCTGTCTTCAGTGACACATACATGTCTGTAGTGATGGCTAAAATTTGTAATATATGGCGCCTGGCGACATTGGTGCACCGTGGCGACTATAGTGTTATGTACGGTACATCCCAGTGTACTGGATGCCCCAAGTAGGGTGTGTAGTGTGTCTCCCAGCCAGGTGAGGGACTTTAGAAACCATCTTCTGCCTGATTCATTTTTCATGCCAAATATGATGAGGGAGGCACCCGAGAAAGGAAGGAGAAAGGGACACATTATTAAAAGAGAGTTAACTCGGCCCCACACACAGCCAAGCGCACATCACTGATCTCCACACTTGCCTTTCATCCACTTAGTTATGCTGTGTCCTGGCCAGACAAGGAGAAAGGGTAAGGGGGAAGCAATGTTCAGTTCAGGCTGCCCCATAGTATGTCTCTGCACAATTAGTGATGAATGTATATATCTGCATCTTAATTCTTTGTAAGATGATGACTGCGTTTACTGCAGCAGGGAAATCTTGACTCTGTCAGCCTTTTGGTGCAGTGACATTGAATGGATGGCCAGGAACTTACTCCAGTGACTCAAAAAAGTAATTAGTGTGATCCTTTTCCAATGAAATCAAGTGTTGCTGATGACCTGACCTAGTTTGCCCACCTCCTCTGTTGCCTCACCACAGCATCTCTAATACTTTTTGTGAGTGAGCAATGTACGTTTGAACATTTACAATGGTAAGGCCAAAACAAAAGACATTTGGGCTCAGGATCTCTCCCCAGACAGGAATATGTTCTGGCAGGGAAATGTGTTTCTGTAGGTCCACCTTTCCTTTAGGGTGTCTAGTCCTTCTTACAGGCGTGATGCCTGTAAGTCAGGTGGAGTACAAAGGTGTAGCTATCATGTACATGTGTGCACTTGTGTGTTAAGTGTGCATACCTTTGTAAACGTTGTGCACATACCATGTAGCTGTTTTTACGTGCACCTCTGCACAAACTATTTTATCATGAGTATGCTGCATGTTACTCTGTGGTCACTAGACGTGTGTGTGTGTGTGTGTTGATGTACAATACGTACATGCAGGGTTATGTTAGAAGTCCATGTCTTTCTGCTGGAAGCTATTAATTGTCTTGCCGTTACCTTAGTTTTGGATGTTATGGTGTTTCCAGGTCATGTGTAATCCTATGCGGATTCATGACAAATTAGGGAAAATAAATATATTCCTGTGACTCCTCGTTTGAGTGACAAGATAGGGAAAAAAGTAACGTGGAAGGGACAACATCCACAACATTTTCAGCAATGGACTTCCGGTGTCTTTGTTGTTATCCCACCTAGAGTGATCCCAAAACTGACATTGAAAAGGATTAAAATTCCTATTGGCATTTACATTAGCTTGTTATTAGACATGTTAATTGCACTGAAAAAACACAGAATGGGTAGAACGAGATAAACATAATGCAAGGTAGTGTGTCAGGTGTGTGGGTGTTCATTAATGGAAAGTAGTGGGGCCACATTTATAATATCTGGCATCACCAACCTCTGCTCCTCATGTGTTGGAATGCTGTAAAAGCTGTTATAGTCGGAACTTACGTTATATCAATATAGGAAAATTATAACTATCTGGGTGAATTTAACATGCTTTGAAACCTAGGTAGTCCTGTATCGTTGCTACATGTCAGGGAAATAGAGGAATAAGTTTACCATATAGTTAGATATAAAGGTGTTTTTATGTATTTGGGATATATCAAGAAATTAGCTATACTCGTGGGGTCCCGTCTCTATTTAATTTGGTCGATCTTAACTTTAAACTCGTGAATAGTACTCTTGCATTTACTATGTCATCGTCCAGGTGATTCCACACATCAATGCAGCGATAGTAAAAACTGTACTTCTTAATATCCTTCATGCATCTTTTCATCAGCTTCTTTCCATGTCCTCTTGTGTTTCCTGCATCCCTCACTAACATGTCTTCATCGATATAATTCTTTCCATTCCCATCTTTGTTTTATACACCGCTATCAAATCTCTATCTCTCCTTTCTTCCAAACCTCCCCATTCCCAGGTCCACTGTCATCGTGGGGGCCTTCGGACTGCAGCTTGCAGTCTGGGATTGCAGCGTATTATAGGCGGTTCATGGAAAGTTTTGCCCAGATCGCCACCCCGCTCCATCACCTTACCAGAAAAGGGGCTCGTTTTCACTGGGGCGAGGAGTGCCAGGAAGCCTTTGGTAGGTTGAAGGAAGCAGTAGTGAACGCCCCATCCTGCCGCACCCAGACCCCAACAAGCCGTACTTACTGGACTGTGATGCAAGTGTTGACAGTATGGGGGCCGTTCTGTCCCAGTTGGTGGAAGGGCAGGAGTGGATTGTGTCTTATTTTAGTCGCGAGTTCTCGTCCCCAGAGAGGAATTACTGCGTCACGCGAAAGGAGCTCCTGGCGGTAGTAAAGACTAAAGAGTGTTGATCATTTCCACCCTTACCTTTATGGTGCCACGTTCACGGTAAGGACTGATCACGCTGCTCTCAGATGACTTAAGACACTCAAGAATCCTGAGGGGCAGCTTGCCAGGTGGCTCGGTAAGCTGGAGCAACATGATTACACCATCGAACACCGCCCAGGACGGGTGCACAGTAACGCCGATAGCTTGAGCCGACACCCCTGCCCCACAGATTGTAACCATTATAGCCGACGGGAGCCTGCTTAAGTGTGTAATAGAGTGACCCTCGCATGCGCCACCGAGACAAGACAGGCCCTTGTGTGAGCCCAGCGGGAGGATGCTGATATTGGGCCAGTGGTGACCATGTTAGAGGAGAGTGGAGAGAGACCACCTTGGGAGCGTGTGGCGGCGGCTAGTGGTGAGACAGTTATTGTGGAGGCAGTGGGACGTGTTAAAAGTGATGGATGGAGTGTTGCTAAAGCAGTGGGAAAACAATGACGGAAACAAAGTGTTGGCAGACGGTGATACCGAAAGAGAAAAGGCAGACGGTGATACCGAAAGAGAAAAAGAGCTGAAATACTGCGTGAAGCCCACGGTGGCACTACAAGTGGACACTTCGCTGTAAAAAAAACCCTGAGTAGACTGCGTCAGCGCGTGTACTGGCTAGACATGCGTAAGGACGTGCAAGAATAGTATAAGGCATGTGATGTGTGTAGTGTAAAGATGGGGCCGGGAAGGCGAACACTCGCTCCACTGCAGTTATATCAAGTGGTGCTAGTGTGAGTTTTTCTGCCTATGTCTATCTTTTTTAGTCAAATGCCTGGCCGAGGTCGGACAGTTTTTGTGAGGAGGGAGCAGTGTTACAAAGGCAGCCAGCTCCTTCGTCAGGGTGACATTGGCCCAGGAACTGCTGTGATTGGCTCCGGCATGACAGCCGCTTGGCGCTGATTGGTGGGATTTGGATGCTTTGGCGGGCAGAAGGACAGAGGGACGCTAGCCAGCAAGGAGGAAAAAAGGAAGCCATGAGCTGAAGTGCTAGCCCAAGAAAAGGGGAGTGAAACCAGGCCCCGGGTGCTTGGTAGTGATAGCAGTTATCGGCAAGGAGTGTAGGGGTCAAAGGATTACTAGCTGACCCCACACGAGTGTGTATTGAGCCTGTGTGTGACCCGTTGGTGTGTGTGGGAAGGTGGCGTCCTCTTGCCGGCCGGCGGCCATAGTAACGAAGGAGTGTGGGGGTCAAAGGATTGCTAGCTGACCCCACACGAGTGCATTGTGTTCGTGTATGACTGGTGTGTGGGAAGATATAACAAATACAATGATACAATAATACCAGGATACAGTCAATACAATGATACAATAATACCAGGATACAATAACACCAGGATGCAGTCAATACAATGATACAATAACACCAGGATACAGTAAATACAATGATACAATAACACCAGGATGCAGTCAATACAATGATACAATAACACCAGGATGCAGTCAATACAATGATACAATAATACCAGGATACAGTCAATACAATGATACAATAACACCAGGATACAGTCAATACAATGATACAATAACACCAGGATACAGTAAATACAATGATACAATAACACCAGGATGCAGTCAATACAATGATACAATAACACCAGGATGCAGTCAATACAATGATACAATAATACCAGGATACAGTCAATACAATGATACAATAAACCAGGATACAGTCAATACAATATACAATAACACCAGGATACAGTCAATACAATGATACAATAACACCAGGATGCAGTCAATACAATGATACAATAACACCAGGATACAGTCAATACAATGATACAATAATACCAGGATACAGTCAATACAATGATACAATAACACCAGGATACAGTCAATACAATGATACAATAATCACCAGGATACAGTCAATACAATGATACAATAACACCAGGATACAGTCAATACAATGATACAATAATACCAGGATACAGTCAATACAATGATACAATACTACCAGGATACAGTCAATACAATTATACAATAACACCAGGATGCAGTCAATACAATGATACAATAATACCAGGATACAGTCAATACAATGATACAATAATACCAGGATACAGTCAATACAATGATACAATAACACCAGGATACAGTCAATACAATAATACAGGATACAATCAATACAATGATACAATAATACCAGGATACAGTCAATACAATGATACAATAATACCAGGATACAGTCAATACAATGATACAATAACACCAGGATACAGTCAATACAATGATACAATAATACCAGGATACAGTCAATACAATGATACAATAATACCAGGATACAGTCAATACTGATACAATAATACCAGGATACAGTCAATACAATGATACAATAACACCAGGATGCAGTCAATATAATGATACAATAATACCAGGATACAGTCACTACAATGATACAATAATACCAGGATACAGTCAATACAATGATACAATCATACCAGGATAGTCAATACAATGATACAATAACACCAGGATACAGTCAATACAATGATACAATAATACCAGGATACAGTCAATACAATGATACAATAATACCAGGATAGTCAATACAATGATACAATAATACCAGGATACAGTCAATACAATGATACAATAACACCAGGATGCAGTCAATACAATGATACAATAATACCAGGATACAGTCAATACAATGATACAATAATACCAGGATACAGTCAATACAATGATACAATCATACCAGGATAGTCAATACAATGATACAATAACACCAGGATACAGTCAATACAATGATACCAGGATACAGTCAATACAAT
This sequence comes from Chionoecetes opilio, assembly GCA_016584305.1. Taxonomy (NCBI): domain Eukaryota; kingdom Metazoa; phylum Arthropoda; class Malacostraca; order Decapoda; family Majidae; genus Chionoecetes; species Chionoecetes opilio. Next base: position 421,760 of record JACEEZ010005672.1, on the reverse strand, counting down.
GATACAATAATACCAGGATACAATAATACCAGGATGCAGTCAATACAATGATACAATAATACCAGGATACAGTCAATACAATGATACAATAACACCAGGATAGTCAATACAATGATACAATAATACCAGGATGCAGTCAATACAATGATACAATAATACCAGGATACAGTCAATACAATGATACAATACCAGGATACAGTCAATACAATGATACAATAATACCAGGATGCAGTCAATACAATGATACAATAATACCAGGATAGTCAATACAATGATACAATAACACCAGGATACAGTCAAGACAATGATACAATAATACCAGGATACAGTCAATACAATGATACAATAATACCAGGATGCAGTCAATACAATAATACCAGGATAGTCAATACAATGATACAATAACACCAGGATACAGTCAATACAATGATACAATAATACCAGGATACAGTCAATACAATGATACAATAATACCAGGATACAGTCAATACAATGATACAATAACACCAGGATAGTCAATACAATGATACAATAACACCAGGATACAGTCAATACAATGATACAATAACACCAGGATACAGTCAATACAATTATACCAGGATACAGTCAGTACAATGATACAATAATACCAGGATACAGTCAATACAATGATACAGTAATACCAGGATACAGTCAATACAATGATACAATAATACCAGGATGCAGTCAATACAATGATACAATAATACCAGGATACAGTCAATACAATGATACAATAATACCAGGATACAGTCAATACAATAATACCAGGATACAGTCAATAATATGATGCAATAATACCAGGATACAGTCAATACAATAATACCAGGATACAGTCAATATGATACAATCATACCAGGATAGTCAATACAATGATACAATAATACCAGGATAGTCAATACAATGATACAATAATACCAGGATAGACAATACAATGATACAATAATACCAGGATACAGTCAATTCAATAATACCAGGATACAGTCAATAGGTACAATAATACCAGGGTACAGTCAATAGGTACAATGATACACTAATACCAGGATACAGTCAATACAATGATACAATAATACCAGGATAGTCAATACAATAATACCAGGATACAGTCAATACGTACAATGATGCAATAATACCAGGATACAGTCAATACAATTATACAATAATACCAGGATACAGTCAATACAATTATACCAGGATACAGTCAATACAATGATACAATAATACCAGGATACAGTCAATACAATGATACAATAATACCAGGATAGTCAATACAATGATACAATAATACCAGGATGCAGTCAATACAATGATACAATAACACCAGGATACAGTCAATACAATAATACCAGGATGCAGTCAATACAATGATACAATAATACCAGGATAGTCAATACAATGATACAATAAAACCAGGATACAGTCAGTATAATACAATAATACCAGGATGCAGTCAATAAAATGATACAATAATACCAGGATAGTCAATACAATGATACAATAATACCAGGATACAGTCAATACAATGATACCAGGATACAGTCAGTACAATGATACAATAATACCAGGATACAGTCAATACAATGATACAATAATACCAGGATACAGTCAATACAATAATACCAGGATACAGTCAATACAATGATACAATAATACCAGGATACAGTCAATACAATGATACAATAATACCAGGATAGTCAATACAATGATACAATAATACCAGGATGCAGTCAATACAATGATACAATAACACCAGGATACAGTCAATACAATAATACCAGGATGCAGTCAATACAATGATACAATAATACCAGGATAGTCAATACAATGATACAATAACACCAGGATACAGTCAGTACAATGATACAATAATACCAGGAAGCAGTCAATACAATGATACAATAATACCAGGATAGTCAATACAATGATACAATAACACCAGGATACAGTCAATACAATGATACCAGGATACAGTCAGTACAATGATACAATAATACCAGGATACAGTCAATACAATGATACAATAATAGGCTACCAGGATACAGTCAATACAATGATACAATAATACCAGGATACAGTCAATACAATGATACAATAATACCAGGATACAGTCAATACAATGATACAATAATACCAGGATGCAGTCAATACAATGATACAATAACACCAGGATAGTCAATACAATGATACAATAATACCAGGATGCAGTCAATACAATGATACAATAACACCAGGATGCAGTCGGTACAATAATACCAGGATGCAGTCAATACAATTATACAATAACACCAGGATGCAGTCAATACAATGATGCAATGATACCAGGATACAGTCAGTACAATGATACAATAATACCAGGATACAGTCAATACAATGATACAATAATACCAGGATACAGTCAATACAATGATACAATAATACCAGGATACAGTCAATACAATGATACAATAATACCAGGATAGTCAATACAATGATACAATAATACCAGGATACAGTCAATACAATGATACCAGGATACAGTCAATAGGTACAATAATACCAGGATACAGTCAATAGGTACAATGATACAATAATACCAGGATGCACTCAATACAATGATACAATAATACCAGGATGCAGTCAATACAATTATACAATAACACCAGGATACAGTCAATACAATGATACAATAACACCAGGATGCAGTCAATACAATGATACAATAATACCAGGATGCAGTCAATACAATGATACAATAATACCAGGATGCAGTCAATACAATGATACAATAATACCAGGATGCAGTCAATACAATGATACAATAATACCAGGATGCAGTCAATACAATGATACAATAATACCAGGATGCAGTCAATACAATGATACAATAACACCAGGATAGTCAATACAATGATACAATAATACCAGGATAAGGTCAATACAACGATACAATAACACCAGGATACAGTCAATACAATTATACAATAACACCAGGATACAGTCAATACAATGATACAATAATACCCGGATACAGTCAATACAATAATACCAGGATACAGTCAATAGGTACAAAGATACAATAATAACAAGATGCATTCAATACAATGATACAATAACACCAGGATGCAGTCAATAGGTACAATGATACAATAATACCAGGATACAGTCAATACAATGATAAAATAATACCAGGATACAGTCAATAGGTAGCTACAATGATACAATAATACCAGGATGCAGTCAATACAATTATACAATAACACCAGGATACAGTCAATACAATGATACAATAATACCAGGATACAGTCAATACAATGATACAATAATACCAGGATACAGTCAGTACAATGATACAATAATACCAGGATGCAGTCAATACAATGATACAATAACACCAGGATACAGTCAAAACAATGATACAATAATACCAGGATGCAATAATACCATGATACAGTCAATACAATGATACAATCAGAGCTGGGCAGTATTTAGATACAATTGTATTTAAATATGTATTTAAATACATTTGTGTATTTAGAAATGTATTTATAAATACAATGAAGCGAAATTTCATTAGCTTTCCATTGATATATTTCGTTTTCTGATAAATTAATTAGAACCATGCATAAATTAGCGTCAACTAAATAAATAACCTCATGAATCGGGAAAAATTACCCGATTTCATGATGTTATTTATTTAGTTAACGCTAATTTATGCACGGTTCTAATTTATTTATCAGAAAACGAAATATATCAATGGAAAGCTAATGAAATTCCGCTTCTATTGATATTCTCCATGTAAAAAGTTTTCGAGCAAAATATTAAATGGTAGCTGGCGCTGGTTAAGTTCATGCATATTGCTTGAGAGTCTCATAATGGCCTTTCTTTAGTGTGTTTTACGGTGTTTTATTTGATAATATTATAGAACAAACTTTCCGAAGATGACAGCATATCTTTTATGCTGATAAACATATATTTGGTAGGGGAAAAGTACCATAAGCTGGCATACACGGGTGGCAAGTGGAGTTTGTTGGTCCTCCAGCTCGCATTTCCCGTGCCTGTCGCAGCCACAACAAGGGCTGTGACGTCACGTGCAAGACACCTATATCATGACTGTATGTAACATCTACCCTGTTTCAGCATTGTTTTATGCTTTGTATCTGCAAGTATATACGTTTTCAAATTTCACTACTAATTTTTTTTCGCGCGACGACGACGGCGGGAGGACACTCAACATAAACACAGATGGCGACCTTATCGGTAGTGTAGGTCGCCACTCTGGTGATATTTTTGTAATTTGTACATTTACAGCCCTAATATGACACAGATGAAGACACAAAATGACACAAGACTCCAGATAGCCCCTTCTAACTTTCCTGAAATCATGGATGTAGAAATGTAAGTATTAACGCCGCCACCACGTCTGTACATCGAAATAAACGTTGTCCTGGCGACTTTAGTGTTATCTACGGTAGTTATTATAGGAACTTAGGAAGAGCGCCGATCCAAATAGCTGATTGACAAATATATAATACCTTTGTTCCTCCGCAACTCAGGCTTAAGTTCATGTCAACAAAGCCGTGTTGATGGTTGTTTGTACCTGACGTCCTCCTCCTCCCTTGTCCCTCTCCTACCTCCTACGTCCTCCTGCAGCGCCTCAGAGACGATGAAGCTGGTGGACCACGTCGTGAGGTCCTTCAGGGTGGCCAAGCTGTTCAGGGACAACACCGAGAAGATAAATAACATTGACTTCTCGCCCAGCGGAGATTTACTGATAACCTCCAGTGATGATGATCAGATTGTGATCTATGACTGCGAGAAGGGAACGTGAGTGTCTTCAAGGATGTTGTTCATGACTAAACGCCTTAATAAAGTAGTGGTGTTCCCTTTAAGCTGCGCACGTAAAGGGGAAGCAAGCGTTTCTTTGTCCTCATAACGCATTGGATGAGGCACACACACACACCACGGTAGCTATTATCCTTTTTTCCCTTTTCTTTAGCCTGTTTCCGCGGATGTAGTTTAGGATGAGTCACTACATGAGGGCAGTGGTGGTGTCCTGGGGCTGTATTCATGAAGGGGAAGCAGTCGTTTCTTCTTATAATAGTGAATGAAACACAAACGCCATCCATTTTTTCTATTTGCATGGTAGGCTGTTTTGGGTGTTATTTAAGATAAAACACCACAATAAAACAGTTGTGTTCTTAACCCCTTGAGACCCAGAGCATAATTTCCATTGTTATTTGGGTACCATTAGGCGATTTTTAGTGAATATAAGCAATGTTTTATAGATATGACCTGTTTAGTATCCTTGTCGACTAACTAAATTGGTATATTCAGTTATTTTTCGTAATTTTATGCCTCGACAACATACAATTTTATATAGCAAAGATAAGATCTGGGCGTGAAGGGGTTAAATAGACTGTTTAAAGGGGAAGCAATCATTTCTATGTCCTTGTTAAGTCATGATTCGGGGGAACTTTTTGAATGGTATTGTGCGCAGAGTTTGGCTTCCTCGGCTGTCTTCTGTTGTTAAGAATCAAGTGCCTTCATGAAGCAGTAGTGTAAAGTCCCGTAAAGCTGCTTGCATAAAGGATCGGCAAGCCTTAGGTTGTCCTTGTACGGGAATGGCTGAGGAAGATTTTTTACGACTATACAATACTTTCCATTGTGTCAGGCTGTACTACCTATTGCCTGAATAGTCTTCCTGTCTGTCATTTCTTTCATGGTTACACCTATAATACGGTACTTCCAAGGCAAATTTATGTTGATAGTTTCCATATGAAAGGAAGCTATAGCCTGCCTGGGTTCATGGTGCTCTCGTCTACCGGATCTCTCGTCCCCGTTGGCGAGAGTTCCAACTTTTCACTTTGTCAACTGTTCCTATTTTTTACAACTCATTATTATATATATATATATATATATATATATATACCTATTAAGCTTTTACCTGTGTTTCTGTATACCTAACTTGACCTTTACCTAGTGGTAACCTAACCATTACCGTCGGTAAAAGTTCCCGTTTTGTGCCGGGACGAGAATTTTGGTAGAGGAGAGTACCAGATACCATAGCCTGGTGGATGGCATTGTCAGCTCGGTGCCTCGAGAAGTACAGCCACTACAGCCTCGGAGGTCATGCAGGCAGGCAGGGATGAATGGCTCAGCTCAGGTCACTATCACTGTACTCTTAGTGAGGATAAAGAGGACAGAAGGCAAACACTGAGGAGGGTTGATGCAGGGTGGGCGAGGAACATAAGAACATAAGAAAATAAGGAAGCTACAAGAGGCCGTGAGACCTACACGAGGTAGTTCCTGTGAAAAGTCCAGCTTAATGGAATGGGGTGTGCGTGGAGGTGTGGCAGCAAGGGACACCCGTAGTTTCAAGTTGGGTTTGATTGAGTACAGAGACAGGATGACACAAGCTTGTTTCAGATTATGTTTGCTACGACAGGGGATATTTGGATGTTACTTAACCACACTACTTGTTCTGTTTCACGTGATTCTCATTGGTCTGTTGCAAGGATTGACAAATACTGCAATGCCTTGTGTAGAGTTTGTAGAAATCACTACAGCCAACCAGGCTGTAGTGATGCTTCGAGGAGTGAGGGAGGAGCCCCATCAAGGCAGGCGGGCTAGTACTGGCCAGGTGATTGACAACCTGAGGGTCAATGGGGGAACACTCCATCCCACTATGAGTCTAGGTTATATTTGAGGCAAGATTTCAACACCCATTTATGGTCTTTTTCATGTTAGACTTTCACAGGTTTATGGTTAATGTGTTGAAGTATTTTTTTGTGTGTGCCAATTTATACATCTCATCATTACCTTTACTTGTATTACTTCACCAAGTACGTAGTTTTGTTTTTCTATTTTTTTTCATTAAAAGGGACTGGCCAAGGACAGAAAAAGAAACTCACAAAAGGCCTGCTGTAGATACCAGTGCCCATAAAGCAAGAAGTAAGAGATCATAAAGAGGGTGGCTCAATATAGTTTGGGAGGCGTCTTGACACTCCTCACTGAAAGAATATAAGTCGCAGGAAGATGGAGAAACAAACAGGAAAAGTTTCAGAGTTAACCTTGGATACAGTGTCCTTTATCTTCGACAGGGTATTAGCAATCCTGTAATAGGAATCAAAACCCTTGTTCAAGTTTGTGTGGATTTAGCCATGGTTTGCCAGTATTAGTTAGCGTTGGTCATATTTCCCCCACAAATTAATGTTTTGTATAGCTGAGCCTAAACCACGGTGGAGTTATACAGCAAAACTCTCATAATAGTAATGGGATTATTATGTTAAATACTCAACTGTGTTAGAGAGTTTTGGGTTGGGGAGTTTTTTTCTTCTGATATTATGTAATTTGATTTGCAGGAACAAGAGGACTCTGAACAGCAAGAAGTATGGCGTCGACCTCATCCACTTCACACACGCCAAGAACTCTGCCATCTACAGCTCTACAAAAATTGATGGTGTGTAAAAGAGGTGTTCTGGGGATCCACAATGATGAGTTGGTGGTGACCGGCTAGTGAGCACCACCTGTATGGTGACCGGCTAGTGAGCACCACCTGTATGGTGACTGGCTAGTGAGCCTGTATGGTGACTGGCTAGTGAGCACCACCTGTATGGTGACTGGCTAGTGAGCCTGTATGGTGACTGGCTAGTGAGCACCACCTGTATGGTGACTGGCTAGTGAGCCTGTATGGTGACTGGCTAGTGAGCACCACCTGTATGGTGACTGGCTAGTGAGCCTGTATGGTGACCTACCTCCCTTGGCCCCTCGTGATAACTTGGTTTGATATAATGCAGTCCTCCTATACATTCTCAGCTGTTATCTTTGGAAGTACATAAGAAAATAAGGAAGCTACAAGAGGCTCTGAGATCTAAACGTGGTAGTTCCTGTTATTCGCTTTCTCTTGTCACTTTATATTTCACTTGCATACTGATTTTTCATACATCTGGTTTTCTCCCGAGCTGGTGTGGTGCCACGTGACATAAAGTAGATTAATTAAATATGTTTCAAACAATTAATGAATCTGAATTTTTCCACAACCTTCAATTATGATAGTTAAAAAATTCATACAGTCAAAATTTTTAGTCCTTAAAGATAATGAAACACATTCTCTTTTGGCTTTTGTCTTTTTTCATATTTTCTAACATTTTCCACATTTTTATTGCATTTTCAAAATATACTAACATGCATGCATTAATCATATAAGAAATAAATCAGTTATTGCTGAAAGTAGTGTTGAGTGGAGTAATTACAGTGATGAATGTGGATCAAGATGATGGTGACAATAATGAATGATGATAGCTTAAATCTTTTCCTTTGACAGACACCATCAGGTACCTGTCCCTGCACGACAACAAGTACATCAGATACTTCCCGGGACACACCAAGAAGTGAGTGCTGCTTTACGCTTCTCTTGGTGCATTCATAAAATAAAGACTTATGCCATGTTTCCAATTATCATTCAAGAGATCTGAAGAATAAAGTGAGAAGCAAATAACCACTAGAATTATGTGACATGACAAAATGTATAGGGAATAATAATATGTTATTTTAGTCATTTTATTATATGTGTGTATCATCTTGAACACATTATGAAGATTGTGTGCCATACTAACTCACACTCGATACTACACCATCCGCTTCCCACACATATACTCATTCACACACCACCTCCCACACTCACCCCCACCACCACACACCACCACCCACACCACCACCCACACCACCACCCACACCACCACACACCACCACCCACACCACCACACTCCATCACCTACACCACCACACACCCTCACCCACACCACCACACACACTCACCCACACCACCACACTCCCTCACCTACACCATCACACACCCTCACACACACCATCACACACCCTCACCTACACCACCACCCACCCTCACCTACACCACCACACACACCACCACACACCCTCACCCTCACCACCACACACACCACCACCCACACTCACCCACACCACCACCCACACTCACCCACACCACCACACACCCTCACCTACACCACCACCCACACCACCACACCACCACACTCCCTCACCTACACCACCACACACCCTCACCCTCACCCACACCACCACACACCCTCACCACCACCCACACCCTCACCACCACCCACACCCTCACCCACACCACCACCCTCACCACCACCCATACCACCACCCACACCACCACCCACACCACCACCCACACCCTCACCTACACCACCACACACCCTCACCTACACCACCACACACCCTCACCTACACCACCACACACCCTCACCCACACCACCACACACCCTCATCCACACCACCACACTCCCTCACCACGCTCCTCGCCGCACTGCAGGGTGGTAACGTTAAGCATGAGTCCCATCGACGACACCTTCATCTCCGGCTCCATGGACAAGTCGCTCCGTCTGTGGGACCTGCGGTCGCCCAACTGCCAGGGGATGATGCACGTCGGCGGGCGGCCCGTGGCAGCCTTTGACCCTGAAGGCCTCATCTTTGCTGCAGGAATAAACTCGGAGATGATAAAACTTTACGATCTAAGGTTTGTGTTGATCAGCTTGTTCACGTGATTATAAACAATATATTGTGTTTGTTATTAACGAAGACAAGTGACACCATGGATCTCATTCCTGTTGCACTGCCCTGGATTCTTGTTTTATGTTGTTTTATCAAGTATCACCCTACATGTTTAGGAGATAGAAATTTATATGACATAATAACACTACATTTAAGCACTTAATTATCTTAATGGGAGAGGTAGACCCAAAAATTTCCAAGGTGTTTTGAGAAGTTGCAGGCAATGTGTTAGATGTTGGTTTGAAGACTTTTCCTTCTGTTTAGAGCTTTGTAGTCAGCAGTCACATCAGTTAGAAAACCTTAATGGTTACGATACTGCCATTGTCCAAAGCATAAACTAAGCAAAATAGGAAGAAAAGGAGAAGCAAGGAAGAAGGACAGGTTGTACCTCCAGTGGTCTTTTACTGATTCATTGGGATGTGTTATTGACTTACTAATTCTTTATTGGGTTACGGCATGGCTAGAGAAAGAATGAAGGAGGGAAGATGAAATGGTAAAAAAAAGAATAGCTTGTTATCTTTATTTAGATTTGTTTTGTTTTTTAATCACAAAGGACTGGCCAAATCCAAAACCAAAAAAGAGGTAACAAATATCCCATTTGGTTGCCAGTCCCTATAAAGAAGACAGTAAGAAAATAAAGAAAGGGGGGTGGGCCAATTTAGTTCGGGAGGTGTCTTGTTGCTCCTCTCTTGAAAAAATTTAAGTCGTAGGAAGGGGGAAAATAGAAACAGGAAGAAAGTTCCAGAGTTTACCAGTGAAGGGGATGAAAGAGTGAAGATACTGATTAACTCTAGCATTAGGAAGATGGACAGAATAGGGATGAGAATGAGTAGAATCTGTTTTATATATTGCAGTTTTGTTGTTCAGACATGCCATTTCCTTCTGTGTTAATTTTGGTATGATAAAAGGATGAGAAGAAGAAAAAGACGGTAGATGTAAAGGAAAAAAAGGGTGATGAAAAGAAGAAATGGCAAAACCTTCACAGAATTTCAAGCCTCACTCCTCCCCACAGATCCTTCGACAAGGGTCCCTTCAGCACCTTCCAGTTGTCCATGGAGAAGGAGTGTGACTGGACGGGGATCAAGTTTAGCCCCGACGGCAAGACAATCCTCACCTCCACCAACGGCTCCGTCATCAGGCTTGTTGACGCCTTCCAGGGCACTCCACTCAAGACCTTTGCCGTGAGTGATGGAACGGCTTATCTGGGCTTTTACACACACACACACACACACACACACACTCTCTCTCTCTCTCTCTCTCTCTCTCTCTCTCTCTCTCTCTCTCTCTCTTCTCTCTCTTTCTCTCTTCTCTCTCCTCTCTCTCTCTCTCTCTCTCTCTCTCTCTCTCTCTCTCTCTCTCTCTCTCTCTCTCTCTCTCTCTCTCTCTCTCTCTCTCTCTCTCTCTCTCTCTCTCTCTCTTTATTGCTTTTCTAAACTTGTTTTTCCTCAGTCTTCCTATTAGGTATTTCTAATCCAGCATTTATTTTTGGTTTTAGAAATGTGGGGATTGGGAAAGATTTTTCTTGAGATCTCCTTGTTACTGTTTTTCTTCTCTTTGTGTCATTTTCTCTTTCATTGTTCATTCTTATCTTATTTTAATGCTTCACCTCACCTCTGAGAAGGTTGTTGATCCTAGGTGACGTCTTTTTTTCTTTATTCCACTCCCAACTTTCTGGCTGGAACCAGTTCCAGGAGGTATGCCATGACGGTATACCCCTACCAGCTGCCACTTTCTTGAGGTCATGAATGGCCCTGCGTGTGACGTCAATATCCTAAGCCATGTATATCACAGAGACTCCATGTCCCAGCTGAGCCAAAACATGACCTTTACTTCATTTCAGGCACCTAGAATTGAAACGGCACAAGCGCCACTTTTAAAAAACTGAGAAAAACGCGCTTAAAGTTTAATCTAAGAAAATCAAGATATGAAACGGCACAAGCGCCACTTTTTATCAATGAAAAAAATGCACCTAAAGTGCTTTCAAAGTAAATCAGCAACAAATCATATCTTGATTTTCTTAGATTAAGCGCGCTTTTCTCAGTTTTTTAAAAGTGGCGCTTGTACCGTTTCAATTCTAGGCGCCTGATTTGCACACTTGCGACGTCCCATGGTGGGGGTCAGAAGTAGAGCTGTGGAGGTCCAAAGGCAGCCAAAATGGCAGAAAGTAGGGGGTGAATGAGGGGTCAGCAGCACGTGTGTCTAAATTGTCAGCTGTGTAAGCATTGAGGGTCTGGGTACTCTCCCATATGTAGTGGTGTGGGTGGCTGCCTCTCCCATATGTAGTGGTGTGGGTGGCTGCCTCTCCCATATGTAGTGGTGTGGGTGGCTGCCTCTCCCATATGTAGTGGTGTGGGTGGGTGCCTCTCCCATATGTAGTGGTGTGGGTGGCTGCCTCTCCCATATGTAGTGGTGTGGGTGGCTGCCTCGTGTGTGATGACTCATGCCTGCCATTAAGGTGCGGCTACGCTGGTGAAATCTACGTAAGCTTGAGGTGTGTGGATTTTTCTTGCATTATATGTTTTATGTGTACAGGGAGGTCCCAAAGATACGAGCAGTTAGGTTCCACCTGGCATACTCGTAAAGCGAAATCTCGTATAACGAAACACATAACTAATGGTAAAATATAGGTTTGGTTCCAGGACCATCAATTAAAAAAAAAAAAGGGTTTTTCAAGTTAAAATAAACTCTAGCAAACACAACAAACACACAGCGTCTATATTACCCACACTGTACTACCTATTCTGTAGAAAAAGTATTCTGAAAGAGAAAATAGCACACCAAAAAAAAATAACATAACTGCACATTAATTAAACATAACATGCATAACAAGCAAAAAAGACGTTGTACTGTAGGGGACGCCACGTGATACAAAAGAGGTTAGTGTAGCGGTCCCAAGGTTGGGGCAACACACCTGCTAATTACCCCTAAGGATCAGGCCGCGCCATATGCTTAATTACCCTTCAGGTCACGCCTTGCTAGGGGTGACCTGACTGCGGTCCCAAGGTTGGGGCTGCACACCTGCTAATTACCCCTAAATGTCAGGCCGCTCCAAATGCTTAATTACCCTTCAGGTCACGGCTTGCTAGGGGTCACCTGACTGGGGTCAACCAAATCCCCCTTTGTCCAGCCTGGGACTGGTAGGGCATGTATTTTGAACTTGATAATTTTACTCACCCCAGTTTGAATGTCGTAGCATTGGATTTTCGATCTCGTATATTGAAAATAGACCCTAATTTACATATCTCGTATCATCGGATTCTCGTATACCGAATGCTCGTATAACGGGACCTCCCTGTATATTTATTTTGCGGCGACTAGTGTAACAGGATTGAAAGGCAATGAGGAATATGATGAAGGTGTGTGTATATTATGTTTAGAAAGTTCCCTGGCATAATGTTTTGAAGAGGTGGTGATGCCTGTGTTCAAGTGAGAGGAGGTAGGAATGGAAGAATAATGTGTCATGTCATCTTAATTGTTGTGTTTGTTCATGGGGGGAATTGTAAGAGAAATGAAAACCAATGTTGGAGTGGAAATTTATGGAAAATATGTTGAGATATAATTGGTTAGGATTGTTTTGTAGCACTTACAGGTCACTCCGTAGTGTAGGGGAAGCACGCTCGGTTCGCAACCGAGAAGTCCCGGGTTCGATCCCCGGGCGGAGCGGAAACAGATGGGCTGTTTCCTTAAAACCCGAGCCCTTGTCCACCCAGCAGTGAATGGGTACCGGGTGTTAGCCGGGGTTTGTGACCTGCTCTCCGGGGTGCTGGCTTCGGCCAACACTAAGCACTAAGGATGAATGATAAAAATGTTGATATGGAGACGGGGCCATACGAGCATTGCTCAGGCCCTGTAAAATACAACTAGATGAATACACACACACACACACACACACACACACACACACACACACACACACACACACACACACACACACACACACACACATCCACCAACCCACCCACCCACACTTTTCTCAGATGACCTTTGACTTTGTTCCGTTCTTCACAGGGTCACCTCAACAACAAGGGCATGCCCCTGGAGGCATCTTTCAGCCCTGACTCACAATTTATCTTCAGCGGCTCAACGGATGGACGTGTTCATGTGTGGAATGCTGAGACCGGCTACAAGGTGTGTATGTGTGTGTGTATTTACCTTGTGTTGTCCCTCCCCGGCCAGTTCCTTAAAGGTAAAGATGGGGGCATACGCTATGCAGCGCCTGGCCTCGGTGCTTATCTCCGTGGCATTAGCCTTTGAGCCTGTGGTGGGTGACAACCCGCTACCCCGGGACACAAGGCTAGTGTGACATCCGGGTTACCACAGTTACCTTCCCCAGGTTTCCCCAGGTACCCATTTATCAACCATCCCCGAAAGAAAGAATGAACAGCTGGGAGGGCTGGCCGCCGACTGTCCTGGCCCGGATTCGAACCAGGGCCCACAGATTCGTAGTCAGGCGCGCTAGTCACTACACCACCCGTCAGGGTGGCTCGGTTGGTAGAGTCGTGAGCTTGCGTGTAGAGTCCCTGCATTCGGCCAGCGGTTCGAGTCCACCAAGTTGGTCCTGGCGTGGTGGTGCTTTGTATAGTCAATAACCTTGTAGTTGGTACTTGCAAAGTGTCTAGATGGGATCAAAGTATCTTATCTAGTCACCACACCAGGGAGATCACACAGTCCCATATGAGGCTAGAAAAAAAGATAGAAAAAGCATTGTGATAAACAGAAAAGGAGTTACACTCAGTGTCCTGTCTCCATATCTTATCAATGTTGGTCACTCAACATCAAACTCATGAATACTTTTAACTTCTGCTGTTTTGAGGGTCATCAGCACAGCACACATTAGCACACCGATAAGGAAAACTGTATTTCTCAACCCCGAACAAATGGATGTGTTGGTGAGAATCATTGTCTCAGGAGAGGGATTTTTAAGAAAAATGTCTTCTTCCCACTAACATATTTTCTTAAACAAACATTAAATCTAGATTTTTTTAAAAACAAAACCACAATAAGTGCTCTTTCTTCTACTTTATGACGGTGTTATTGTGGGAATTGTATATGTCATAGTTTAGCTATGAGTAGAGGAAGAATCACTGCATCATGTCCTGGTTCACCAGTGTGTGTCCGTTTGATTAGTTGTGGCTGTGGCTGCAGCTGACATGTGTAGCTTGGTCCACCCAAGCCTCTGTAACACTTCACATACGTAGCAGTCTTTCTTAAGCACCTGCATACATCTTTATACAACTTTGCTGCGTTGCATATGAGGGGTGGATGTAACTGGACTTCATTAACCCGTGGGCTGCGGCAAGCCTTCCGGAAGGCTCTGCTGAGCAACTGCGGCAAGCCTTCCGGAAGGCTCTGCTGAGCAACTGCGGCAAGCCTTCCGGAAGGCTCTGCTGAGCGACTGCGGCAAGCCTTCCGGAAGCGCAATTTTCAATTGCATACAAAAACCGCGCCAACATTCGTAGAAGTCTACAAACTGTGTCACATATACGCCTTGATGTCAGCCCTGGATAACACACACCACCATCTGCCTAACTATGCTGTATGCAGGGATAGACCACTCCTTGGGGTTTTTCACAAGATCTTGGGATTTAGGTCCTGGCGTTGGGATATTTTTTGTCTATCTTGGGACTTTTGGAGGGATTATTCAAGTAGTTCTCCAGTAGTTTATCTCAAGGTATGGTACAACGGTACCTATGCTTACATTGAGATAAACTACAGTAAAAGCCTTATAACTCGGCACGATAGGGGCTCTGGCCCTTGCAGAGTTATTCAATGTGCCGAGTTATGCAATGTCCTCCTCTGATATGGGTAAAAAAAAAAAAAAAAAAAAAAAAATATAGTACTGTAATAGCATAAAAACTACACTTACCAATGAACGGGTAGCAGCAGGCATGTAATCCAAGGAGAGGAGAGCCTTGTAACTTGTAACATGTAGAAGATGTTAGGGGGACTCAGTCGCATTTTAACACTGGTATCACTTTAATCACTTTATAATCACAACTCTGTACTGTATTGTACACAGTACTGTACCTGTACAACTTAATTTTACATCACTTGAGCACTTAGTTACTGCAACACTATGCCCTGTCCATTATCTCTACCTTCGACTGTGAGTGCATGGGAGGACACAGGGGGGCGGCATGAGCCTCTAATCACAGGCGTCACTATAAGAATCCTGCCTGCGCCACCACGGGCGAGGGCCAACCATCACAGCCCTCGAGTGAGCCTCCAGGGCCTACCATCCCACCCCTGGAGCTCACTGCCTACACGCACTATAGGCATAGGTGGGGGGAAAAAAAAAAAAAAAAAAAAAAAAAACCTTGTCTTTGCCATGCCGAGTTATATCAAATTCCGAGTTATACAGTGCCGAGTTATAAGGGTTTTACTGTACTGGAGAAATACTTAAATAATCCCCTCAAAATCTTGGGAAAAATCCCAAGGAGTGGCACCCCTGATCCCACATCAGTAGGCTCTTGCCAGCGGTTTGGTGTCATTCGCGGCAGATATTTCAACTCCCGACCACAACCACACCACACATCCCCATACGTTTGGGTTAAAAATAGATATATTGCCGGATGCGGATTTTTACTACCTTGATGTTGATGTGATTTTCATCCAATTCTGTAATGGTCACTGTTTTACTCACATCTCCGCACTGGTGGCACTAAAAATATCTTTGTTCTCGCAGTTCCCGGGTTAATCATGCATAGGGACGAGATTGAAAATTCTCTATCCATGTATCCATAGCATGGCTATCTGCTAACAGGGGAAGGAAATAATAATAATAATAATAATAATAATAATTTTATTCTCGCCCGGAGGCATACAGAAAAAAAACAAAGCAATAAGAACAAGCCAAAGAGTAAACTTAAGTACTAGAGCAAAAACAAAAAACCAGAACAAAGTACAGGCACATTAGGGGACATAGTATCAAAGTACATAGAAAAGCATACATGGACACCTGTGCTACCCCACATTCTGCACAAACAGCAGACCCAGCCACCGCTGTTGTATAGGTCCACATACATAGGCCGACCTCTGCCTGACAGAGGTGATGATGGAGTTCGTAGAGAGCTCCACCCTACTCCTTAAACTGAACACGGAGTGTCGACGGATCACATCCAGATTGTTCACCCCGTTCATAGCGAAAGCCAGGGACGAGCTGCACCACCTGGGCAGCCCCCGAAGCCTCTTAAGGATGTTATTGTGACAGACCTTAAGGCGGTTCATAGTGGCCACCTTGTACCGCGACCACAGCGAGTTGCAATATATAGAGTAGCAGTGACTCCTGAATAACTCCACCTTCACCTCTCTGCTACAGTAGGAGAATTTCCTCTGTAGAGTATTTCCCACAACAAGAAGCTTGGTGGTCTGCTTGATGATATCATCATCATCAGTCATGTCTAATAGAGAGCAAATAGCAATAGAGAGCAGCTTAATAAGGGTTAGCAACTCATACTCAAAACTGTTCCCTTGCGCTATTGTTTATCTAAGGCTGGACTCCTTTGGACGCACCACTGCATCACCTGTCGCTCCCATGAGGCACTCTCGTGTCTCACCCGTCGTTTAGGGGTTAATATCCTTCAAGCATCCTGTTATTCTCAGTTTCTTCCTGTGTCCTCTCATGATTCCTGCATCCCAAATGCACATGTCTTCTTTGTCAATTCCTCTCATTTCCATCATTGCCTCAAAACTTCTTTCTGTTTAACGGCAGTTTTTTCCCATATTTTATGAGGCTAGACGGTCAATGATAAGCTTCCAACTATCTCTATTTGTTGCCTCAACTTTGACACATATAGGTTCACTCAAGTCTCAATTTAACGGACAAAATGGGGAATTGAGAGTCCGTTGCTTGGTATTCACGGGCTGGATGCCACTATTTTGCACATGAAACACTATTTATTACCGTACCTGTAAAGACAATAAAATTATAAAATATGATTATGAATAAGCATTCATGGGTATTAAGAAACATATTGACATGTATAACAGCTCAACGCCGGGGCACCAGGGCTCGTGTGAGGAGGGTGGCGTATCGGCGGGGTGAGCCTCGCCATGGACGCCTCAAAGCACGCTGGTCTCATTCTCACGTCGCTGTTGGTCATCTAAACGCCGTCTTTCCTCCTTATTATTCATCCATTTCGGCAGGGCGGCCAAATCCGTGGGGTGGCTGCTGCTGGTGAATGGTGAGAAAGATGGGGCGGAATGGGCGAGGGTGACGATGTAGTTATCAGCTGATCGGCAGTGGTGCTGATGCCTTTTGCCTCCTCCCGTCATTACTGTGACCTGTACTTGAATACGGTACAGCCAGACGCCTTAAGGTTAAAGGGCGGAGAAGAGGGAGCTCGTGTGTGGAAATGAGTGAGTGTGTACGTGCGTGTGTGCTTGGCATGTTGCTAGGCGGGTGTGGCTGAGACTCATTCATCCAGGCTCGGATGAAGGAGGGTGTCAGAAACAGTGTTCCTGGTGAAATGAGCTGAGATTTATACCTTCGAGATGCCACTATGTGCACACGCGAAACACGTGCAACAATGTCACGGCGCTACACTACACCGTCACTTAAAAATCATGTGTACCCCACGGCCCATGCAAATTCACACCACTCGAACGCTGCGGAACATACTTCATCACTGCAACATCGAGTGCATTATCTTTGCCTGTCTTCACGTGCTTGCATGGGCCTCCTTTACCACTCTTTGAAACAGGCGTCCCCACAATATCATGCAGGGAAAAATTGTGAAATAAATGAGAAATAATCCCAAAACAACCAGACCGTGTAGCTGGGTTGAGAGGTAAATAGTGACTGGTGCTACATGCAAGGGTTGGCGGGAACATCTGCACAGTTGGCTATGCAACCTAGCAGACGCAGTTTGTAAATAGTAAACTTTTTTAATGGTTTCTTAGCCCTTTAGTCTTCACACACCTTGGCAACAATACATCCCCTTTCTAATTTACTAATTAATTCTTGTTTCTGCATTACATCAAGGTTAACCCGCTTCCTTTTCACAACCTTAGCGGGTATTTCACTGGGAAAAATCGTGAAATAAATGAGAAATAATAACGAAATGACGATAGATGGCGCTGGCGCTGCTGGCACCAATCTGTCGAGCCTCCAGAGGCAGAACGTAAACATTACAGCGGGAGGACAGATTAGTTGATTTGAATGTCTTATGGTATTGGAAATACTTGTAACAGGTAAAAACTGAGGTACTGAGTACTGAGGAAGTACTCAAGTTAGGTGTTGTGCAGCACCGTGCAGTGCGGGTAAGGGCAAAATTGACTTTCTTTCGTATCGCCAGATCGTGTTGTATGAATACGAATAGTGTTGTGCGGATGAAGTGGGTTGCGCAGACCCCCACCGTGTTGTACGTGGATCGCGTTGTACGAACCCGTGTTGTACGAGGATGCAGTGTAGTAGATGGAGTCCGTCAAATCCAAAATCCGTTTCATCGAGGGTCGAGTGTATTCATTTGCTTATAAATCAGCAAAATATTCATAATGTTGTTACTGGTACAGTGGTACTTGTCTGGCGAGTTTAGCACATTTTGAGGGTGAATCTAGCACCATGCTGAATTATCAGTTACTGTGTGCATCAAGATCAAAATCAAGATCACGGTACAAAGGCGGGAGGTGTGTGCAGGCTCTGGTTGTGTTTTCCCGTCAAAATGCTTATTATACCTTGATTATATATATATTGTGTGTGTGTGTGTGTGTGTGTGTGCATTCTTCTGAGTGTGATAATGTTGCATGAGAAGCAGAAAAACAGAAAAGACAATATTCTTATAAGGAAGCTAAAGTGAGAACGAGAACCCAGTGTTTTGAGTCACAGTGATTGGCGCGGGCAGCCTCTGGGACCTGTTCTTCCATCAAAATCTTTGTTATAGCTTAATTCTATTGTGTGTGTGTGTGTGTGCTTGTGAGTGTGGTAATGCTGCATGAAAAGCAGGAAAGGAGAATATGAGATACATGTCTCAAAAGTAGGATGGAAAAGGTGAGATGAAGAGCAAAGTGTTTGTTTTGGGTCATTGTGATTGGCATGCGGCTGTCCCTGAGGCCTAGGAATGAGGTGACCAGAGTCCCGCTTTTAAAAAATTTAATAAAATGTCCCGCTATTTTTCAGTTTGTCCTGCTTTTTGGTGCTAGGCACTAAATTGCCCCACTGTTAATGGCATACTGGTATCTTATTCAACTTTACTATTTCACCTGCTGATAAATTTATGGTGTAATCGTGTCTTTCCCTTAAGTCATTTAATACAGGTTCGGAGTTCGTTTGAAACGTTTCTCTCGCCTAGTCATTGTCCATCACTGCCCGGGCCGACGGGCCGGCGTTAGTGTTTGATTATACACTAAAACCCTTATAACTCGGCACGATAGGGGCTCTGGCCTTGCCGAGTTATTCAATATGCCGAGTTATGCAAATGCCCTCCTGATATGGGTAAAAAAAAAAAAAAAAAAAAAAAAATTACGAATTACGAATCTCAATCCAATAACACTTGCTGAAATGTGTGTTATACTACTTAGTGATATTGTTTGCAATGTTTTGCATTGATTACACTGGGGAACAATTTGAAGAAAAAAAATTGTTGAGTTAGATTTTTGAGCTTATTTAGACTAAAATTGGCATGCTGATTCCAAATCTGTAGTCAGTTTTTTTCTAGCACGTCAAGTTTTTTCTCCACAGCTTACCCTCCAGATAAGCAAAATTCCACTTGTGTCTGTCAGCTATAAGACCAATGCCTCATTCAGCTGAAATTCCAGTGCCAGTTTTCGAACAACTACCTCCTCTAGAAGATCTGAGTGATGTTGAAGAACGCAGTGACAGCAATGATGCAGATTTTGACATTCACGAGGATTCAGTTCGTAGGGGATTTGATCAGCACGAGTTGAATGATTTAGCACGTGATTTGGGCCTATCCAAAAAAGCTTCAGAAATACTAGCATCAAGACTGAAGGAGAAAAAAAAATTGAACAAGGAGTGAAGGTATCATACTTTCGAACCAGAGAAAGTACATTTCTGCAGTACTTTCGAAGTGCCAGCGGTTTTGTGTTTTGCCATAACATTCCTGGTTTACTGAAGGAATTAGGGCTTTTAATCTACAATCCAAATGAATGGCGATTGTTTATTGATAGCTCAAAGCGGAGCTTGAAGTGTGTCCTTCTACACAATGGCAATTTGTTTGGCGCAGTCCCTATTGGGCATTCGGTCTGTCTTCGTGAAGAATATGGAGATATAAAGAGAGTCATTGAGTTATTGCAATATGACAAACACAATTTTATCATCTGTGTTGACCTTAAAATGGTGTCCTTCCTTCTTGGTCAACAACGTGGATACACAAAGTATCCCTGCTTTCTCTGTATGTGGGATAGCAGAGCTCGAGAGAAGCATTGGGTTCAGACGAATTGGCCTCCGAGATCTGATCTTAAACCTGGAGATCCTAACATTGTACATGAGCCACTTGTTGACAGGAAGAAAATAATATTCCCACCTCTGCACATAAAACTAGGTCTCATGAAACAATTTGTAAAAGCATTGTCAACTGATGGCGACTGTTTGAAGTACACCATCTTGGCATTTCCTGGACTGTCAATTGAAAAAATCAAGGCCGGTGTGTTTGATGGTCCACAAATTCGACAGCTCATCAAAGATGAACATTTCAACGGTACTATGTCAGACCTTGAAAAGAATGCTTGGCTATCATTCAAAGACGTCGTCAAGAACTTTCTTGGAAATACACGTGCAAGTAATTACACAGAAATTGTTCAGAAACTATTGGAGAGCTACAAAGCGCTTGGTTGCAACATGAGTATTAAAGTACATTTTTTGCATAGCCATCTTGCCAACTTTCCGGAAAATCTTGGTGCTGCTAGCGACGAGCAAGGTGAACGATTTCACCAAGATTTGAAGGTTATGGAAGAACGTTACCAGGGTAGATGGGATGTGCATATGATGGCTGACTATTGTTGGAGCATCAAACGTGATAGTCCTCAAGTTGAACACTCCAGACAAAGCTACAAACGTAAATTTTTGCCTTAACCTGCACACAATTATAGCCTTATCCTTTCTAAAAACATGATAATGTTAAATAAACATTCTATTCAAGCCTATTTCTTTCATTTTTCATTGTATGTTAACATTTGCAACTTTTTATAAAATAAGCACTGTTACTGTTATGTACAGTATTTTTCATATTTTTTAAGAAAACGAAAATCCTACAGTTCAAAAACTTGACGTGATAGAGAAAAACTGAGATCAGTTTTGGATTCAGCACCCAAAAATTATTTAATAACAAGTGTCAGACCTAATTCAACAAAAATTTGTTCCCCAGTGAATTATTATTTCGGCTCCTACCAAGCTTGTTGTGTTTTTGTCGCAGAAACCAATCCTTTTCAATTGCGACAAAAAACTGTCTTCATATCCAAGATGGTGCGTGGACGACAAAAACACGGCTCAGCCTACGCGCTGGTACCCGACCTTTGCTTTACTTTGCCACCTATTTTAGGTGTTTTGGGATTACATCATACAGTACTGAATTTCAAGATGTCAGCTCCATCACGCAAGGGTGTCTCCAGCAGGAAGGGAATGAAATTGAAGAGCCTGAGCCTGCAGGAAAAGGTCAAAAGGACAAAAACACGACTTTATGCGACTGAGGATATGCCGAGTGTAAGCAAAGAGATGCAGTTATAACTCGGCAATATGCCGAGATACATTATTTTTTGCCGACTTTCTGTATACATGTTCACACAAGAGGTTGTGAGGGCATGATATGCCGAGTGAAAACCAAGATATGCAGTTTAGGTGAGGCGGTAGCGTCACCGGGTGGCGTTCTCGAAGACCCGAGTATGATCCCGAGTGAGGACCATAAATCCACTTAAAATATTTCTGCACCGTCGAGTTTGCCTAAGAACACCCACATGCCCTGCCCATTAACTCTACCTTCAACTGCGAGTGCATCAGAAGACACAGGGGGCGGCATGAGCCTCTAATCACAGGCGTCACTATAAAAATCTTGCCTGCGCCACCACAGGCGAGGGCCAACCATCACAGCCCTCAAGTGAGCCTCCAGGGCCTACCATCTGAGCCCTGGAGGTCACTGCCTACAGGGCTAAACTCGGCAACATGCTGAGATACAAAATTTTGCCGACTGTCTTTGCCTTGCCAAGTTATATCAAATTCCGAGTTATAGGGGTTTTAGTGTATTGAGATTTTATTATATTTTCTCAATTTCAATAAGCAGCCTTCGCGTGAGGCGCTGCCAATGTGTCACCGTCACTCTCTCTAAGTGAAGGCATAGACTAGAGTTCATCAGACTTTTGATCACGATATTAAAGAGAAATTGCACATTCAATGAACGTTTGCTGTCTGAATATTCATTCATTAGAAAAACTACATGAGCCCGTGATGTACACTGTGAAAATTTTTAAAGTGACTTCAGCCCTGCACATGGTGGTCTTGGTGATATGATATTACCAACACCATCTGATAAGTCTTGTATTCTTTCTCTCTTAAGGGGAGGAGACGGTAATTACTTAGGAGGTGACATTAATTTACTTCAGATTCTTATGAAATTTGGTGTGCATATGTCTTTATATATCAAATATAATATCCCCACTTTTCATTGAGATATGATCATTACTTCGAGATAAAGAAAATATTAGACTCATCGAAAATGGCAATAGATAACACTGGCATTCTTCATAAATCTCATCTATTTTTAGCCTGTTTGTTTGAAAAAAGGTCTGGATATGATGGATACGTGTAGCTTTCTTTTTCTATTGTGGCAGATTTTAGTTATCGCATTCCAAAAAAAAGAAAAAAATTAAGAAATATTGGTGACAAAGATTAGTTGTTTCCCCCCCCAAAAAAAATCAACTGGGTCATGCTTGTGTCTTTTTAAAAATGTCTCAAGATGACAAAAATCTTACTCCTTTCCACTTTCCAAAGATACCTTTATGTTTACATTCACTTGTAAAACAACGGAGAAATACCACTCCAAATGTCAATAACTTTGGTTTTGAGATATGAGCCGTTTTCTGTTGAAGTGTGTATCATGGTGCTTGTAGGCCTCTTCTTGTGGACCCTTACTTTTCTTCCTTGATGGCGTTGTTCTTTTTGACTCTTGAATGCTTAGTCCAGCATACAACACACACTCACAGACAGTAGCGTACCGGGGGGGGGGGGGGGGGGGGGGGGGGGGGGGGGGTGGGGGGCATGCGGCCCCACCCCTTTGCAAAAAATAAATAATAAATATATTTATTATAAATAAATAAATATATAGTATTATATCACAGACCACTATATCTACAGTTGATAATATATAATATATTATATATATATATATATATATATATATATATATATAATATATACAGTTAAAACCCTTATAACTCGTGCACGATAGGGGCTCTGGCCCTTGCCGAGTTATTCAATGTGCGAGTTATGCAATGTCCTCCTCTGATAGGGGGAAAAAAAAAAATAAAAAAAAAAAAATAAAAATATATATATATATATAATATATATATATATATATTTTGTCAAAGCATAAAAACTACATTTACCAGTGAACGGGTAGAATGTGCTGGATTTCATATCAAACTCAGCACAAATAGCACGCATGGACGCAACCTGCACCCATCCTTTGCCAGTACTTTCACCTTTTTCCTGCAGGCTCAGGCTCTCAATTCCATTCCCTTCCTGCTGGAGACACCCTGCGTGTGGAGCTGACATCTTGATATACAGTACTGTATGATGTAATTCCAAAACACGTAAAATAGGTGGCAAGTAAAGCAAAGGTCTGGTGCCAGCGCGTAGGCTGAGCCGTGTTTTTGTCGTCCAAGCACCGTCTTGGATTACGAATCCCAATCCAATAACACTTGCTGAAATGTGTTATACTACTCTGTGATATTGTTTGCAATGTTTTGCATTGATTATTATTTCGGCTCCTACCAAGCTTGTTGTGTTTTTAAGCAGAAACCAATCCTTTTTAATTTGACAAAAAACGGAATTCGTATCCAAGACGGTGCTTGGACGACATAAACACGGCTCAGCAGCTGACAGCCTACGCGCTGGTTCCTGACCTTTGCTTTACTTTGCCACGTATTTTACGTGTTTTGGGATTACATCATACAGTACTGTATTTCAAGATGTCAGCTCCATCACGCAAGGGTGTCTCCAGCAGGAAGGGAGACTTCAATGAAATTGAAGAGCCTGAGCCTGCAGGAAAGGTCAAAAGGACAAAAATACTACTTTATGCGACTAAGGCTTTGCCGAGTGTAAGCAAAGAGATGCAGTATAACAGCAATATGCTGAGATACATATTTTTTGCCGACTTTCTGTTACATGTTCACACAAGAGGTTGTGAGGGCATGATATACCGAGTGAAAACCAAGCGATGCAATCTAGGGAGGGCGGTAGCAGAGTGGTTAGCGTCACCGAGTGGCGTTCTCGAAAACCCGAGTTCGATCCCGGTGAGACCATAAATCCACTTGAAATCTTTCTGCACCATCGAGTGGCCTAAGAACACCCACATGCCTGTCCATTAACTCTACCTTCGACTGCGAGTGCATGGGAGGACACAGGGGGGCGGCATGAGCCTCTAATTACAGGTGTCACTATAAGAATCCTGCCTGCGCCACCACTGGCGAGGGCCAACCATCACAGCCCTCGAGTGAGCCTCCAGGGCCTACCATCCCACCCCTGGAGCTCACTGCCTACACGCGCTATAGGCATAGATGTAAAAAAAACAAATTTAAAAAAAAAAAAAAAAAAAAAAAAAAAAAAAAAAAAAACTTTGTCTTGCCTTGCCGAGTTATATCAAATTCCGAGTTATACAGTGCCGAGTTATAAGGGTTTTACTGTATATATATATATATATATATATATATATATATATATATAAATATATAATAGATTTTGGCCCCCCCCCTTTTCAATTTCCTGGGTACGCCACTGCTCACAGAAACACACACACACACACACTTACACAGACACACACACACTTACACAGACACACACACAGCCACACACACACACACATACTTACACACACACACACACACACACATACAAACACACACTCACACAGACACAAACACACACACACACACACATACAAACACACACTAACACAGACAGGCGGGCTACGCTGTCTTTTCTCTCCCTTTTTCTCTTGTTTATAATGTCCATTCTTTCCTTCTGGTGCTTCTTCAGCTTTGAATGACTCCCCATAACTGCTAGTCTGCTCAGGAAGTGGAGAAATCTTGGATAAAAAATTCAGTATTCAGCTCATCAAACCTCAGCTCAAGGTCATCACTCAGTGTTTCAGGCATCCTCCCACTGGGTGTTGCCATATGGTGATCTTTGATATACTAACAAAACCCCCCCCAAAAGTGAAAAAAACCGCTTCAAAATCATGAACAACGACAAAACACGTGGCGCACCACCCGCCAGGGCATTTAAAAATCTTTAAATGAACGTAAACAAAGTCAATTTTATTATAGAAGGAATTAAGCTAGCAACATGCCGTTTTCACAGAAAACTGGGATCATTTCAAGGGTAATTAAACTGTTATTAGCCCAATTTCGAGGTCTGACTAGATTTTTTTTTTTTTACCGTCTCCTCCCCTTAAGGAATATATATATATATATATATATATATATATATATATATATATATATATATATATATATATATATATATATATATATATATATAATATATATATATTATATATTATATATTATACACATACACACAAACCTCGATTTCCCGGATCTTGATTTCATCCGGATATCGGATTTTGCCCGGACACAAAATACCAGAGTGACCGGGATATGTCAGTCTCGACAGTCTCGGACCGCGACATGACGCCAACATGCGGAGGCGCAGAACTGGACAGGTGGGAAGAGGTCGCTGGGACGCTTCACCACACTTTCGATTTACGACTGACACATTTGTGAGACTCGAATATCCCGGACCTCGAATTTTGACCGGCCAATCGATATCCAGGAATGGATGGTCTGTGAAACGAGGGTTGTGTGTATATGCTTTCTACCCATCCATCCCTTTCTTGTGTTATATCTATCAATATAGTGAAAACTCAATAAGTTGGTGACACATAACCTTCCTTTTCAGAATCAGAGTTGTCTGTCTGTTAGCACTCCTTCTCTTTCCAAGTATTCTGTCCACTTTTTCACATATTTCACATACTGTTTTGTGTTCCTTGGCAGGTGTGTGTGCTCAATGCAGACCACACAGGACCAGTGCAGTGTGTGCAGTTCAACCCCAAGTACATGATGTTGGCATCGGGCTGCGCCAGCATGGTAAGGACACAACTTTTTTTTCTTTTTCTCTCATATATATATATATATATATATATATATATATATATATCCCTGCAATTTTCTCTTTATATAATACAACTATGGATAAATGCAGCATTTTTGTCAATAATTTAGCAAGGCAGTGTTTGTGTTGACATGGCAACCCTGATGGTAGTTTGCCGTGCTTCACAATTAGCTGCCAATTATGACTTTGTTTTTTTGCTCTATTACTCTACCTTTCACTTAAAAATCTTTGACTTCCTTCACTCAGTCATTCTTATATTTTCTCTCCAAATGGGTACACTGGTACAGTCTGCCTGTTCTCATCACTTCACATACATTCAGTTTTGAGGCAGTTTTTAATTTTTTTTATTTGTTATTGATGGTGCCACAGTAGCCTTGCACATCCTGCTTCACCATGCATCAGCCTCTTAACGTCCTTATCTCTAAGGGCTCAAGTTTTTCCATAAAGCATTACATTTCTGACACATCAAATGTACAGTTTATTATCATGTGCAGGGTAGGCCTCCTTATCAGTAGGAGAGAAATTAATGCCCAGAACTTTATTCTCCTATCTTAGTTAGTACACTGCTCCCTTAGGTCCTTGCTCTGCTGCCACCACTCTCCTTGGCTTCATTCAGCCTCATTCTCTTACCTAGTGTTCCACCACCAAGTTTTCTGTCGACAAAGTACACACTGCCCCTGGTACAAGGGATATTTTACATACAGTTTATAGTCATGGAAATTGCATACTACCTGTTGATGGGAATCAAGTCTCATGAAAGTGGTAGATTTTGATGATGCAAGAGCTTTCCTGTCCCTGTACCACTCGCACAAAAAATGGCATCGGCATGCCAACAAAAATCTAGGGGCAGTGTGTGCAGGCAGACCTATCATGATGGGGCAACCCAAGGCCTGTCATAACACAGCTCCTCACTGTGATACACAGTAGTATTATGAGCAGCTTCTCCACACACACCAAGGGAGGGGTTCAGACAGGGCCAGATTAAGAGCCATAGAGGCCCTAAGCACTTAGAAGGTTTTGGTGCCCCCATATATATGTAATACAAAATATAAACAATAATAAACCATAAAATCAATGTTTATTTTTCAAAAATGAAACAAAACTAACAGTAAAATGGATTTATTTTTTATTTTTGTATACTTTCAATTTATTTATATATGAAAAGTTTTCTCCTACTTTTTTTAATTGCAGTCTTTCATCAGATCCTCAAAATTAATCTTACATAACACATTTGCTTCTATACTTAGTAGAGATAAGGCATCCAGCCTGCCTTGTTGCATAGTTGTTCTGATGGGATTTTTAATATACTTCAACTGAGAAAATGAACGCTCAGCGGAGCAATTTGTGACCATTAATGTTAAAAATATACGAAAGGCAATGTCTACATTTGGAAAGGCACACTCAATATTGTCTTCTACAACTATTTTATAAAGTTCAAGATGACTGAATCTTGTTTTTACATTTTTGTTGCACTGAACTTATGGCGCACATAGGAGTGAAGCTGCTGGAGCTCAGCTGAGAAATTGGTGTTCAAGTCCTCTGGGTAAGCATCAATCAGTTTTTGACACCACTGAGAATACCTTTCAATTTCAGTAGACGATGAAGTCATTGAAGTGACATTATGTGGCACATCACTTAGAAAAGAATATCTCTCTGATATTTCTTTATATATCTCTCCTCTTCTTCTCATCTCAGTTTTAAGTTTGTCAACAATTGGGTAAAAGGTGGCGATACAAAATTTATCTCTGGCGTTCAGACATACTTGTGGTGCATCTCCGTGATTGTCACTGGGTAGCTTCTTTCTGATACGTTTGCCAGTTTGAGCTGCCTTGTAATCAACATCTGGTAGCATTTCCTTTGTAGCTGCTTTACTGCAAATTTAACTCCTGAAGTGCACAGTTGGTCAGCTAATGATCCATACAAATCTGCACATGTTTTTAAGTTCACATTCTCATTCTGTAGAACTTGGCTTACTCTAATAAAATGTTGCAACATCTCATTCCAAAAATTCAACATAAAAATGAATTCTAGCTCTTGCATCTTATTTGCAATATTATTTGCTTCTCTTCTAGTGTCTCCCTTCTGTGACTGGTCTTCGGCTATACAGTCTGACGCTTCTAAAATTTTAAGAAAAGATTTCAAAATGGCTGCTGTTGCCCTAGCATGTGCTGCGTGCCTCCCACCTGGCATCACAGAGGGATTTTAAGACACTTTCTTTTCCAATACAACCTTTAAGAATTTTCCACCGGCTGGTTGAGGCTGAAAAAAAGGTATAAACTAGAGCAACTGCACTGTAGAGAAGAAATTAACTGCCTCTTAACAGCAGTCCACAGCACTTGGGCCAGATTTAGTGAATGAGCTGCACAGGGCAGCTACAGGGCAGGTGCCATATACAGGGCACATATATAGCAAACTTGTTTGTTTCTACCTTTTTTTGCTGCATCCCCTTACAACGCCCAGACATGTTAGCAGCATTGTCGCAAGACTGACCCTTACAACGCCCAGACATGTTACCAGCATTGTCGCAAGACTGACCCTTACAATGCCCAGACATGTTAGCAGCATTGTCGCAAGACTGACCCTTACAACGCCCAGACATGTTACCAGCATTGTCGCAAGACTGACCCTTACAACGCCCAGACATGTTACCAGCATTGTCGCAAGACTGACCCTTACAACGCCCAGACATGTTAGCAGCATTGTCGTAAGACTGACCCTTACAACGCCCAGACATGTTAGCAGCATTGTCGCATGACTGACCCTTACAACGCCCAGACATGTTAGCAGCATTGTCGCAAGACTGACCCTTACAACGCCCAGACATGTTAGCAGCATTGTCGTAAGACTGACCCTTACAACGCCCAGACATGTTAGCAGCATTGTCGCAAGACTGACCCTTACAACGCCCAGACATGTTACCAGCATTGTCGCAAGACTGACCCTTACAATGCCCAGACATGTTAGCAGCATTGTCGCAAGACTGACCCTTACAATGCCCAGACATGTTACCAGCATTGTCGCAAGACTGACCCTTACAACGCCCAGACATGTTACCAGCATTGTCGCAAGACTGACCCTTACAACGCCCAGACATGTTACCAGCATTGTCGCAAGACTGACCCTTACAACGCCCAGACATGTTAGCAGCATTGTCGCAAGACTGACCCTTACAACGCCCAGACATGTTACCAGCATTGTCGCAAGACTGACCCTTACAACGCCCAGACATGTTACCAGCATTGTCGCAAGACTGACCCTTACAACGCCCAGACATGTTAGCAGCATTGTCGCAAGACTGACCCTTACAACGCCCAGACATGTTAGCAGCATTGTCGCAAGACTGACCCTTACAACGCCCAGACATGTTACCAGCATTGTCGCAAGACTGACCCTTACAACGCCCAGACATGTTAGCAGCATTGTCGTAAGACTGACCCTTACAACGCCCAGACATGTTACCAGCATTGTCGCAAGACTGACCCTTACAACGCCCAGACATGTTAGCAGCATTGTCGCAAGACTGACCCTTACAACGCCCAGACATGTTAGCAGCATTGTCGCAAGACTGACCCTTACAACGCCCAGACATGTTAGCAGCATTGTCGCAAGACTGACCCTTACAACGCCCAGACATGTTAGCAGCATTGTCGCAAGACTGACCCTTACAACGCCCAGACATGTTAGCAGCATTGTCGCAAGACTGACCCTTACAACGCCCAGACATGTTAGCAGCATTGTCGCAAGACTGACCCTTACAACGCCCAGACATGTTAGCAGCATTGTCGCAAGACTGACCCTTACAACGCCCAGACATGTTAGCAGCATTGTCGCAAGACTGACCTTACAACGCCCAGACATGTTACAGCATTGTCGCAAGACTGACCTTACAACGCCCAGACATGTTAGCAGCATTGTCGCAAGACTGACCCTTACAACGCCCAGACATGTTAGCAGCATTGTCGCAAGACTGACCCTTACAACGCCCAGACATGTTAGCAGCATTGTCGCAAGACTGACCCTTACAACGCCAGACATGTAGCAGCATTGTCGCAAGACTGACCTTACAACGCCCAGACATGTTAGCAGCATTGTCGCAAGACTGACCCTTACAACGCCCAGACATGTTAGCAGCATTGTCGCAAGACTGACCCTTACAACGCCCAGACATGTTAGCAGCATTGTCGCAAGACTGACCCTTACAACGCCCAGACATGTTAGCAGCATTGTCGCAAGACTGACCCTTACAACGCCCAGACATGTTAGCAGCATTGTCGCAAGATTGACCCTTACATTTTGAAGTTTAGCTTACAAACTTCACGTAAGTAGGCTGCTGCAACACCTGGTTTGCCATTTCCTCACCGCTATGGCTTTTTATTTCCAGAAAGGTTAAAAACCGTTCAATAGGCTGTCCATCTTTTAAGCAGGGCTTGAAAACGAAATTATTTTTCAAACGGTTCGTTCCGATCAGAAAAAATATTATTAAAGTTTCGTTTTTCGTTCCTCCTCTAAACCTGAACCGTTCCTGAACCGGTTAGAAAGAAATTAAAACCGGTTAGAACGTTATTCTCAAACCATGTATTGAATATGCTATTAGCCCTAATAAATAATAATGCCTATACACTAAACCCTTCATGTTCGCGGGCTTAAGGCTCGCGGATTTGATTACTCGCGGGTTTTCAACCCCCCCCTTTTTTTTATTTTTTTTATTATTTTTTTTTTTTTATTATTTTTTATTATTATTATTATTATTATTATTTTTTTTTTTTTTTTTTTTTTTTTTTTATTCCCTCCCAATTGCTTGCTCTCTACAGGGGCCTTATCCGCCCATGTATGGAGTATGTCTCACATGTTTGGGGAGGATCCACTCATACAGCTCTCCTAAACAGGGTTGAGTCAAAAGCTTTTCGTCTCATCAACTCCTCTCCTCTGACTGACTGTCTTCAATCTTTAAATCACCACCGCAATGTTGCTTCTCTTGCTCTCTTCTACCGTTACTTTCATGCTCACTGCTCTTCTGAACTTGCTAACTGCATGCCCCCCCCCCCCCCCCCCCGCGGCCTCGCCGCACAAGACTTTCTACTCATTCTCATCCCTATTCTGTCCATCTTCCTAATGCAACAGTTAATCAGTATCTTTACTCTTTCATCCCTTTCACTGGTAAACTCTGGAACTCTCTTCCTGTTTCTATTTTTCCACTTTCCTATGACTTAAATCTTTTCAGAAGAAGAGTAACAAGACACCTCCCGAACTAAATTGGCCTACCCCTCTGTTTTTATTTTATTCTCTTACTGTCTTCTTTATAGGGACTGGCAACTAAGCGGCCTTTGTGTTACCCATTTTTGTTGTGCCCTTGGCCAGTTCCTTGTGATTAAAAAAAAAAAAAAAAAAAAAAAAAAAAATGGGTAAATGAATGACTAATGTCATGCTCGCGGATTTACGCTAATCGCGGGTGTCTCTGTTCCCTAACCCCCGCGAACATGAAGGGTTTATTGTACATGACTAGTTGATTGACTACATTCTTAAAGATGGTAATAAAGCCATACATTTCATGGTGCACAGTATCCAACAAAATCAAACCCTTAGATGTCGTAGGAACTATATTATTATACGACTTAAATAAGACAACACATTTACATATACAATACAGGAAGCGTAGTGTAGGAGTATGCAATCTCAGTTGCCGTAAAGACATGAATCACTAATTATTTATTAATATTATATATGGCAAAAAATATATTAATTTGTAATATCACTAAACCACTAATTAAATAAACCTGATTATAGATAACAGTAGACCTGGATGTGACACTCGGCAACGAAGCGCGCTGGACACTGCAGTACTGGCCCCATGGCCGTCTGCTGGCCCATTCACTTGCTGCATATGACTATCATATAGACTATGGTTTATCAGTATACGTATATGATATACTGTAATCTTCGTAAATGTTTGTTCTATAATATTATCAAATAAAAAACAGTAAAACACACTAAAGAAATGCCATTACGAGACTCTGAAGAAATATGCATGAACGATGATGTCGTGATGATCCATTCACTTAAACTCTTCGCCATTTAAAACTTTATGAGTCAACTTTTAACATGAAACATATCAATAGAAGCGCATTTTATTAGCTTTCCATTGATATATTTCGTTTTCTGATAAATGAATGACCACCATGCATAAATTAGCGTTAACTAAATAAATAAAATCATCAATCGGCTAATTTTCCCGATTGATGATGTTATTTATTTACTTAGATATTTAGTTTTCTGAGAAATGAATTAACACCATGTATAAATTAGCGTTAACTAAATAAATAACCTCATCAATCGGGAAGATTACCCGATTGATGATTTTATTTATTTATTTAATGCTAATTTATGCATGGTTCTAATTAATTTATCAGAAAACTAAATTTATCAATGAAAAGCTAATAAAATTGCGCTTCTATTGATATGTTTCATGTTAAAAGTTGACTCGTAAAGTTTTAAATGGCGAAGAGTTGAAGTTCATGCATATTTCTTCAGTCTCGTAATGGCATTTCTTTAGTGTGTTTTACTGTTTTTTATTTGATAATATTATAGAACAAACATTTACGAAGATTACAGTATATCATATATACTGATAAACCATAGTCTATATGATAGTCATATGTTATCCATGACCTGATCAATGAAGTCAATGACTACATGTGGTACTCCAAGGACTCGAACTTAGGACACTCACACCGAAATTCGGCGCACCAAGCATTAGGCTATGAACACAGTTAAAAGTTTAAACACATACTCACGATATATTATCCATTTTCGAATACTGGATATTAATCTAAGTATGTTCTTAAACCCAACTGCAGTATCATAGCTCAACGATTGCACGATTGGAAGGTGTAATAAAATAAGGGAACGTGATGCATATCACAGACAAAAATTCATAATTATAAAAGGTAAAAAATAGTTACTCTTCACAAATTAAATGAAAAGTGGTGCATATGATACTATTTGAAACAAAACCACATCATCAATTGCCAAGTGAACAAATACAGCAGACTTAATTAATGTATGTATGTAATACAGATGCATTTACTTAAATCATTTGGCTATTGGAAGTGACAATGGATTAGAAAAAATGGACCAAAATATGGCATGGAACGAAAAAATAACATTATTAACTGGTTACAGAGATTTCAAAATAGCATTTTTGCTCAGGAACAGTAAATATGGTTACGTTTTTGTTTCACTTTTTGTTCCGAGCATAATTTAGTTAGTTTCGGTTTTCGTTTTTGTTCCCTTAAACCGTTTCCAAGCCCTGCTTTTAAGTACCCAAGTACAACACTTAACTGATGGATGTGTGACAGTAACTGATGGATGTGTGACAGTAACTGATGGATGTGTGACAGTAACTGATGGATGTGTGACAGTAACTGATGGATGTGTGACAGTAACTGATGGATGTGTGACAGTAACTGATGGATGTGTGGCAGTAACTGATGGATGTGTGACAGTAACTGATGGATGTGTGACAGTAACTGATGGATGTGTGACAGTAACTGATGGATGTGTGACAGTAACTGATGGATGTGTGACAGTAACTGATGGATGTGTGACAGTAACTGATGGATGTGTGACAGTAACTGATGGATGTGTGACAGTAACTGATGGATGTGTGACAATAACTGATGGATGTGTGACAGTAACTGATGGATGTGTGGCAGTAACTGATGGATGTGTGACAGTAACTGATGATGTGTGACAGTAACTGATGGATGTGTGACAGTAACTGATGGATGTGTGACAGTAACTGATGGATGTGTGACAGTAACTGATGGATGTGTGCAGTAACTGATGGATGTGTGACAGTAACTGATGGATGTGTGGACAGTAACTGATGGATGTGTGACAGTAACTGATGGATGTGTGACAGTAACTGATGGATGTGTGACAGTAACTGATGGATGTGTGACAGTAACTGATGGATGTGTGACAGTAACTGATGGATGTGTGACAGTAACTGATGGATGTGTGACAGTAACTGATGGATGTGTGACAGTAACTGATGGATGTGTGACAGTAACTGATGGATGTGTGACAGTAACTGATGGATGTGTGACAGTAACTGATGGATGTGTGACAGTAACTGATGGATGTGTGACAGTAACTGATGGATGTGTGACAGTAACTGATGGATGTGTGACAGTAACTGATGGATGTGTGACAGTAACTGATGGATGTGTGACAGTAACTGATGGATGTGTGACAGTAACTGATGGATGTGTGACAGTAACTGATGGATGTGTGACAGTAACTGATGGATGTGTGACAGTAACTGATGGATGTGTGACAGTAACTGATGGATGTGTGGCAGTAACTGATGGATGTGTGACAGTAACTGATGGATGTGTGACAGTAACTGATGGATGTGTGGCAGTAACTGATGGATGTGTTGCAGATCTGGTATTGAAGCAACTGACAAACTAAAATAACCAGAAGATTTTACTTTGTCTTATTATTTACTTCGAATATTATTTTAGCAAGTTTAAATTGATTTATTTTGTGCCGTAAACCATTTACCATTTCTGTGGTGCCCCCCTTCCCGTGATGCCCTAAGCACGTGCTTATTTTGCTGAATGTTTAATCCAGCCCTGGGTCCAGGAGCCTTGCCATCAGGTAAAAGTTTGATGAAAATACACGCTCTGGAAGTGAGGCTTCACTGCATGCAGCTTTTAAGGGATTGTGCAAGGAGGAATGTTTGTCATGTGTGGCTGGGGCTGAGTGGAAGCCATCAGCCATTCCTCAGTATGACAAAATAAATATCAGTACAAACTGTTGGGATGGTGGAAGGCCCCAGCCCGGCCCTGCGTTACCAATGTCAAGCCTCACGTGCTTCATGGGGGACTAAGCTGCCTACTGAGTTACCCATACTGTCTGTTAGCACCAGAAAGTGTTGAGCAATGACATTGTCACCTATCAACATTATATGCCTTATAGTATATGTACATACATACATATATGCACTATAGAATTATGTCCCAGCCTCTCAACTTCTTTAACTTTAATTGATCAGAGTTTACTACCCCCAGGAAGTTTTCAGTCTGCCTTTCATGTGAATACAAATGTCACTGTGCATCCATGAGAGGGAGAGATCACGAGCCACAGAGACAATGACGAGCATTGTGGTGAAGTGCAACATAGTGTACACACACTCTTACATCTTTAAGAATGTGGCATTTATTCCATTTAAAACTTGCATACCTTTAACAGTAAGGGAGATGCACATGACTCACAGTCATCTCTCCTCAGGCCTTCTGGTTGCCAGCACTGGATGACATGTGAGGAGCAGAGGTGAGCCAAACTCACAGTCATCCCTCCCCCTCCCCTCGCCCCTCCCCCTAAGGAGCCTGCCAAGGGACAGCCCTAACGGTTGGGCTGGCCTGGGCATGAGGGTCTGAGGGCTGGGCATTGGTTCTGGAGGTTTGGTTATTGTTTAGAACACCTGAAGTCAGTGTTAGACTAAGAGGAGTACCTACTAGGTTATCGATTGGAGAGAACTAGTTTGTAGGTCAGGAACAGCTGGATACTGGGATAACTGGGCTTTATAATGGTTTAAGACAACAGGGACTTGCCATGATGAGCATGATCTTGATCAGAGAGGCTCAAGCAATAGGTTAAATAACTAGGCACTGGTGTGAGATGACAAGTGGGCAAGAATGGCTCGTATTAAATTATCACTATTCTGAGCTGGCAGGGTCCTCCACGTATGGGTTACCAATATCTTGAGTACTGATGTTTGTCTAGGACTCTAGGTCGAGTCTAGATTCTAGACTCGAATGACAAACTCCTATCCTTTCCACCCACCGATGTATTTCATTGGTAAACTCTCTGGAAAAGCCCCACCTCCTCTGCCAGTCCATGTAGCTGGTTTGTTGAGGAGGCACATGTCAGGTGGATGCTGAATAGGAGGACAAGGTAGGCATGGCTTGTGTGTCAAGTTAATGGGAACAAAGTGTACAGCCATGGGTAGGAGAACCTGGACTTGCTACAGGGCTGACTGGGTTGGACTGCTTCTGAGGTGTGTTCAAGTTGGCTGGTCTGAGTAGGCAGGGTAGGGTGCTTTTTTACTGTAATTTTCATAAAAAAAAATTTAAAAACTTAAGGATCCGTAGGAGTGAGGAAGTTGAAGCCACTGCATAGGGTTTTGAGGGCTGGTGTAGGGGAAGCTAACCTTCCTGTGTTGTTAGAGCTGAGTGTAGAGGCAAGGGGAGAGACACTAGCGTCTAGCACTCTAGGGGGAAAAAAATAAAGTAAATTCTCAGCAGTTATCTTGCCGACTGGGATACTGCCAGTCACACTAGGTAACAGGATTACTAAGGGACTGATGTTCATACCTTGTCTCCCGGTGACTGGTGCGAGCTGCCAAACCACTGTTTCATGTTCTTACCAACACCAGGCTACAGCTGCATTACCCGAACTGAGATCATCTAGTACAGAGGTAGTGTTAAGCAAATAACCTATCTTACTGTTGGAATAAATTTGGATCCATTTTAACTTCATGTTCCTTTTGATTATTCATCCATAGTGTAGTGTTGAGAGGCGAAGTGTGGCTGTAGTGATGTAGTGTGTCTGGGTGCTGTGTGTGTAGGTGTGAGGCTAGACACTAGTTTGGTTGCTACACTACACGACCTGTCACTTTGTAGGTTATGATTAGAGTTATTTTTTTTTTAATTCTTCAGGTCCTCTCTGAAAATAACATCTGATGGTTTTTCTTTCTTTGTATGATATATGTGTACCTGTTTTAGCCATTACAAGAGGTGTTCTTAGATTACATTAAACATGAGCCTCAATTCAGGTAGAACATAAATAAATATGTAGTGAAATATTAGATCTCAAAGAAAAATAAGAATAGACATACTATGTATTACAACTTCGTAAGGCATTTTAAGATCTTTGAATGAAACATGTAGTAAATGTGTGATTCATAATACAAATATTAATAACACGGCTAAGAAAATCGTGAGAGATGTCATCACCACTAACACTGTGTCCCTTGATGGGTTTAGTTTGTTTTCCATGTGTTCTTTTGGGATTGTAACAGATATTTGCTGGATTTGTGCATATTTGATAGTCAACACATTTTCATTTTCTATGTATATTACAACACCGGCGAACTTAATGTATGTCTTTTTATGGCAGATGGCATTAGTCGTACTAAATACCTACTAAGATCTACCTGACTAACATCAGTTTCTAGTTCCAGTCCACTGTATGGATATTAGACAGTCATCTATTTAGTTGCCCAGTTTCATTAGATATCATAAACCATGGAAAAAAAAATGAAAATAATTACTTTTAAGTTAGCTGAGCACACTGTGGCAGTCACTGTGGTAGTGTGGTCTGCCTGCCCGTCATTATGTTGATGTCGTCTGATTTACATGTATGTGTCTTGGCTCACAGTGACACTTGTAGAACCTTGTCATCCAGTATTCCTGTGTCACCACCCCATCAAGGCCAGGTGTGTTGATGGCTCCCACACATGGATTCTTACTAATGATACACAACCTGTAGGCCATAGAATTTCCAATACATGCCACTTAATATATCTGTGTCACTTATGATACAACTGAAAGATATTCTTTTTTAATTTACCAACTGAAAATAATAATTGTCATCATCACCGTCTTGGCTTAACGTCCTTCTTTCCCTGCCATCACGCTGAGGCTGGACGTGCGATGGCTCTTTTTCCATGCCATCCTGTCCTGTACCATGTCTTCTGAACTGAAAGTTAGAATATGCCATTCATTATGTTTGCATGGCAGTCAAGTCACAGAAAGCATGCGAGTATTAAAAGAAGGAATTTCTGAAACAAGACATCATTCCCAGCATAGGTTCTTGTGTGTATAGTCCCTGAGGGGGATAAGCATTTCATGTCAACACAACTCTTTCAGTACTCATGTGATCAGTCTTGTAACATTTACTTTTTATATATTTATGCTGATATTAGATAACAGTATATTACCTAGTTATATTACATACATACGTATTCATAAGTGAATTTACTTGCTTCCCCACAAAAATTAACTATAGATTTATAATGATACTTAGGAAACTTTTCATGTGATTTGAAAGCCCTGTATTTTATTTTATTATATTTTTAAAATACAGTTTTATATATTTGATGTACGATTTTTTTTTTTAAATCTACCTTGCTAACACAAAGGGATGATAATGGTGGTGGTACTCACGGTTTTGGGAAGTTATAATAGCGGCAGGGATGATGGCATGGGTAGGAGTAGTAGTGGATGGCATGGGTAGTAGTAGTGGATGGCATGGTGTAGGTAGTGATGGCATGGGTAGGAGTAGTAGTCGTTGTAGCCGT
Source organism: Chionoecetes opilio (assembly GCA_016584305.1). Taxonomy (NCBI): domain Eukaryota; kingdom Metazoa; phylum Arthropoda; class Malacostraca; order Decapoda; family Majidae; genus Chionoecetes; species Chionoecetes opilio. The sequence goes on along the minus strand of JACEEZ010005672.1, from coordinate 382,464 downwards.
GGTGGTGGTGAAGGCAGTCCTGATGGTGACAACAGTGGCGGTAACACGGGATGGAATGTAGCTCTTTGAGGAGTAAGGAAGTCAATGCCCAATATAGCAGCAATGCAAGTGATGGTTTTTAATGAGAATATTGAAGAGAAATTAATAATACAGCAAGGCTTTTTTATTTATCTATTTTAATAATCTTTGTTTTCTAAGTTATTTATTTATCTATTCATTTTATTATATTTCTTTCCTTTGTGCGAAGTCAAGAAATAGATGGACATGAGAACCCTTACTAACACATAGATAAAAAATTACATTAGTGAAAGAAATTGCATGGAAAGAAATCTGGATTTTTAATATTTTTTACTCATTATCTTTCAAAAAGCTACGTAAAAGAAAGAAGACAAAGGAATGAAGCTTTACTTTTTGTTTTTGTGAAGTAAATAACATAATTTCACACCTCAAATGGAAAACCATGATATGACATGCGAGTGTTACTCATATTTATCTGTAATGTTTGGTATGTCAATGAAGACAACTATGATGTAGAAATGCAGAGCTGTTTTAAGTTCTTGGATACATACACACACCTGGCTTATTAGAAATTCTTTTGAGTAATTATGTTATGTCACATCCTCTTAGACAGTTCTTTGTTAAATATACTGTATTTATTATCAGGCCTCCTCTATGTCTTTCTATGAGGAAAACAATCAAGTTGATATAAAAGCATAGTTTATATTTGATCATAGATGAGTTTGAGTGACACACTGTAAGTGCCTCATTCCTATGTGTGTGTGTACTACTTACAACCATATAAGATGTTTCTGTTGACACATTCTGGGGGAAAACAATGTAATTTCAAACCAGAGAAAATTTGTGGTATGAAATAACTTTACTTTCCTTCCTGAGCAAGAGCTGCCATCAGCCTTGTTCTTGTCATCAGTGGTATTACGTTACCATTGTTCATCTCTGAAATGTTCCAATGTATGCTGTTGATCATGTTAGTAAGATACTGATTGTTCATTCTTAAAGATCGTAAAGGTGGTCTTTAGTTCATGTAAGCATAAAACTTAAGTTACTGCTGTTTTTCCATCTAAAAGGAATAAAAGGCATGGAAAACGAACCTTTGAATGGTAAGAAACTAAGGAATGCAGCCTCTTAATATACACCATGGTGATCTTTCGTTATTAAGGAGTACCCAAAAGCAGATCAAAGTGTGGGTGATTGAGGATATCATTAGGTAGATTCTTTTGAAGTAAATAAAATGAGGATTTGTTTCCTTTGTAATGGGAGCTGTTTTATCTATTCTATCGCAAGTGATGGTAATGTCTCGGCTTAAAAATCCATCTTCAGGCTGAAAATAAATTGTTAATGGTAAACAGTTTGTGAAGTCTGGCATTGCATCCGTGCCACTGGAAATACAGCCTTGTGTGATGGCAAGTGTAGGGTCAGTGACTAGCTGATGTGTGGTGTGTGTGTGTGTGTGTGTGTGTGTGTAGTTTAATCTCAGCCGCACAGCAATACTTAGCTTAAGGGAAAGCCAATTGTAAGCAATTAATGTCCTTGTTACTGGTGTTATTTCAGTTAAAATATTCTGTTCAGATTAACTTTGCAGACACGCTCCTCCTTTTCCCGCTCCTCTTTAACACTGCATAGCATTGGTTAAGCCACACCTTCACTCCACCTCAAGCCACACATCACCGCTCATTACTTGAAGGCGAATGAATTTTATTGGTGCTTGCTGGTGGGAAGGATGTGGAGCCTTTCACTAAGCTATTGATATAATCTATTTACTTTTTTTTTGTTCTGAAATTAAGACTGGTTAATTAATGAGTATGAAAATGAATACAAGGTGGAAAAAAAACTTGCTAATTCTTAATAATTGCCACTCTTAAAAGAATTCCTAAAGTGTATGAATACTTTTGTTCCTGAGGTGATTTTATTCCTCCATCTTCCATTGGCTGAAGGCAAAGGAGGGTGGGGAATGGAACGAGGGAATGCGACAAGCTGGACGAGGGAGGAGTGGCACCAGTCATCTGAATAGACTGTGTTGACTCAAAACTTTCCCTAAGTGATGTGTTGCTTCACCTCACTGCTTAAGGCATCGTTAGGGGAAGGTTTTCAGTCATGCATTGCTGCTGTAAAATATTGAACAACTTGAACATGAAGGCTCTGGTAGGACTTGTTTAGGAGAGAAAGGTTTCATATATAATCTCAGGTCGTGCATGTATTTTGAACATGTTTTTTTTCTTATTAAGTGTAGAGATAATAAAAATGATTGACGAAGGCATTGTTGTGCCAGGCGTTGATAGGAGTATACAGGTTACTACTATTGTACTAATAGTTATTAATCATCTATTAGAAATTATTTCGTTTTTTTCTGCAAAGGTGTTCTGTTTTACTTCAAGATATGTAAGTTGCCTCATTTAGGATACAATCAGGTATAGGGACTTCAGGTAGACTGGGCTGACGCAGGCCACCAACCCGTGAATCTGATCTTACCTGTACCCTTCATCTGTATACTAAATAATTCTATGAAGTGTAAAGCCCATTAGCCGTTATTATCCCCATATTCAGTGTTATTCGTTAATTGCTGTGCATTCTTTGTCTAACACTTGCAATGCATTGTACAGTAACACTTCTAATTTTTGTTTTTATATACAGTACCATAGTGTAATGTAATTATAAGTATGCCACAGATGCCCTCTGTACATTCTTTTTACATCTATTAGGAAAAGTGTAAGGTTTAGCGGACTGCATAATAGACCCACACCATTAAGGATTATAATAACTCCTTTCAGTTTGGAGTTTTCGTTGACTTTCTAAAGTTAGGTAATAATGGATGAACTCTGTCAGTCTCCCTTTACCAATAAAGTATTAATTATTCCTATGTTAAATGGGGTGTTTGTTCACATTTCATCCTTACCTAGACATTAGTGTATACACAAATTTTAACAAGTCCGAAAAAAATGGATTTCCTTAGGATTTCCTTAAATTTTGGGTATTCTTAGAAATTTCCTTCTCAGGCCTAAATTTCCTAAAAATAAGGAAATTTCCTTGCAAGTGGAAACCCTGGTTCACTGTAACATCAGGTTTGCCAGATAGTTAGGCGGGTTTATGGCCAAATTAACTGATAAAAAAGTATTTACATTTTTATATTATGAGTTTTAAATACAATGTATTTAAATACGCATAACAGTATTTAAATACTGTATTTAAATACATGACAACTGATGTATTTATAAATACATTTCTAAATACACAAATGTATTTAAATACTGCCCAGCTCTGCACATCATAATACATGGGAAAAAAGTATTTTTGACCTCATACTCAATTACTGGTTGAAAGTACAAATTTACCGATGTAGTGACCATTGATATCTTGTAGATAGAAATTAAACGAAAGAAAAAAAGAGCAGCCCCAGAACGCACCCCAGGAACTGGACCCAACCCTGAACTGAAAGAACTGGTTCCTTGAAGAGGCATATATATATATATATATATATATATATATATATACAGGGAGGTCCCGTTATACGAGCATTCGGTATACGAGAATCCAATGATACGAGATGTGTAAATTAGGGTCTATTTTCAATATACGAGATCGAAAATCCAATGATACGACATTCAAACTGGGGTGAGTAAAATTATCAAGTTCAAAATGGGCGCCCTACCACTCCCGGGCTGGACAAAGGGGGATTTGGTTGACCCCAGTGAGGTCACCCCTAGCAAGCCGTGACCTGAAGGGTAATTAAGCATATGGCGCTGCCTGACATTTAGGGGTAATTAGCAGGTGTGCGGCCCCACACCTAATGAGTTAAGAGACGAAATATAACTTTGTGCCAAATTTCTTCCTTTGCACCTGTATCTTTCTTTCCCACACATTCGTGGAAACATTTTACAAGCCTATATGACACTTGATTTCGATATGTGGGGGGTGGGAAGCTTGTCCAAGCGAGCTTTGCTCGCTTGGACAAAAATATGATAATTCTGGTGGCTCGGTACGACAATGTGGCCTACAAAAATTCACAACCCTGGACAATGTACAATGATTCAGATGCGCAGAGACGAGTTTGTGGGCAGTGGAAGAGGTCTGCGCACCCCTCCCTTGTCCCTTACCTACCGTACCCTCTCGAGTCTAGTGTATCACGCGGCGTCCCCAAGAGTACATACAACGTCTTTGTTGCTTGTATGTATTGTGCCTTGTGAGTCGATTTTAGTGATTTGCTGGTTTACTTAATGTGCTTATTGTGACTTATTTGTGCTCTGTCCTACTGTGCTGTCACACTCTTAATTCACTGTGTTTTGTGTGGTGGTGCGGTGGTGTGGTATATAGAGCCCTATATTTGAGAGTTTGAAAGTTTGTTGTGTTTGCTATAGTTTATTTTAGCTTGAAAAACATTTTTTTTTTTTTTTTTTTTTTTAATTGATGGGGTCCTGGAACCAAACCTATATTTTACCATTAGTTATGTGTTTCGTTATACGAGATTTCACTTTACGAGAATGCCAGGTGGAACCTAACTGCTCGTATCTTCGGGACCTCCCTGTACGTTTATTAGTATAAATGAGATAGTGTTTTCTTTGGAATATTTGCTCTATAAGATTATCACATAAAACACAGCAAAACACACTAAATAAATGACATTATGAGACTAGGAATAAATATGCATTAACTGTGCATATACTTCAACTCGACACCATTGAAATTTTGTGAGAAAACTTTTGACATGGGAGTCAAAGGAAGATGAACATCAAAAGAAGTGGAATTGTAGTAGCTTTCCATTGATATATTTAGTTTTTTGATAAATAAGTAAGCACCATGCCAAAATTAGCACTGTACATATGGAACCATACAGTGCAGGTGTGAATACGCAGTGATAGGCATCTAAATGTGTACACGATTATAAGTATATATATATATATATAAAAATAGATAACCTATGTCTACAATTCATAAAGAATAGTCCATTTGCACTGCACAGTATAAAACACAGCTTAAACACTGCAAAAGTAGTAATAATAATAAGCTGTCCTGTAGGAGTGGTGAGCGAGGAGAGTGGTGCACCAGGTTTACCTCTATTTATGACATTATTTATTTAGTTGACGCTAATATTGGCATGGTGCTTACTCATTTATCAGAAAGCTAAATCAATCAATGGAAAGCTAATACAATTCCGCTTCTTTAAATATACTCCATGTCAAAAGTTTTCTCACAAATTTTTAGCAAATACGAGTAAGTATATTCAGTTTATGAATAGTCTCATAATGGCATTTATTTAATGTGTTTTACTGTGTTTTAAACTTTTATGTGATATTCTTAAAGAACAAACATTTCTGAAGATAACAGTATATCATTTATACTGATAAACATTTCTGGTACGGGGCAAAATACTCTGGAAAGTAAACTTTTCCCTGCGGTTCTTATGCGACTGTTAATGACGTCATCACGTTGGCTCCCCCTATCGAACAGACCTGGTGGTATCCCGGCTGCCTTGGCAAGAGGCGGCTATTCAAAACGACGGTAGGAGACTGGGGAGAGGCGGTGTGGTGGGGATGGTGGACGCCAATGATGCCAAGCACTTGGCCAAGGTGGCGGCTGATTTGAACACGTGGCGCACGTCCAGGATTTTGTTATATTTGAAACATCCTCGTTAGACACAAATATGGGCGGAGGTCCAACAGTGTCGTTAGATGCGAATTCGTTAGATGTGAACTCGTTAAATGTGAGATCTTACTGTACTACAACACCTTCACCATTCTATCAGCGTGATACTCTTCTACAACTGCAAAGGGAAGGAACAACACAACCCCTGTAAAATAGGAACACTTTCTTGGTCAGCACTGCTGTTACCTTGCTGCTCCTTGAGATGAGGAAAATTATCAAATAACTGTGACATCAACCCTGAAGATATACACAAAGGTTTTACTTGGCACACACATTTATTGAGTCACACGTGTACTACTAACCATACAATTGCTGAGGTCATTACTCCCTTACAAAACACAAGGGAACGGATGCCACAAAACATGTAACACTTTGCCCACCACCACCACCACCACAACCACCCATTGCCACACAGGACACACTCACACCACCACGGGTACAACCACACTTGTCCACACAACACACCACCTCAAAAATGGATCTTCATGTGTTTGGCAATATAACTTTTTGTCTTGAAACACTTGCCACAAATATCACACTTGAACTCCCTCAATTCGGTGTGTCTAAGGGTGTGTTCATTGAGACGAGAACTGGTATAAAATCTTTTCCCACACTCCAGACATTCATGATTTTTAACACCACTGTGTGTCAAGGTGTGTCTGGTGAGGTGAACCTTTTCAGTGAATCTTTTCCCACACTCTAGACATTTAAAATTCTTAATGCTACTGTGTATCAGGGTGTGTCTGGTGAGGAGAAACTTTCTAGTAAATCTTTTCCCACACACAAGACATTCATGATTTCTAACACCACTGTGTGTCAGGGTGTGTGTTAGGGTGTGTGTGGTGAGGTGACGTTTTGTAGTAAATTTTTTCGCACATTCAAGACATTCATGATTTCTAACACCACTGTGTGTCAGGGTGTGTGTGGTGAGGTGACATTTTTTAGTGAACCTTTTCCCACACACAAGACATTCATAATTTTTAACACCATTGTGTGTCAAGGTGTGTTTGGTGAGGTCACACTTTTTAGTGAACCTTTTCCCACACTCAAGACATTTATAATTTTTAACACCACTGTGTATCAGGGTGTGTTTGGTGAGGTTACCCTTTTCAGTGAATTTTTTCTCACACTCTAGACATTCATATTTTTTAACACCATTGTGAATCAGGGTATGTCTGGTGAGGAGAAACTTTCTAGTAAATCTTTTCCCACACTCTAAACATTCATAATTCTTAACACCACTGTGTGTCAGGGTGTGTGTGGTGAGGTCACTCTTTGTTGTAAATCTTTTCCCACACTCTAAACATTCATGATTCTTAACACCACTGTGTGTCAAGGAATGTCTCTCAAGCAGACTCTTGTATTTGAATGTTTTGTGACACTGCTGGCACTTCAGCTCACTGTCTGCCTTGTGGCCTGAGCTGCCTGCCTCCAGGTGATTCTTGCCATCACACCTATGTATCTCCACACCTGAGGCAGACTGATCCTGCTGCTGCCGGCCACTCTTGCTGCTGCCCGGCCCAACAGCCTCCACTGCAGCAATACTCTCGCCAGCACACGCAACGGTTGGTCCTGCGGGAACCCTCGGGGATGCTGGAGCGAGCTGGGTTTGTGCCGGGCGGAACAGCTGGCAAAGACGCGGAATATGGCTCTTCTTCATGTGCCGGACAATATTCCCCTTTGTCTTGAAACATTTGCCACAAATATCACACTTGAACTCCCTTGATTCGGTGTGTTTAAGTGTGTGTTGATTGAGATGAGAACTGGTATAAAATCTTTTCCCACACTCTAGACATTCATAATTTTTAACACCACTGTGTATCAGGGTGTGTCTGGTGAGGTCACACTTTTTAGTGAATCTTTTCCCACACTCTAGACATTCATATTTTTTAACACCACTGTGTGTCAAGGTGTGTCTGGTGAGCTCAAACTTTTCAGTGAATCTTTTCCCACACTCTAGACATTCATATTTTTTAACACCACTGTGAATCAGGGTGTGTCTGGTGAAGACATCCTTTCTAGTAAATCTTTTCCCACACACAAGACATTCATGATTCATAACACCACTGTGTGTCAGAGAATGTCTCTCAAGCTTACTCTTGCATTTGAATGTTTTGTCACACTGCTGGCACTTCAGCTCACTGTCTGCCTTGTGGCCTGAGCTGCCTGCCTCCAGGAGATTCTTGCCATCACACCTATGTATCTCCACACCTGAGGCAGACTGATCCTGCTGCTGCCGGCCACTCTTGCTGCTGCCCGGCCCAACAGCCTCCACTGCAGCAATACTCTCGCCAGCACACGCAACGGTTGGTCCTGCGGGAACCCTCGGGGATGCTGGAGCGAGCTGGGTTTGTGCCGGGCGGAGCAGCTGGCAAAGACGCGGAATATGGCTCTTCTTCATGTGCCGGACAATATTCCCCTTTGTCTTGAAGCACTTGCCACAAATATCACACTTGAACTCCCTCAATTCGGTGTGTCTAAGGGTGTGTTCATTGAGACGAGAACTGGTATAAAATCTTTTCCCACACTCCAGACATTCATGATTTTTAACACCAACGTGTGTCAAGGTGTGTCTGGTGAGGTGAACCTTTTCAGTGAATCTTTTCCCACACTCTAGACATTTAAAATTCTTAATGCCACTGTGTATCAGGGTGTGTCTGGTGAGCAGAAACTTTCTAGTAAATCTTTTCCCACACTCCAGACATTCATAATTTTCAACACCACTGTGTGTCATGGTGGCTGGTGAGGAGATACTTAACTTACACCACTGTGGGTCAGAGAATGACTCTTGCTTTGAATATTTTATCACACTGCTAATACTTCATCGCACCTATGCCTCTCCGCACCTGAGGCAGACTGATCCTGCTGCTGTCCGGCCTCACAGCCTCCACCGCAGCAATACACTCGCCAGCACACGCGACGGCCGGTCCTGCAGAAACACTCGGAGATGCTGGAGCGAGCTGGGTTAGTGGCAGGCGGAGAAGCCGGCATGGACTCTGACCTCAGCACCTGCAACAGTGGTGATAGTCAGGACACAGAGAGCCATGTACTGCCCTTGATACTCTGCTACTGCCTATGGGGCCTACACCCTGCTTCCTGCCTAACTCACACCACACATGGCAAGGCCTCCTCTCCCTCCTCCTCTCTGGCTCTCTCATAATTTATCATGTACAACACAGCCGTCCTCACACATCCATAACTAATTCCTGCACCTCAGCACTAAACAAGATCAGATAGATTGATATTTCTGATAGATTTTAGTGCTTTAAATAATCTGATTCGTGATTATTTTACGGCAATATCCCCCCTTTTTTAAAGTAATCGTCCAGACCATTTCATCATTCCTGATTTAATGCAGTCAAAATATAGCCATGATCGAGTATATCAACAATATGTTGTCACATTTTGCATCCAGTCACACGTTTTTAAATGATCCGCATTCAAAATCTGTAAATTCCCCGTGCTCTCAAAACACAACTGTTTATCAGCAGACGACGCACCATGGGTCGGCGACGTCACAACAGGGAGCCTCCCAGCACCGCCTGATACATATGCGCGGAGACTCTGAGAAAAATGTAGTACTTGGGGAATTTTGGGTGTTTCTGATATATTTTTTGTGCGATGTGGCATGTACTTGCATCCTGTGTGGGTGCAGCGTGGGGGCTGTGCCTTTACCGAGAGCTTAGCACCCATTTGCAAACTGTGGGGCGACGATATATGTGTGCAGATGTGTGCAGCGGCGGCAAGCGGCGGGTAGTAGCAAGGCCACCGAGATGAGAGGGCTGCAGTACCCTGGCTACTACCAGCCGCTCCCCGTCGCTCCAAAGGTCTGCACACATATATCGTCGCCGTGTGGGTTGTGAATGGGTGCTAAGCTCTCGGGAATGGCACGGCTTTCTTGCCGTGCCCATGCAGGATGCAAGTATGTGCCGTGTCGCACAAAAAATATACCAGAAGCACCCAAAATTCCCAAAGTACTACATTTTTCTCAGAGTCTCCGTGTGTCTGTGTCGGGCGGGGCTGGGAGGCTTACCTCTTGTGTCGTCGCCAGCAAGTTACGCGCCATGGCTGGAATGTGGCTGTTGTTTTTCCCGCGCTTTTTACAAGTCATGTTTTTAGGGAAATAAGGCGTGAAAATGAATAATTTTTTGTGGATTAGGTATTTTGAATGATCATTCAACATAATTATGCAAAGAAAAAATGGGTCTGGACGATTACTTTAAGTTGATCAACAAATAAATTTATGATGAAAAATCTCTTAACATTTAATTCTAAAAGAACAGGACTCATAATATAATGGACTAAGTAATTGCAAACAATGCTTACCATAATGAATAATAATGAGGCTGGGCAGTATGGCTAATAAAACTGCCGCTTCTCATGCTTTCTTTCATATAATTGTCATAATTACCCGTGAAAACAGACACACTACAGCTATCAATAACAAAGTCTGCTAGAAGGTTCCAGATGTTAATTATTCTTGCATAAAAAAAAAAATTGTCTTGGTTGTCCATGTCTTAATTTATTTATTACTAAAATTAAAGATTATGTCCTCTTATCAGTACTCTAAAGTTCCTTGGAAAAAAAACTTCCTTATTTGTGTTTGGATGTCTTTTTAATACTTCAAGGGATTATACCTGCTTTAGTTGTTTGCTTTTCTAAAGTGGTAAGTTCTATATTTACTGTTACCAGTAACCCAGGAATTTACTGTTAAGTCGGGTAATTCCTTCTCGCTAATTCGGCAGGGGGGGATTTTATCTCCCTATCTGTACAATGTTTACACGGATGATCTGAGTGCCAACCTTCGTGATACAGGTGTCGGCTGCCACATACATGATGGGTGCATCAACTCACTGAGTTATGCTGATGATATGGTACTGCTCGCACCCACTGCGGATGAGTTGCAGGACTTTACCAATGTGTGTCAAGTGTATGCTGCCAAGCATGACAATGTCTACAGCACCACTAAGACAAAATGCATGGTAGTATCACCGGCACGCACTCAGGTGAATTACCTCAAAACAGCATGGCTCACTGGGTCTGCCCTCACTTTTGTGCATATATTCGCATACTTAGGCCATGTTATATCCCACGACATGACTGATGATGACATCATCAAGCAGACCACCAAGCTTCTTGTCGTGGGAAATACATACTCTAGAGAGGAAATTTTCCTACTGTAGCAGAGAGGTGAAGATGGAGTTATTCAAGAGTCACTGCTACTCTATATACTGCAACTCGCTGTGGTCGCAGTTCAAGGTGGCCACTCTGAACTGCCTTAAGGGGATTGGCCGGTCAGAATATGACAAAAATCGGAGAAATTCACAACATTTCAATTTTTTTTCCTCAGCTTTGTACACCCTTTGAGAGTCTGAATATAAAGTATTTCATCAAAAATACTCCCACTAACCCCCAAGCAAGTTTGGGCACCTGTGGGAATGCGGGGTTTTCGGGTGGGGAGCAAATAATGCGTCGGACACGTAATTTAAGAATTGTGTAGAGGAGACAAACTCCCTAGATCTAAAGTAATTTCCTTATATCTAGAGAAATTTGCCTAACCAAAATTAACCTAACCTAGCGGGGGGCTTGACCCACCGATAAACTAACCTAACCTAAATCTAACCAAATCTAACCTAACCTAACCAGATCTAACCTAACCTACTATAACTTACCCTAATCAATAATACCCTAACCAAACTCCTATATGGTTGGGGGGCCTCTGGAATGGGAGGTTGTGTCTGTATGAGTATTAGTCTAAGACAACTATATCATTTCTGCAATATGTATATAAGTTTGGTAAAATTCTTGTGTTTGCCCACACTCTCCCACTTCCCCCAAACAAGTTTGGGCACCTGTGGGAATGCGGGGTTTTCGGGTGGGGAACAAATTATGCGTCGGAAACACGTAATTTAAGAGTTGTTTAGGGGGTGAAAATTCCCTAGATCTAGGGTAATTTCCTTATATCTAGAGAAATTTGCCTAACCAAAATTAACCTAACCTAGCGGGGGGCTTGACCGACCGATAACCTAACCTAACCTAACCTCCTAGCGGGGGGGGGGGGGGGGTTCTCAACACTTCAGTCATCATTCTGTGAGGATCGTCAGGTTCACACGTCTCTGGACTCAGAAGAAATCCAATGAATTTTCCCTAAATCTAGAGATTTTTTTTAAATTTCCATAACTCAAAAAGTATGTGGTTGCGACGCATATTTTGTACCCCAGCCATATATCCTGCATTCCCCCAGGTCCCCAAGCTTGTTTTGGGGGAGAGGGGGGAGTATGGGCAAACACTAGAATAATACCATAAGTTTTAAAGGTTACGCGGAAGTGCATTAATACTGTACAGTATACTAAACAAAAAATAATATAGAAAACGCATGTGGTAATGGCGGTAGTGACCGCGCAGTTATCGTCCATTATAACTGAAACACCAACCGAGAAGTCTTGCCGACATAAAAGTTCTCGGCGAGTTCCACTTGTAATAGGTGCAAATGAAAGAATAAAAGGTATTTCGTTATTGGACAAGTTTTTCGCTTGTCCCAAAATAATTTAAAACTAAACTTCAATACAATACATGGACATTGGTTACGTAACATGTCAAAACCCCAGACTCCCCCAATCACTAAATTAACCCCCGATATTCGGTCCCTGAATTCACAAACACGGGTAAAAGCTGTTTAAATATATAGATTGGGTACTGTTATGTTAATAAATAAACTTGTAACTGTCGCTTAATAGGAACTCTCGCCGACGTAAAAAAAATGGAACATTCTCCGACGGTGGCGAGCATTCCTTCCGTTCGGGGACTGTACCATTAAAGGCTAGCAAACGTGACCTAACTACCATTCAGGGGCAATGAGGGTCAAGCGTCCTGAGTGACCTAACCATAGTGCAAGGTCACTGAGGGGCAGGCATCAGAACAAAAGTTTCATTCTCAAAAACGTCCAAATTACGATATAGTGAAACAACATTAATCTAGCCGCGGGATGCCAGGCTCGCCTCGTCCCACAACAATTCTGCTCACAGGACTCTGCTAGTGGTCTAAAAAACTGGTGCTGCCCAATAACGAACTAATACAACAAAAACACCGAAGGCAGTCCCTACACGGCTGAGGCGGCCTCCCACCAAGGCTTGTATCTCCTAAACATTTGTAAACACACGCCGCTGCCTACTACCAATAGGCTTATATTTCAATCCTTACCTCGGTGGTAACGTCTATTAGGCATAATAAATGACATTTTATTTATATATATGAGAATCTTTATGAGATACACCTTCTCTACACCTCATCGAGGTGGTGTAAATCTACGCCATAATATTGGCCCTGTGACGTCACGGAAATGGAGTAAGTACGCTTGCTGGATCCAGCCAGGGAGGGTTGGCGCAGACTTGCACCGAGGGGTAAAGTCTGGCGTTGTTATGTCATCGATTTGGCGCAGATGTAGCTCCTGATCCAAGAAAGTTTTCGAAAGAGGAGTATCTCAGACTTACACTGACATACACCGGCGTATGTGTTTGCTGGATCTGGCCCCATATCCTCTGTCTCCCGGTACTACAGTCACACCAAGAAGGAGGATGTGAGCTGCCCTGCTGTCATCAAGAGCTACAATGCCAACATGGGGAAATTGACAACAGCGACATGCTGGTCCACCTCAACCGCACTCCCATGAAGGCCAAGAGGTGGTAGGTACATGCGAATGTTAGCATATGTCATAGATCTCAGCATCACTAATGCCTGGATCCAGGTGTACAGGCGGGACTGCATAGCTCTTGCTGAGACTGAACTGACACTGAAGAACTTCAGGATCCAGGTGCTCAGGAGTGCCAGCGGCCAAAGGCCAGGCACATCACGCCCCCGAAGAAGCTCAGCAACTCCAGGCAGCCTCAACACCACTGTTGATGTCCCCATGCCTGTCAGGGGGCACCGTAGTCATGTGCCAGAGAACTCTGTGAGGTTTGACCTGACCTTGTTCCATGCCCCTGTCTACACTACCCGCCAGACCTGCAGGCTCTGCAGCAGGAAGGGGCACATCTTGAGGTCAAACGTGCTCTGTAGGGTCTGCAAGGTCAACCTGTGCCTCAATGCTGAGATCAACTGCTTCATAAAGTACCATGAGATAGTTGCCTAAGTACCTGGTCTGTACAAGAGCCTCGGCTCAACGGATCTGGGGCGGCATTTTGGAACACTACTAAGACCATCTTAGGGGACTAAGACCATCTTAGCGCTAGGTGGACATTTTCGGAAGCAAAGTTCGCTCCGCCTAAGACAGTGCAGCGAGTGTAAACTAAGGCAGGGTTGGGGTCGTCTTAGCCCGCAATTTTCTCCGTCACCATAACAACAATGGTTATATTATTGGTTATATATTATATATTTTAGACTGTATATAGTATATTAGGCTGTATAATACACTATATATATATATTTTATATATATATATTAATATATATATATATTATATAATATATATATATATATATATATATATATATATATATTAGGTGTGGGCTATATATATATACTATATATATAGGGGTGGGCTGGGCGGAATAGATATGATTTGCGACAGAAACGGTTAGCTAGCAGATTAATTCTAAACATCAAAACACACCAGAAAAAAAAGTGTCGTTATTCACGATAATATCACATACTGGCTATGATATGTGTGTGGAGGATGAAAAGGGGGAAGGAAGAGGAGGGAGAAGAAATAATGAAGAAAAAAAGAGAGAGAGAGAGAGAGAGAGAGAGAGAGAGAGAGAGAGAGAGAGAGAGAGAGAGAGAGAGAGGCCAAAAGAAAAAAATAGATTAATACGTGTGTAACTACTACGTATACATATCTACTACTGTATGCCACATAAGTAATTAGTAAGTCTTTAAACCCTAAATCAGGGAAAGGGAAGGAAGGCCTGTAGCAAGTAATAATGGAAAAACAAAATAGAATGTATCGCAAGTAGCAAGTAATATATTTTTTGGGCATGCTACGTCAGCGCGAAAGTAATGAGAAAGGTTTGCAAGCGTGTATGGGAGGGGAATCAGTAGGAACAGGAGGTAATTGGTATTTATAATTGGATTCATATTATGAAGCAACCAGAATCTGCACAGGAAAAAAAAAGGAGTAAAATCAGTCATGTTGCTTCATGAGCCTGTGGTCGGCAGTGATGGTACGGGAGGCTGTAGCTACAGGTGCCCCTCAGGCCCTGCCCTTCGTCGGGTTTACCATCAGCACAGCACCTGTCCTGCTCAGACTGACCTTGGCGGCGGTCAGCTTACGTCGCTAGACTGTTGCCCCGCTCGTTATTTTAACCTTGTATAATTATGTATGTAAGTACGGCATTACCTTGCTGACTATGGCCTCGGGAGCCTCAGGCGGTGGCGTGGCTGCGGGCATGTGGCGGTGTCATGCCGATAACAGGGACGGTAACAGACTTCTATAAAATAAAAAGTGCTAACACGTGTCTCATTGATTTTACCTTGACCAAAAATTTTCAACTCGCTCGCTAGCCTCTAGGACGTGGAGTATTAGGTTTTGACGCTGCATCGCACAATACGGCACAGTATTTCATCCCATGAGTCAATTGATATGTGAATAGTACATATACACGCGCCATGCACATCTAACGCGAAATTAAATGCCTGTCTAGTATGTCAAGCTGGCGTCGGGGTAAAGGTCCCGCCCTCAGACACGCCAGCCGCCGCCAAGTTAGTGTTTGCCCGACCGGCACAGGGAACACTACTTTCCTTCTCTTCTACTCGCACTTTGGGACAGTGACACTAACAGGGAGTACAGTGCCGCGACCCACCTCATCTTAGTGCTTCACTCTTGACCAATCAGACGACGCCAACGTTAGTGTAAGAACACAAATCGTTATTAAAAGTGAAACGTTGGTGTGGAACCGGCCGCTACCTTGATTCACGTGTTTCTCTCTCTCTCCCTCCCGACTCGTGGATAAACACTGATAATCTCCTCCATCAGTAGTCTGTTATCCGAGGACCTCCTTTTCCCCCTCTCTCTCCCTTCGGTAACCTCCTTCTCGCGTGCAGGTCGGAGAATGAAGAGGAAGCAGACGAAGGCGCGGCTGGTTCTTCAGGATGGCTCCGTGTTCCCCGGCGAGGTGTTCGGCGCGTCCCAGGCCACGGCGGGGGAAGTGGGTGAGTACTGGAGGACCTAGGGTAGTGGGTGCGGGGAGGGGGAGGATTTGGGTGCTGTGAGGGGTGGAGGTATAGGTGTCTTGCACGTGACGTCACAGTCCTTGTTGTTGCGACAGGCACTGGAAATGCGAGCTGGAGGACCAACAAACTCCACTTGCCACCCGTGTATGCCAGCTTATGGTAATTTCCCCCTACTAAATATATGTTTATCAGTATAAAAGATATACTGTTATCTTCGGAAATGTTTGTTCTATAATATTAACAAATAAAAAACCCTAAAACACACTAAAGAATGGCCATTATGAGACACTCAAGAAATATGCATGAACTTAATATTCACCAACTCCATCTCCCATTTAAGATTTTGCTCGAAAACTTTTTACATGGACAATATCAATAGAAGCGGAATTTCATTAGCTTTCCATTGATATATTTCGTTATCTGATCATGAATTAGAAGCATGCATGAATTAGCGTTAACTAAATAAATAACATCATGAAATCTGGTAATTTTTCCCGATTGATGAGGTTATTTATTTAGTTAACGCTAATTTATACATGGTTTAATTCATTTATCAGATAACGAAATATATCAATGGAAAGCTAATGAAATTCCGCTTCTATTGATATTCTCCATGTAAAATGTTTTCGAGCAAAATATTAAATGGGAGCTGAAGTTGGTGAATATTTACGTTCATGCATATTTCCTTGAGTGTCTCATAATGGCCTTTCTTTAGTGTGTTTTAGGGTTTTTTATTTGTTAATATTATAGAACAAACATTTCCGAAGATAACGGTATATCTTTTATACTGATAAACATACATTTAGTAGGGGGAAATTAGTAATTACCATAAGCTGGCAAACACGGGCGGCAAGTGGAGTTTGTTGGTGGTCCTTCAGCTCGCTCCGACGGGCGGCATTTGGCTTGAAGACGCTAGGTCGTGACGTCAGTGCAAGACACCTATTAGGGGGTAATGATTGTGGTTAATATGGAGGAGAGTTTCACGTTCGTTTTCAGAGACACCAACTACTTTTTCTTGGCCCACAATAGGTGCTTGTTCTAATGGTGCTAGTTTTATTTTGCGCAAACCAAAACCAAAACAAAACAAAAATGTATATTTTGTGGTTAAGGTTAGGTTAGGTTTCTTTAAAACCTTTAAGGTTAGGTTAGGTTAGGTTAGGTTAGGTTTCATTAAAACATAAGGTTAGGTTAGGTTTATTTATTTTTTAATTTTTTTTTTTATTTATTTTTTATTTTTTGGTTTGCGCAAAATAAAACTAGCACCATTAGAACAAGCACCTATTGTAGGCCAAGAAAAAGTAGTTGGTGTCTCTGAAAACGAACGTGAAACTCTCCTCCATGATTGTTGAGTAGTAGGAAAATAGTAGGATGCGTCGTAGTAGCAGCAGCAGCAAGCAGCCTGTTGCAGTCTACAATAGGAATCAATGCTTTCTATTAGCTTATTACACTTTTAAAGTTATATATTTTTCCATTCCTCTTCATGGTTTGGGGGACTCCGTAGTGTAGGGGAAGCACGCTCGGTTCACAACCGAGAAGTCCCGGGTTCGATCCCGGGCGGAGCGGAAACAGTTGGGCTGTTTCCTTAAAACCCTAGGCCCCTGTCCACCCAGCAGTGAATGGGTACCGGGTGTTAGCCGGGGGTTTGTAACCCGCCTCCCGGGGTGCTGGCTTCGGCCAACACTATAAACATTAGCAGACAGCTCTCTAGGGGTAGGTAGTCTGAGAGAGAGCTGTCTGGTTACAGTGGAGATCCATCTCAGCTGCGTCCCTGACGAAATTCTTCAAACATCATGGGTGTTTACCGCTTACCTTGATCTGTTGTCAACAAACCACTTTTTCTTTCATTTTCTACCGTAGATAACAGTATTATTGCCAGCTGCAATAATGTCGCCGGGCGCCAAATATTACGAATTATAGCATCACTACTGATTTTAATGTGCCACTGAAGATGATACACAATAGTTTATATCATGACTATAATCTACCCTGTTTCAGCCTTGTTTTATGCTTTGTATCTGCAAGTATATACGGTTTCAAATTTCAATACTCGTTTTTTTTTCGGGCCGACGACAGCGGGAGGACACTCACTCAGTAAATAAACACTAATTGGCGATCTTATTGTGGGTCGGCACTCTGGTGATATTTTTGTAATTTGTTCATTTATAGCCATAATGTGACACATATGAAGACACAAAATGACAGACTCTCCAGATAGCCCCTTCTAACTTTCCTGAAATCATGGATGTAGAATGTAAGTATTAACACCACCAGACGTCTGTACATCGAAAAAAACGTTGTCCTGGCGACTTTAGTGTTATCTACGGTAGAATCTATACGCGCCAGACTTTATAGTGATGCCTTTAATCTCTTTCCTCTTTCTCTTAACTTGAACTCCAGTTTGAGGCATAAGTTCATGATCAGTTAATCTGTCGTTCATGTACCGTAGATAACACTTAAGTCGCCAGGACAACGTTTCTTTTTTATTTACAGACGTCTGGTGGCGTTAATACTTACATTTCTAGATCCATGATTTCAGGAAAGTTAGAAGGGGCTATCTGGAGAGTGTGTTATTTTGTGTCTTCATATTGTCATATTATGGCTATAAATGAACAAATTACAAAATATAAACGGAGTGGCGACGTTGGTAACGGGCTACACTAAAAGCGTTTTCTGCGGGGGAGCAAGAAATTTCACTTGCAAGCGGTCACTTTTCTCTTGCTGTACCCCAGGGGGCCTACAACAAAGCAACAATCCAGCAACAAAGCGTAAAGCCCGGTTCCCACCATCCCGCTTGTACGGCCGCCATACAACAACAATGACGTCACCATCATCACCGCTTGAGTGGTATTTTTGGTAACGGCACAGTTGGCAACTCCGCTCGAGCGGACGCGGACACCGCCGAGCGGGAGAGATGACTTGAATTTAACTTTGTACGGCGGCCGGTGTTGCATAAAATAGGTACCGCCTGTAAATAAGTCACAAAACACTGCGACACCGCCCGTGTTTGCCAGCTTATGGTAATTTTCCCCTACTAAATATATGTTTATCAGTATTAAAGGTATACTGTTATCTTCGGAAATGGTTGTTCTATAATATAATCAAATAGAAAACCGTAAAACACACTAAAGAAATGCCATTATGAGAGACCAAGAAATATGCATGAACTTAATATTCTATTAAACTCTTCGTCATTTAATACTTTGCGAGAAAACTTTTTACATGGAGAATATCAATAGAAGCGTAATTGCATTAGCTTTCCATTGATACATTTAGTTTTCTGATAAATGAATTAGCAGCATGCATAATTAGCGTTAACTAAATAAATAACACCATCAATCGGGAAAAATTACCCGATTTCATGATGTTATTTATTTAGTTAACGCTAATTTATGCATGCTGCTAATTCATTTATCAGAAAACTAAATGTATCAATGGAAAGCTAATGCAATTACGCTTCTATTGATATTCTCCATGTAAAAAGTTTTCTCGCAAAGTATTAAATGACGAAGAGTTTAATAGAATATTAAGTTCATGCATATTTCTTGAGTCTCTCATAATGGCATTTCTTTAGTGTGTTTTACGGTTTTTTATTTGATTATATTATAGAACAAGCATTTCCGAAGATAACGGTACACCTTTTATACTGATAAACATATATTAGTAGGGGAAAATTACCAAAAGCTGGCAAACACGGGCGGTGTCGCAGTGTTTTGTGACTTATTTACAGGCGGTACCTATTTTATGCAACACCGTACAGCGGTACGGTGGTGCGGTAGACTTTGTTGTGACGTCATTGTGACGTCTTTGTTGTTGTACGGCGGCCGTACAAGCGGGATGGTGAGAACCGGGCTTATAAAAGTCAAGCGGCGTAAGTACGGCGTAAATGCTACTCCGGCGCAACCCTCGCCCCCCCCCCTGCGCCGAGGCTGTTTGAATAATCCACCGAAGATGGCCTTACGCCGGGCGTAAGGAGGAGTATCACGGAGTATCTCGACAGAGACAGTTGATTGGCGGGCGAATACAATTACGTCATCCTCGATAATAGCGAATCACAGCAGTGATTTATATTATCTATTCAGATCTATCAGCCAATCACAAGGCTGCCCCGAGATAAATAGTGTTTACAAACATTACTCAGCTGATTACTCAGCTGTGGGCCTCTGGGTTGACACAACAAATCTATGTGCCCTGTACAAAGCGATGAGGAAGGGTCCCTGATTGACCAGAAATAAAGAATTTGGTGACAATAAGGCGCAGACATCCTGATTGACTTTTAATAAATAATTCAGGGGCAATAATGGGCCAGCCATCCTGATTAACCTAACAATTCAGGGATAATAAGGGCCAGACATCATGGTTAACCATATAATCATATAATTCAAGGGCGTTAAGAGGCACGACATTCTGAGTGACCTAATCGTATCATTCAGGGATAATGAGATCGGTACCTGGTACTCTTTTCTACCGAAATTCTCGTCCCGACACAAACCGGGAACTCTCGCCGACGGTAATGGTTAGGTTAGTAGGATAGTAAGGGAAAGATACCAGTAAAAATGGACGAGGACTGCGTGGTTATTTTCTCAGACACTGATTAATTTTTCGTTGGGTAAAATTAGTGCTTTTGATCAAAATGAACGAAGACTGCGCGGTTATTTTCTGAGACACTGACTAATTTTTCCTTGGGTAAAATTAGTGCTTTTGATAAAAATGGACGAGAGCTGCGCGGTCATTTTCTGAGAAACTGACTAGGTTTTCCTTGCCTAAAATTACTGCTTTTGGTAAAAATGGACGAGGACTGCGCGGTCATTTTCTGAAACACTGACTAATTTTTCCTTGGGTAAAATTTGTGCTTTTGGTAAAAATGGACGAGGACTGCGCGATCATTTTCTGAGACACTTACTTTTTTTGCCTTGCCATAGACCACTGTATACCTGGACTGTTCACGCGACAATGTTTTGAATTGCGGGGCTGCATAGGGGCCTGCGTGGCGCCCGACAAAGAGATATAGTGGTCTATGGACTATCATATAGACTGGTTTATCAGTATATATGATATACTGTAATCTTCGTAAATGTTTGTTCTATAATATTATCAAATAAAAAACAGTAAAACACGCTAAAGAAATGCCATTACGCGACTATGAAGAAATATGCATGAACTTAATATTCACTTAACTCTTCGCCATTTCAAACTTTGCGAGTCAACTTTTATCATGAAGGGTATCAATAGAAACGCAATTTTATTAGCTTTCCATTGCTATATTTCGTTATCTGATAAATTAATTAAAGCCATGCATAAATTAGCGTTAAATAAATAAATAAAATCATCAATCGGGTAATTTTCCCGATTGATGAGGTTATTTATTTACTTATATATTTAGTTTACTGATAAATGAATTAGTACCATGTACAAATTAGCGTTGAAGAAGCCGTGAGAAGCCGTGGTAAGCGAACCCTGGCTTTCGCTTCTTCCGGCTTCTTACGGCTTGCCCAGCTGGGCCAATCCGTAAGAAGCCGGCTTCTTAAAAGTGCCTCGCGTTAACAGAAAAGGCAAGCTGCAAGAAGCCGGCTTCTTACGGCTTCCTCACCAAAATTCGCCTTAGGTGGTGTAAATCTACGCCATAATATTGGCCCTGTGACGTCACGGAAATGGAGTAAGTACGCTTGCTGGATCCAGGGGCTGGATGTTCGAATGTTCGTAACTTTCCGCCTATAAGATCATCTTGGAGTGTTCATAGTGGCCATCTTAGATCTTGGGCTACGAACAATACAAAAAGGTATTATCAAAGGATCGTCCGAATGTTCTTAGCTCACGATGATGCGATCTTCAAGCTCGTTCCGTTCCGTTCCGACCACGAGGAATGGAACTCAGCTGACTGTCGCTTGGCTAATCAGAGGAAAGATTTCATCAACCTTTGAGATTGTTAGCCAATCATAATGCAGTTAGAATGTAAACAAATATCATATGGCGCGTCCCCACACAACAAATTACAAACTTATAACCTCAATATAACATGAACTGGTAAAATTCTATTTCTTTCCTGTCCTTAGGTCTCACTAGGAGGTTATTGGTAGGGTTAGATAAGGTTATAATGAAGTTAGGTTGCTATCCGGTCATTTCGCCCACATGCCATTTCGCCACATCATGGAGTCATTTCGCCCACACTATGGAGTCATTTCGCCCACAGGTCAATTCGTCCACACTATGGAGTCATTTCGCCCACAGGTCAATTCGTCCACACTATGGAGTCATTTCGCCCAAGGTTACTGGTGGTTCATTTCATTTCTGCCTGCGGAATATATAAGTTACATGACTCCGTGACATGGATCGTGTGGGCGAATTGACTTTAGAGTGGGCAAATTGACTCTTACATGTGGGCGAATTGACGTGTGGGCGAAATGACCGGTAACCGGTTAGGTTAGTATTATTTTGGGGGGTCTTTTAGGACTTTAGGTGGGGTAAGGGGATCTTAAAGGGGGTAACTCTCCCACTTTATAATTACGTTTTAGAGGTATTTGAAGGGATTTGGGAAGGTCTTGATAATATCTTGATAGGTCTTGATATTGATAATTTAATTTTTTTCTTGATTTCATGTTACTAAACCAAACCCCACCTCTAACCTAACCTAACCTAACCTAGTCTGATTTAACCTAACTTAGACGACTAAACCAAACCCCACCTCTTACCTAAACTAACCTAATCTGATTTAACCTAACTTAACAGTTTATGGCTGAAATAACGGTAGATTTTCGGTAGTACGTACATGTAACGCCATTATTATTCAATTGTACCATGGGAAATGGGGTTCAAAATACTCAGAATGAAGAAATCTACACGATGATGTAGGTAAGAATCCTAGGACTTTTGAAAGCCCACTACCAATCTAATACCCACCCATTTTAGGGTGAGTATTATTAATGGGATACATTATCCAAGTAACTGGACAATACCTGGAACTGTCGCCGATAGGAATTCTCGCCAACGTTCCTATTTTATTCGTCGGCGAGTGTTCCTATTTTAACAGTGTTTCTGAATTCAGGGATTAGATACCAGCAATAGCCTGAACAGTTAGGTTAGGTTAGGTTGGCCAGTTGACTATATGTCTAGGTTAGGTTAGTGATTGAGCAGGGGTGATTCCCCCCCAGCTCAGCACCGAAATAATACCGACTTTACATATTACAGTAGATGGGTTAGGTTGAAATGAAAGCCTGCATTCTAGTGATTTTTATGTGCTTTAACCTCACAATTTCAGTGGTCGTGAACTTGCCTAGAATAACATCTCACTACCCCAGCTTCCATCATTGAACCATTCATTCAATACTTTCGCTTTACTCACATACCATCTCTTAGAGTTGGAGTAGAGTGTACCTACTTTCTCAGACATCCTTGCCCACCAATCACACATTCCTTTATCCTCTACATGCTCTTTTAGGTAAATATGCAGTTTCAACCAATACTCCCTATTGACCAATACTCTACCATTAAAGGTATACCTACGTACTCTTCTCAGACATTCTTGCCCACCAATCACACATTCCTTTATCCTCTACACACTCTTCTAGGTAAATATGCAGTTTCAACCAATACTCCCTTTTGACCAATACTCTTCTGACATAACTGGGGGGGCTACGACCCCCAAGACCCCCTGCTAGTTACTAATTTAACCCGGGCATTGATTACGTAATCTAACCTCACTGGGAGGGGGTTTTCGCTCCCCCAGATCCCCATGTGTTATTTTTTCATTTCCGACAGCTTTTGTGTGGGTTAGAAATACTCCTTATAAGAAGAACGAAACGTTCAGGGTACTTAAAACCACCGATTGGTTGTGTTTCGGGTAATTTACCCGATTTCATGATGTTATTTATTTAGTTAACGCTAATTTATGCATAGTTCTAATTCATTTATCAGAAAAGGAAATATATCAATGGAAAGCTAATCAAATTCCGCTTCTATTGATATTCTTCATGTAAAAAGTTTTTTTCACAAAATATTAAATGGCGAAGAGTAAGTTAATGCATATTTCTTGAAAGTCTCATAATGGCATTTCTTTAGTGTGTTTTACGTTTTTTTATTTGATAATATTATAGAACAAACATTTCCGAAGATAACAGTATATATTTTATACTGATAAACATATATTAGGTAGGAAATTACCCGATTTCATGATTTTTTATATATAGTTAACGCTAATTTGTGCATGCCGTTAATTCATTTATCAATAAACAAAATATATCAATGGAAAGCTAATTAAACTCCGCTTCTATTGATATTCTCCATGTAAAATGTTTGCGAGCAAAATATTAAATGGCGAAGAGTTTAAGTTATTGCATATTTCTTGAAAGTCTCATAATGGCATTTTCTTTGTGTGTTTTACGGTTTTTTATTTGATAATATTATAGAACAAACATTTCCGAAGATAACAGTATATCTTTTATACTGGTAAAAATTATATTAGGTAGGTAAACTTGTATGGGGAGCGGAGCGGGTTGTATCCTTATGGTGTGACGTCACGGGCGATCCACCAGGCCTTATCATCTCGGTGGCCACGCTTGGACGCCTTGGTGGGTGGGCGAGGCATGGGCAGCGTCCGGCCACGGGATTTATATATGTCTGTCCGCACACTATAGCGTCATATTCTCTCCATTATGGGCGACGCTGAGACTATTGAATGAATGACTATGCAAAGGCCTGTGTTAAATTATATATGACGAAGCAGAAGACTGAATTATGCGTCATGTCAGCCGCCGTAACAGCCCCCCCCCCCCCCCCTTGCCAAGCCCAGGCAACACAATCCATGGCATTGTTATCAATGACAGTCAGTCGCCCCGTGCAAATCCTACGCCAAGATAAATCCCCACGATACATCCCTGCACGTGATTGCCAGTGGGTGGGTGTGTGTGTGCGCGCGCGCGCCGCGCGCTTACCTGATTACCTTCCTGTTTCGTTAAGCCCCCTTCACACATTCCATAATGGAACCACGAACGCGCCAACAATTCAATGCGCAGCGCCGTCATGGTCCTGGTTATGGGTTCATCGTGACTGATCGTGACGCTCGTGACGCGATCTGCCGAGGCCACGAAAAGTTAGTGCGTGCACTAAAAAATCTGGAAGCTCCCCGAATTTTGTACCCAACGCAGCTGCTCGTAAGTCTATCGTGACGCTATCGTTATCTATGTAGCAGCTTCGTGACACTATCGTGATCGTCGTATGTCTATCGTGACGATAAGAAACCGTTACGCGCTCCTTCATCCCTACCTTCCCCCCCTTTTTTGCACCCTCTTCCGCCTTCTCCCCCCTTTCTCATTCACCTCCACCCACCCTCGACTCCCTACCCACTACTCCCATCACTACATAGTGACACCACCCTCCCCCCACTCCCTACCCCCAGCACCACGTGGTGACCCCCACCCCCTTTTTAACCACTCACATCTCCAACACCAACAACGCCTTCTCCATCCCCAACCCCCCTCCCCCCCGTTTCCCCACCAATACCTACACCCCCTTCTTTATTACAGCCCGTTTCGCCCCCTTCTCCATCACCAACACCCACCCCTGTTTCTCCCACCATCTCTATCACCCTTCCTTCTCTATCACTATGGCAACACCTACCCACGTGTGAGGCATGTTGCTAGCTCTTGACGCTCGTGGTACGTTCATGGCACTGTCGTGTTTATCGTAGCTGTATCGTGACGACAAAATGACCGTTGATTTTCCATTCGTGACTTAGTCTTACAGCTGTCATGACTCCATCGTGACCATCTTACGACCGTCATGACACATACGTACAGGCAGCGTGCCATTGTTGTGAGGCTATCGTGGTCTGCGTTTATCGTGGTCAAATTTCACGATAGCGTCAATAATCAAATTGGTGGCGCTATCGTGGTTCGATTATGGCATGTGTGAAGGGAGCTTTACGGAAGTCAATATGCTTGTTTTGTTCAATCTTATATTACTTTTTAATTTTTTTCTTGGAAATTCTTCCGGCAACATAATATATAATATTCCACTGAACTATTGCTCGCTGGAAGACTTTGTTTGTGTGTGCGTTATTCACCGTGGTCTTGATCACGCGTTGGCCTCGTGGTCGTCAGCTATTGCCCTTCCGGAAAGCTTATTGGACCGATGAATGGCTAAGCAAGGATTTCACACTCCACACATCTCATTTCTTTGCTCAAGGGAGACAGTAACCACCCGCTTTGTCAGTGAAAAACCTTAAGAGTAGTGTTATTCACCGATTTTTGAAAGGGAGACAGTAAAACACTTTCAGTGAGACAGGCCCACCTACCACAAGGCTGCATGACTTGAAGAAAAAAAATCACCGGGTTGTTGGTGCGGTATAGTAACCACTGTGGATTGTAATATTGTAGTGATATATATTATACGATGCATGATAAATTATTAAAAGTGACGAATTAAAGACCAACTTCACTCACTCTGGAGCGGATACCGGTAGTTACCCACCCGTCTGTAATAATTTGTGAATGTTAATTATTATAATTTATATTTTTATCACCATCATTATTCTCATCATTATCATTATTTCTTGAGAACCGCAATAAGAGTGGTCGCGAACCTCGTAAAGAAAAGCCACCATTGCTTTAGGCTTGAGCGGGTCATGAACGTACGACCTGCGTACGAGGATGCGGGCGAGGATGTTATCCATTAGACTGGTGGTAGATAGTGTATATGCGCGTGTGTGTTTTAATGGTGTGTGTGTGTCAGTGTTCCAGACGGGCATGGTGGGTTACCCCGAGGCGCTCACAGACCCCTCCTACTGCGGTCAGCTGTTGGTGCTGACGTACCCGCTGGTGGGCAACTATGGCGTGCCCGACACCACCACCCTGGACACCCATGGCCTGCCCAGGTAGCTATATATTTACTTGATTGTCCTTATATAAAACACCACACTAGTATGAAGGTCTATTTCTATGCGTTTCCATTGTAAATTTTAATGTACATTGGTAACTCATACGTATCTCACCTCTACCGTAATTCAATTGACTTTTAATAGATGGTCGGTTAATCTTGCCTCACCTAGCCTATCAACCTGTCGTCACGTAGTCTGCCCTTGAGAATTGTACCACTATTCCAGTCTAATGAGTGTCGGCAGTATAATTAACACCTAATTACCCATAACATGCCTTCAACAATAACCATCATACGCGTAGCTGACTGGGACGTCACCTTGTACTCTTTTAAAACACCAAAACGCAATCTGCAGAGCGCACGTCAAGGAACCAACCAGCTAAGATAATCCTGCTTTTCCCTGCTTCCTCCTTCAGTTTCCGACATAAGTATGATGATTGTCTCCTATTTGCTGGCTATTTAATACCTATTAGTAGCTAACACTTATACTTTGACGACGACTTTGACTTAACAACCTTGGTAGTTCATGGAAAAAGACCTCATTCAAAATAAATAATGTTCAAAGTATTATAGGATTAATGAGTCCGTCTGCAAGAAGTGAAGCAGCTGCCGTATAAAATATATTTCAGTATGTTAATTTATAGTAATTACAGTTAGCCAGGCAGAGCCAACATTCAATGAAAAGTTATGATAAAGGTTAGAATTGAATATTTAACTTTTAAGTAAGTATAATATTGGGAAGGCTAGATATTGAAATACCGTAAATCTACCGTAGATAACAGTGAAGTCGCCAGTTCTACGTTTCTTTGTTATTTACAGACGTGTGGTGGCGTTAATACTTACATTTCTACATCCATGATTTCAGGAAAGTTAGAAGGGTCTATCTGGAAAGTCTGTGTCATTTTGTGTCTTCATCTGTGTCATATTAGGGCTATAAATGAACAAATGACAAAAATAAAACCGAGTGGCGACCTCACTATACCTACTACAGTAAAGTCGCCAGCTAGTATTTTAACCCAACAGTTGAGTCGCCACTCTGGGGAATTCAGGGAAGTTAGAGGTAAAGTAAAACAAGTCTCTATATATATTAGCTGCGGAAGATGCTTGGATATATAAAAATTCCTCTGCCAACGTGAAAATAAATTCTATTCAAGTTTGAAAGATCTGGCAAGTCTGTGTCCTGTCGCCCGAAAAGCTATTGTTTACTGTCTGTCATCGCGCGAAGAAAAACGTGAGAAGCAAAATGCGCAACAGTTATATTTGCAGATACAAAGCATAAAACAACGCTGAAACAGGGTAGATTATACAGCCATGATATAAACTACTGTGTAACATCTTCAGTGGCACATAAAAATCAGTAGTGATGCTATAATTCGTAATATTTGGCGCCTGGCGACTTCACTGCAGGTGGCGACTTCACTGTTATCTACGGTAGGCCTAGCTAAAGAAAAGAAGGCCAATGACTCATTACTTCGTGGTGTAGTGCTATAAATACTTAGACGACCGCTTACCAAGAGGATTACTCCTTTGTTACTGTGGTACCGATTCCTGATATCGATGTTTAATAGCTATATAATAGTTATATATATAGCCATAGATAACAGTAGACCTACTGTTATACTACTGATATACTACTACTGATATAGCTACATATATAACTATATATATATATATATATATATATATATAATATATATATATATATATATATATATATGTTATACTTGACTTATCTATGATATAGCTATATATAT
This sequence comes from Chionoecetes opilio, assembly GCA_016584305.1. NCBI lineage: Eukaryota > Metazoa > Arthropoda > Malacostraca > Decapoda > Majidae > Chionoecetes > Chionoecetes opilio. The sequence goes on along the minus strand of JACEEZ010005672.1, from coordinate 354,022 downwards.
ATATATATATATATATATATTAATATATAATATATATATAAATAGTATATTATGATATAGTATTATATATTATAGTATATATATTAGTATATGTATATATATATATAATACTATATGATAATATATATAATATATATATATATATATATATATATATATATATATATATATATATATATATATATATATATATATTTATATTATATATATTATATATATATATATATATTTATAGCTATCATATTAGCTAAATTATAATATAATATAATATATAATATATATATATATATATATTATATATGATAATATAATAATAATAAGCGAAAGTGTGCTGTGTGTGTGTGTGTGTGTGTGTGTGTGTGTGTGTGTGTGTGTGGTATAGGTTCCGCCCCCGTGGCGCAATCACCTCATATGGCAATTTTGGAACCAGGTCGACCAGGGAAGGTTTTAAGCCCACTTATGAGATGATCCATCACTTTATTTTTATTTTTTATTTTTTTTAGCAGCCTATTAGCGAGAATTGTGAAAAAAAGTGGGTTCCGAGAATTGAGGAAACCTGATGTAGGGTGATGGGTAATGGGTGAGTGAATGGGTGGGGTGATGGGTAATGGTGAGTGAATGGGTGAGTGAATGGGTGGGGGTGATGGTGATTGGGGGTGAATGGGTGAGTGAATGGGTGGGGTGATGGGTAATGGGTGAGTGAATGGGTGTGTGGGTGATGGGTAATGGGTGAGTGAGGGTGGGGGTGATGGTAATGGGTGAGTGAATGGGTGGGGGCTGATGGGTAATGGGTGGGTGAATGGGTGGGGGGAATACATACATTTCTACATCCATGATTTCAGGAAAGTTAGAAGGGGCTATCTGGAGAGTCCATGTTTGGAGGGCCGAAGGCCCACCAAACACAGGTGGTGGGCCGAAGGCCCACCAATAGCCCTCCGCAGGAGCTAGCCAAAAAGTCCGCCCGGAGGGCGGCTTTGCGGCTAGTATATATATAATGGGCAATAAGATTTATTCCCCGCATTGTGATTGTTACCCTGTCAGTGCTTCTGTCACAGGATTCTTTTGCGGGATTCATAAGGAATGATTGTGGGCCCAGGGGGCAGGGCAGTGTAGCGCTCTGTCGGTCTTATCCATTACCCCTATGGCCCTAGGGAACATAACATTAGTTCCCTGTCCCAACCTTCCATGATCATTCATTTCCTCTGGTCATGATAGCTGCAGCTCTCCATTCGGCATTCCCTTCAGAAATTGCAACCACAGAAAAGAGAAGATTAGAAGTGTTCTTGTGGCCGTCACTGCAAAGTTCACGGATGTTAGTGGCAACACCTACAAAAGATCTCACTCCTCATACTCATATTCCTTATACCTTCTTCATCATACTCTCATTCCTCAACTGATATACCTCATTCCTTAACTTATAGACCTCATTCCTCAACTTAGACCTCATTCCTCATACTCATTTCTGAACTTATAGCTCTCATTCCTCATACTCATTCCTCATACTCATTCCTCAACTTATAGACCTCGTTCAGTCATTCCTCATACTCATTCCTCAACTTATAAACCTCATTCCTCAACTTACAGGCCTCATTCTTCATACTCTCATTACTCAATTTATAGACCTCATTCCTCAACTTATAGACATCATTCCTCACTCATTTCTCAACTCATAGACCTCATTCCTCATACTCTCATTCCTCAACTGATAGACCTCATTCCTCATACCCATTCCTCAACTTATAGACCTCATTCCTCATTCCCATTCCTCAACTTATAGACCTCATTCCTCATACTCATTTCTCAACTTATAATCCTCATTCCTCAACTTATAGACCTCATTACTCAACTTATAGACCTCATTCCTCATACTTTCATTCCTCAACTTATAGACCTCATTCTCATACTCATTCCTCAACTTATAGACCTCATCCTCATACTCATTCCTCAACTTATAGACCTCATCCTCAACTATAACTCATTCCTTACTTCATTACTCAACTTACAGACCTCATTTCATACTCATTCCTCAACTTATAGACCTCATTCATTCTCACTACGACTCAACTATTCTCATTACTAACTTATAGACCTCATTCCTCATACTTCATTCCTCAACTATAGACCTCTTTTCATCTCATTCCTCAATATGACCCATTCCTACTCATTTCTCAACTGATAGACCTCATTCCTCATACTCATTTTTCAACTTATAGACCTCATTCCTCATACTCTCATTCCTCAACTTATAGACCTCATTCCTCAACTTATAGACCTCAATCCTCAACTTATAGACCTCAATCCTCATACTCATTTCTCAACTGATAGACCTCATTCCTCATACTCATTCCTCAACTTATAGACCCCATTCCTCATACTCATTCCTCAACTTGTAGAACTCATTCCTTATACTTTCATTCCTCAACTTATAGACCTCATTCCTCAACTTGTAGACCTCATTCCTCAACTTGTAGACCTCATTCCTCAACTTGTAGACCTCATTCCTCAACTTGTAGACCTCATTCCTCAACTTGTAGACCTCATTCCTCAACTTGTAGACCTCATTCCTCAACTTATAAACCTCATTCCTCATACTTTCATTTCTCAACTTACAGACCTTATTCCTCATACTCATTCCTCAACTGATAGACCTCATTCTCATACTCATTCCTCATACTGTGATTGGTGTTTCAGGAATGTGGAGAGCCGTCGGGTGTGGGTGAGCGGCCTGGTGGTGGGGGAGGTGTGCGAGCAGCCCTCCCACTGGGCCTCCGTCAGCACCCTACACGAGTGGCTGCAGGCGGAGGGCGTATGTGGCATCCAGGGCGTGGACACCCGAGCCCTTACCAAGAAGTGAGTCAGCGCCCACGCTCTGCTGGGCCTTGCCATTACCATGTCTCCTTTATCTATTTTGTTTTCTTCTTTTCTCTTCTACTTCTTCCTCTTCTTTTTCACCTGTCTTGTTTTCTTTTCTTTTTCTTTCTTTTCTTCTTGTTGTCTTCTTGTTTCTTTTTCTTCTTCTTGTTGTTTAATATCATTACGACTTGTTTATTGAGCTTTAGTTTAACCATCTAGTTTTCATGATATTTTTTATTTGTTTAATTGACTATTATTATGATTTCTTATTATTTCACATTGTGTATTCTTGTCTTTTCTGATTTTTTTTTTCTTTCATACTAGCTCAATGTTCATTCTGTAAAGTATTCAGCTACCTATATTATAATTAATGAAAGTCATGACTAAGTTTGAGCAGGTGGTAATTTGTTCTAGCTTTTTACGAGTCGTACCTAGTTATGTTAGCAGTAATTCATTTTCAATTGGTTATATGTGGTAGCAGATTGTGAGGGAAGTACATAAGTGTATGGTGGAAAGGATAGGTGTGGGATAAGGTGTTGAGGTAAGCAGGGGGGATGATGGTGGAGGAGGAAGCCAACATTGGAAAGAACGTTTAGATCAACGGCAGGTGGTGAGACTGATCAAACTAAAAGAAAGATAAGCATAAGAACCTAAGAAAATAAGGAAGCTACAAGAGGCCGTGAGACCTACACGAGGTAGTTCCTGTAAGTGAGCATGGCGTTTTCATAAATTGATTTTAGAAATTGAGAATTAAATTGTTTTATAAATGAGATCATGAAATTCGAAACCTTATGGAATTAAAGTGAAGCATCAGATTGAGAGATTGGCATTTGCTTTTATCAACTTGATAAGGAAATTTACTTTTTAAATGTAGTCATGAATTGAAGACTTCATGGAATTAAGGGATCAGAGTCATTGAAATCACCACAAACATCATTAATATTATGAACACCACCATTACTACTACTCATGCTCAAAGGATAATCTGCAAATAGAATTATCTGAGTAATACATGAAATATGTGTATGTAGTACGTACCAGCAAATCTCCATAAAGGGCTTTGTATATAAGTTGAACAATAACTTTACAAGCCTCAGCGCCTCAGAAGAACCAGTCTGCTAAAGGGCTGTCTGGCCACACTGGAGGATAAATATGTTTGAAAGACCCACGTATACTTCTGTGACTATTGATCTTATTCCACATGATCATAAGTACTGCTGGAGTGGTTGTGGAAATGACTACAAAGGACTTTATAGGAATCACAAACGTCAACAACCCTTAAGATTTTGATGATTCTGTTTGATGATGATAATGAGGGTGTTTGGAGTTTATGCTGACAATGATCATGTGATGGTGAAGATGAGGATGAAAGACAAGAAGAGGAGGAGGAGGAAGAAAGCATGTGTACGTATGTATGTGTAGTGTAAAGTATGTAAAGTATGTGTGGAAGAAGCAAAATGTAAAAGTGAGAGGTTCAATTGGAGGAACAGTAGTTAGAAGAGGAAGAAAAGAACATTTACAGAATAGGAAGAGAAGGAGAAATGAGATGTTGAGGAGGAAAGGGCAGCAGAGGAGGATTAAGGAAGGCAGTGTGACGGATGAATATCTATTGAACTCAGCACAAAAAACAGTGTTGCAAGTCACTCAGGAAGGAACTGAAAGATAACAATGAAGGAGGAGAAAGCGGAGGAGTGTTTGAATGAACGACAATGGTTAGGAGAGAGAGAGAGAGAGAGAGAGAGAGAGGAAAAAAAAAGAGAAAAAAAGAGAGAGAGAGAGAGCGAGAGATCTACAATGAGGTCGTCAAAATTCAGTTATTTTGTATGAGAAGATGTAAAAGGAAAGGGAAAAAAATAGTATTGGGAGAAGAGATATTGAGAGCAAGAACAAAAGAGGAGGAAGAGACAGGAAAAGGATGATGGTAAAATGGAGGGGAAGAGAAGGCAAGAACAAGAAAATAAAGAGCCAGAAAAAAATGGAAAAGGCTAAGACTCGGAAAAAAAAGATCAAAGAAGGAGGAGGAGGAGGAGAATAATTAAATGTGCGCTACAGTAAAACCTCTCGTATTCGGACCCTCATTATTCGGACTTTGACATTATTCGAACCTCCACATTTTTTTTTTTTTTTTTTTGTTTTTGTTTCCTATTTTTTTTTTTTTTTTTTTTTTTTTTTTTTTTTAAGGGGTCGAAATTTCCTAGCTCTATACACCTATAATTTTTTTTTTTTTTTTTTTTTTTTTTTTTTTAAGGGTCGAAATTTCCTAGCTCTATACACCTAGATTTTTTTTTTTTTTTTTTTTTTATTTTTTATTTTTTTGGTTGTTTTAGTTTTTTCTTATTTTTTTTATTTTTTTTTTTTTTTTTTTTTTTTATATTCTCATTATTGATCCTCATTTCTCGACCATTTATTGTTTTTTTTACTTCTTTATAATTTTACAACATTACTCTATACCCTACTCCCTTTCCTTTCTTCTTCTTCTGTCCCTTTCTTTCCAGGTCCGAAACACGTGCTCTTGACAAGATTTTTTTTTTGGTGTGGGATAGTGATGTCTGTGCCTTCTTTGAAACGGGTCAATTTGGTCAAATTATCACTAGCATTGATGGTTGCATTTGTTTTAATCTTTTTTATTTTTTTCAATTTCCTTCTTATATTATCTCTACTTTTTTTTCTTTTTTAATACTCTTCCTCTTATAATCATCTGCTCTTCGCCTCTCCTTCCTCATTACCTATGAATTCTTGCTCTTATTTCTCTACTTACTCTGTCCTCTTCCTACCTCTCCACTCTCCCTCTCGCCTTCTCCCTCTCCAGGATCCGAGAACACGGGTCGCTGCTTGGCAAGATTGTGGTGGACGGAAGTGATGACCCGGCCTTCTTTGACCCCAACAAGGTCAATTTGGTCAACCAGGTGTCCATCAAGGTAGGTCATTGATAAGGTGTGCCATGTGTGTTAAATACTTTGTTTATATTCTTATCCTTCATCTTCCTTTCCATCTTCACTTCTTCCTCTCTACTAATCATCTGGCTCCTCTTCTCTCTACTAATCATCTGCTCTCCTTCCTCTCTACTAATCATCAATCTTTCTCTTCTCTTACTAACATCTGCTCTTCCTCTTACTAATCATCTTGCTCCTCTTCCTCTCTACTAATCATCTTGCTCTTCTTCCTCTCTACTAATCATCTTGCTCTTCTTCCTCTCTACTAATCATCTTGCTCTTCTTCCTCTCTACTAATCATCTTGCTCTTCTTCCTCTCTACTAATCATCTTGCTCCTCTTCCTCTCTACTAATCATCTTGCTCGTCTTCCTCTCTACTAATCATCTTGCTCTTCTTCCTCTCTACTAATCATCTTGCTCTTCTTCCTCTCTACTAATCATCTGCTCTTCTTCCTCTACTAATCATCTTGCTCTTTTTCCTCTTATAATCATCTTTCTCTTCTTCCTCTCTACTAATCATCTTGCTCCTTTTTCCTCTCTACTAATCATCTTTTCTTCTTCCTCTCTACTAATCATCTTGCTCTTCTTCCTCTCTACTAATCATCTTGCCTTCTTCCTCTTACAACATCTTGCTCTTCTTCCCTCTACTAATCATCTTTCTTTCTTCCTCTCTACTAATCATCTTGCTCCTTTTTCCTCTCTACTAATCATCTTGCTCTTCTTCCTCTCTACTAATCATCTTGCTCTTCTTCCTCTCTACTAATCATCTTGCTCTTCTTCCTCTCTACTAATCATCTTGCTCTTCTTCCTCTCTACTAATCATCTTGCTCCTCTTCCTCTCTACTAATCATCTTGCTCTTCTTCCTCTCTACTAATCATCTTGCTCTTCTTCCTCTCTACTAATCATCTTGCTCTTCTTCCTTTTCCTAATCATCTTGTTTTCCTTCCTCTCTACTAATATTTTGCTCTTTCCTCTCTACTAATCATTTGCTCCTTTTCCTCTTAAAATCTCGCTCTTTTCCCTTACAAATCATCTTCTCTTTTCTCTTACAAATCATCTTGCTCTTTTCCTTTACTAATCATTTTGCTCTTCTTCCTCTCTATAATCTCTTGCCCTCCCCTCTTATAAATTTTGCTCTTTTTCCTTTTATAATATCTTGCTCTTCTTCCTTTACTAATCATCTTCTTTCTTCCTCTTACAAATCATCTTGCTTTTTCCCCCTACTAACATCTGCTCTTTTCCTTCTAAAATCATCTTGCTCTCTTCAGTCCCGTCCGTTCTTCATTTTCCTCATCATCTTTCTAGCTGCCATTCTAACTATTCCTTTCTAGCTGCCATTCTAACTATTCCTTTCTAGTTGCCATTCTAACTATTCCTTTCTAGCTGCCATTCTAACTATCCTTTCTAGTTGATTCAACTTTTCCCTTTTCTTGCCATTTAAACTTTTCCTTTCTAGTTCCATTCTAACTTTTCCTTTCTAGCGCCATTTAACTATTCCTTTTCTAGTTGCCATTCAATTTTCCCTTTTTTAGTTCCCATTTAACATTCCTTTTAGTTCCCCATTCAAACTATCCTTTCTAGTTGCCATTCTAACTATTCCTTTCTAGTTGCCATTCTAACTATTCCTTTCTAGTTGCCATTCTAACTATTCCTTTCTAGTTGCCATTCTAACTATTCCTTTCTAGTTGCCATTCTAACTATTCCTTTTCCCTCTTTCCCTTCTTTCTCCTATCATAGAAATTTCTTCCCTCCTTTATTCTCTAGTCTCATGAGTCTCAGTAGTTTAGTTTACAGGAACTACCTCGTGTACGTTTCGCAGCCTCTTGTAGCTTCCTTATTTTCTTATGTTCTTATGTTCTAGTCTCCTTTTTGACTTCTTCAACTGTCCTTCCTTCCCATCCCATCCCTTGTAGGTCTCGCGGCCTCTTGTAGCTTCCTTATTTTCTTATTTTCTAATCTCCTTTTTAACTTCTTCATCTGTCCTTCCTTCCCATCCCATCCTTTTATACTCCTCCCATCCTTCACTATTCTCACATCCCCTCGTAACCTTCCTTCACATCCCATCCTTTTATACTCCTCCCATCCTTCACTATTCTCACATCCCCTCGTAACCTTCCTTCACATCCCATCCTTTTATACTCCTCCCATCCTTCACTATTCTCACATCCCCTCGTAACCTTCCTTCCCATCCCATCCTTTTATACTCCTCCCATCCTTCACTATTCTCACATCCCCTCGTAACCTTCCTTCCCATCCCATCCTTTTATACTCCTCCCATCCTTCACTATTCTCACATCCCCTCGTAACCTTCCTTCCCATCCCATCCTTTTATACTCCTCCCATCCTTCACTATTCTCACATCCCCTCGTAACCTTCCTTCCCATCCCATCCTTTTATACTCCTCCCATCCTTCACTATTCTCACATCCCCTCGTAACCTTCCTTCCCATCCCATCCTTTTATACTCCTCCCATCCTTCACTATTCTCACATCCCCTCGTAACCTTCCTTCCCATCCCATCCTTTTATACTCCTCCCATCCTTCACTATTCTCACATCCCTCGTAACCTTCCTTCCCATCCCATCCTTTTATACTCCTCCCATCCTTCACTATTCTCACATCCCCTCGTAACCTTCCTTCCCATCCCATCCTTTTATACTCCTCCCATCCTTCACTATTCTCACATCCCCTCGTAACCTTCCTTCCCATCCCATCCTTTTATACTCCTCCCATCCTTCACTATTCTCACATCCCCTCGTAACCTTCCTTCCCATCCCATCCTTTTATACTCCTCCCATCCTTCACTATTCTCACATCCCCTCGTAACCTTCCTTCCCATCCCATCCTTTTATACTCCTCCCATCCTTCACTATTCTCACATCCCCTCGTAACCTTCCTTCCCATCCCATCCTTTTATACTCCTCCCATCCTTCACTATTCTCACATCCCCTCGTAACCTTCCTTCACATCCCATCCTTTTATACTCCTCCCATCCTTCACTATTCTCACATCCCCTCGTAACCTTCCTTCCCATCCCATCCTTTTATACTCCTCCCATCCTTCACTATTCTCACATCCCCTCGTAACCTTCCTTCCCATCCCATCCTTTTATACTCCTCCCATCCTTCACTATTCTCACATCCCCTCGTAACCTTCCTTCCCATCCCATCCTTTTATACTCCTCCCATCCTTCACTATTCTCACATCCCCTCGTAACCTTCCTTCACATCCCATCC
>JACEEZ010005672.1:120000-342500 GCA_016584305.1 Chionoecetes opilio | reverse complement strand
TGAATATATGCAATGTTTTATAGATATGACCTGTTTAGTACCCTTGTTCACTAGGTAGCTTATTTGGTATATTCAGTTACTTTTCGTAATTTTATGGCTCGACAACAGGCAATTCTATTTCGCAAAGGAAAGATCTGGGCGTGAAGGGGTTAAGTTATTATTATTATTATATTATATGGCTCTCTGTTACAGGTGACCCACAGATGTGCAGCACCACTGTGGAAAACTTAATCTCTGTGATGGCAGCCGACACCCATAAACCCATCTTTGGCATCTGTCTTGGTCACCAGCTGCTGTCTGTGGCTGCCGGCTGTACCACCTACAAGATGAGGTAAGACATGTGTGTGTGTCTGTCCGTGTGTGTCTGTCTCTGTGTGTCTGTCTGTGTGTGTGTGTGTGTGTGTCTGTCTGTGTGTGTGTCTGTCTTGTGTGTCTGTGTGTGTCTGTGTCTACCTAGTTGTAACATACAGGAAAAGAGCTATGCTCATACTGTCCCGTCTCCAAATCTACTATTATACAGCTTGCCTTTGAAGTCCTGAATACTTCTTGCATTAATCACTTCTGCATCAAGGTTGTTCCAGGCTTCTATGCTTCTATATGGGAAGCTGTATTTTTTTATGTCCCTTTTGCATGTTGTCCTATTAATTTCTTCTCATGACCTCTTGTACTTCTGTCGTCCCACACAAACAGATCTTCTCTATCAATTTTTTCCAGACCCATTGATGCTCTATTCACTGCTATAAAATCTCCCCTTTCTCTTCTTTTCTAAAGAGTTGGGAGTTTCAGTCGTGAAAGTCTTTCCTCATATGGTAAATCTCTCAGGCTTGGAGCCATTTTTGTGGCTGCTCTTTGTATTCTCTCAATCTTCCTTATATCCTTCTTTTTATGTGGTGACCAAATCACTGCCGCATATTCCAACCTTGGTCGAATGAAAGATGTTATCAATTTCTTAATCATCTCTTCATCCAGATATTTGAATGCCATTCTTATATTCCTCAGCAACTGGTATGTATCTCCTGTGATCTTGTTTATATGCTTCTCTGGTGACAAATTATCCTTAATCCATACTCCCAGAGCTTTATCGACCTTTGTTTTGATTATCCATTCATTTCCCATCGAATACTTTCCTCTCTGTCTCTTTTTGCTACTGCCCATTTCCATCACTACACTTTTTAGCATTAAACTCCATTTCGTGTGTGTGTCTGTGTGTGTGTTTGTGTCTGTCTGTCTGTGTGTGTGTGTGTCTGTGTCTGTGTTTGTGTCTGTCTGTCTGTATGTGTGTGTGTCTGTGTCTCTGTGTGTCTGTGTTTGTGTCTTGTCTGTGTGTGTGTGTCTGTGTGTGTGAAAAAATGTTGGAGGAAATATCTGGTACGTACTAGTTAAGTGAATCTCCTATCCTTCCATGATAATTATAAGGGGGTGCTTGCAAATATATGTGTTCAATTATTGTGTAATAAGAATATAAGAACATAAGGAAACTACAAGAAGCCGGTAGACCTACATGTGGTAGTTCCTGTAATAGACATAATTACCTACATCCACATTGCATCCCTATCCATATATTTGTCTAGTCTTTTAAAACACCCTAGCGTTTCTGCACTAACGGCTTGATAACTCAGTCTATTCCAATCACCTACCAACCTATTTGTAAACCAGTTTCTCCCTATCTTTTTCTTAATCAACATTAGTGAAGTTTGAATCTATTACTTTTTTTTTTTTTTTTTTTTTTTTTTTTTTTTTTTTTTTTTTTTTTTTTTTTTTTTTTTTTTTTTTTTTTTTTTTTTTATTTATTTATTTATTTATTATTATTATTATTATTATTATTATTATTTTTTTTTTTTTTTTTTTAGCCCGTCAGAGAGAACCTTAAGTCTTGTCCTATCCAGATTACTAACCATAAGAATCTTTCCTACATCTCCTTTAGTATGTCTCTTCAGCTTCTTAAATACTTTGCTAAGATCGCCTCATCCGCTGCGTCATGTGTAGGGTTGTCATGAAAGGGGTTTGATGATCTAGGATTCTAGAGTAAGATCTCAAGTGACAAGAATGATGTGTTTGATAGAGGAGGTAGCAGCCAAGGGAAAATATTAAGACATCTTTATCTATTTATCATGATTAGCCGAGCCACATCATGGCTGCTAACGGAAAAAGTGAAGGTAAGCTGGTTAGTCTGTTATCTTAGACTTGAGATAAGGCAGGCAAGCAGTGGTATTTCATGAGAGAAGGAAAGGAAAGACATAGGAAGAATAACAAAGTAATATTTCGAGGATGACTGGTAATGGCCTGATTGTGTGTGTGTAAGGAAAAATAAAGTAAAATTTAACATCATAATAGTTTAATCTTTGTAATTTGTCTGAAAATGAATTATCAGATGCCCGTCAAATATCATATTTTTTTCCTGAATTAAAAATCAATCAAAGATGCCACAGTCTTTTTAAGAAATTATAACAGATCCATCTAATATTAAAAGAGTTACTGTATTATAACTACCCTAAGATGCCGCACAGTTTATATATATAAAAACAAATGCATACCAGATTTTTAACTCAGGCTAGAACACAACCAGATACCTCACTGTTTAAGAAAAGAAAAGGAAAATTCTCTGGGATAGAACTTAGCTAGAATGTCACCTTAATAGCTCACTACTTTTAAATACTATGATATATTAGAAGGGTATGGCTACATGAAAAGTGGAAGAAGCAAGCATTGTGTACCACAGACTCCTCTGCTCAAATCTTGCACTACAGCTAAATGTTATGCTAGGAGAGTTGAACAGAAAACCCTTAGCCTCACCAGTTAAATAATGTTTTGTTTAGTTTTCGTAATACATAATTATATTATAAAAGATTGTGTCATGATTTAGAGTTAAATTGTCCCATTTTTTACAAATGTAACATAATTTGTTCTGGCTCTTTCAGAATTAAGCACACAAGTTTCCTCCCTTATTAATCACAGAAGACTTTCTTTCTAAATTCACCAAAAAATAGATTTGAGCTTTCTAAATTCACCAAAAAATAAACTTGAGCTTTCTAAATTCACCAAAAAATAAACGAGCTTTCTAAATTCACCAAAAAATAAACTTGAGCTTTCTAAATTCACCAAAAAATAAACTTGAGCTTTCTAAATTCACCAAAAAATAAACTTGAGCTTTCTAAATTCACCAAAAAATAAACTTGAGCTTTCTAAATTCACCAAAAAATAAACTTGAGCTTTCTAAATTCACCAAAAAATAAACTTGAGCTTTCTAAATTCACCAAAAAATAAACGAGCTTTCTAAATTCACCAAAAAATAAACTTGAGCTTTCTAAATTCACCAAAAATAAACGAGCTTTCTAAATTCACCACAGAACAGTTCTACTCTCAAGCTCAAACATAGAATAGTCTCTTTTTTAGAATAAACTCTTCCAAAATCTATTAAAAGTTTATTATATCATTTCATTTCATAAGTCAATCCAAGATAGAATCATTGGCCAAAACATGCGATAAAACTAAATTTCAAAATACTAAACTACTCTGCCTCGAGAGGATCGTCAAGAGGGGTGTTAAAAATCAGCATATTGTCATTCTTCTTCTATATGTTATGTACACCTATGTAGAAATAATCTGCCAATTCTCAAATCCATATTTCAATACATAACAAAAATATATATAAAAAAGTCCGTTTTGAAGAGGAAAAAAACTGATATTTATAATGACGAAGTTATCTAATGACTAGCATGGATGAAAAATAAAAACCAATCTATGTTACAGATTTACTAAGGGATTGATTGTGGCAGAATTTTGAGTTTCCTTCACTTTTATTGGGAAATTTTTGTGTGTGGTGGTTTGAAATAAATTTCTAAATTTTGCAATTATTTTTCCATAATTGAAAAATCTTCTCATAATCACATCACATTTAATTCCTCTTGCATGTGGTAAATGTTGCATTAAGATTGGTTGTAGTGGCCAAGAAATTAGAGACAAATATAATAATAATGCTGTGTTGAGGTTTCGCTAGTGGCTCTTGAGCGGCCCGGCGGTATCCTGTTGTTTGTTAGTTTATTGGCAGCCTACACTCTCTGCCTCAATCTTGTAGTATTATATACATGTACTACTGTACCTGCTTTGTCCTGGGAGCTCACACACAGCACAGATTCCAGTTAGCCTCAAGATGCCAGTAAATGCCATATAAAGTTTTGTTCCTAATTCTTTTTGTGAACATTTATTCAGATGTAAAAGATGTGTGCATCTACACTTAGCATGGTAGAGGGCTGGGAGGGAGGTCAGAAAATCAGCCATGATTCATTTTTTCTATTCAAATTCGCCATGAGATCGCCAAAATACAAAAATTTGAATTTTTAGGATAGTTTCAATAATTTTCAAAAATTCTTCAAATGTTGAAATGTGACGCTCCATACAAACACAGATGCCAAATAGCCTCTAAATGCCAGTGAATGCCATATGAAATTTCAATCCGGATTTTATTGTGAAAAATTTAATTCAGATATACAAGATGTGTACATCTATGTATGTGTAGCATGATAAGAGCACCGGCAGCGGATTATCTAGGTCTCTATCAATGGGGGAGCCACAGGTGAGTATGGGGGGGGCACTAGGCAAGCGGAGCTCAGGGGCCACTATGATGCCACATAGGAGGGCATAAGGGCATATTCTAAGATCAGATCAGTGGTGGGTATTAGAGCATTATACAGAATACGGCAGCCATGGCCAGTGGGGGAGCACGTGCCCCCCCGTAGCTACGCCACTTCACTACACCACCATCCCTCTCCCACAGGTACGGTAATCGTGGCCACAACCAGCCTTGCGTTCACGAGGGTTCACGTCGTTGCTTCATCACCTCCCAGAACCATGGCTATGCGGTGGACACGGCATCCATACCCTCACAGTGGGCATCGCTCTTCACCAACAAGAATGACGAGTCTAACGAGGGCATTGTACACCGCTCCTTGCCCTACTTCAGGTGTGTGGCTGTGGTGGCATGGATCTTGATGTGGATGACAGATTGACATACAAACAGAGAGAGAGAGCCTGTGCACTTCTTTTCACTGTATGATAGCATGTAAGTGGGTGAATATATTGGGCTGTGGAGGACAGAGAGGAGGAGAGTAACACACTACACAGACAAAAAACAAATGGGTATACGGACTCGTCTAAGGGACACACATACGCAAGAACAAACAGGAAAAAAATCAACACATCCAATCAAAACAATACAAATCACTTTACTAAAATCAGCCAAGAAATATTGACGCAAGCAAGAAATATTAACCAGAGAATCACAAACCAAAATACTAACCAGAGAATCACAAACCAAAATATTAACCAGAGAATCACAAACCAAAATACCACCACCACCACCACCACCACCACCCTCTCCTTCACGCCCCTCAGTGTACAGTTCCACCCTGAGCACTGCGCCGGCCCTGAGGACTTGGAGGGCCTCTTTGATGTGTTCCTGGAGATGGTGCGGCAGACCAGCCATGGGGTGACGTGGGATACGTGCGATCTGCCCGCCACAATCACCTCACACCTCATATACAAGTGAGTTGGAAAGCATATCCTCATTTAATGCTTTAATTTTTCTTGCTGCTTCATTTTTTCACTACTATTCTTGTGTAGACATTAGACCGATGTAAAAACAGGTGATGAAGGAGACACGGGCTGGGAAGTGAGAAAAAACTTCGGTTAATATGGAGGAGAGTTTCACGTTCATTTTCAGAGACACCAACTACTTTTTCTTGGCCTACAATAGGTGCTTGTTCTAATGGTGCTAGTTTTATTTTGCGCAAACCAAAAAAAAAAAAAAAAAAGTTTATTTTGTGGTTAAGGTTAGGTTAGGTTTCTTTAAAACCTGTAAGGTTGGGTTAGGTTGGGTTAGGTTAGGTTAGGTTAGGTTAGGTTAGGTTAGGTTAGGTTAGGTTTCATTAAAACATAAGGTTAGGTTAGGTTTAATTTTTTTTTCCCATTTTTTTTTTGGGTTTGCGCAAAATAAAACTAGCACCATTAGAACAAGCACCTATTGTAGGCCAAGAAAAAGTAGTTGGTGTCTCTGAAAACGAACGTGAAACTCTCCTCCATAATTACCAAAACTTCATTCCTCCTCCGAAGAAGGAAGCCTCCGGTGTTGCTTCATTCCTCCGAAGAAGCCCAGTAGAGGCGGAACTAGTCAGGAATAAAGTACTCGCTTCCCAGCCCTTGTCCCCTTCATCACCTGTTTTTACTATTCTTGTGTGCTCATCCATAATCCTACTTCTTTCCTTTCCCTTAATCATTCTTTTTCCCATCATCATCCTCGTGTATCCCCATTTTGATGCATCAATCTTTCTTGCTGCGTCATTTTTTTCATTGCTATTCATGTGTTTTTGCTCATCCATAATCCTACTTTCCTTTCTCTTAATCATCTTTTTTCCCATTATCATTTTTGTCCAACTCCATTATCCCACTCCATTACTTTTCTCTTTTTCTTCATTTTCCATCTCTTTACAGTGATGGTCTTGCTGCCTTTCCATCCCTGGACTCCTTGCCTTCCTCATGTCCCCCTTCTCAGCCTTCCCGGTCTTCCATCATCTTAATCTTTTTATCCTTTTTTCAGTCTTATTTTTTTATTTTTTCAAGATCAGTGACAATATTTACCCAGCTTAAAGAACAATAAAAAATGTTATGAGTTACCATTTTTTTTTCTGTTCCATGCATCCTTTAGTATCACATGTGTGAGTTCGCAAGTTGTACAAAAGGAGATCTTGAGTTCTTGATGTTTCTAAAATTTCCATGTGACCTTTGTTCTATAGAAGAAAGCACCTTAAATATGTATCATATTATTGTTATCCAATTTCTTATTTGCATTATTTATCTAAAACTGGGTAAAAGGCAAGATTGCGTGAAATATTTGTTACTACGTATTTAGTTTTGTCTTTGTCCACTTGAGATGACCGTCACTGCCCCGCTCCAAGGCATCTGTGTCCTATGTTATCATATGACATATCGCTTGTTTCATTATAATTTGATGTATATCTTTCATATCACATATATTTCAACATACATATAGATTCCTTAATATTCAGGAAAAGGAGAAACAACCTTTATATTGCTATAAGCCTCCCAGTATATTATTTTTATAATATTCTGTCACCTTGTTTATTAGTTTCCATGTTTGACATAATAGTAGTTTTTGTGCTTATTTTTAAATACCTTCCACCCACTTAAAAACACATGGAAACACTCGTGTATCTCTCATGTAGCACTCTTTTGATCCATTGCCATCACCTTCCAGACCCCGTCCAGAAGTACCTCAACCTGAGACTGGAAAACTGCCCAAGAAGATCTTACTTCTAGGCTCAGGTGGACTCTCCATAGGTCAGGCTGGCGAGTTTGATTATTCTGGTGAGTCAAGGCTCCTCATCAGTTATATAATTGTGTGTGTGTGTGTGTGTAGGGGGGAAAGATAAGATAAGATTTTCATCCTATCTAGACACTTTGCAAGTACCAACTACAAGGTTATTGACTATACAAAGCGCCGCCACGTCAGCATGAACTAGGCGGACTCGAACCGCTGACCGAATGCACAGGGACGCTGCACATTGGTAACTCACGTCTCTACCAACCTTGCCACCCTGACGGGCTTGTAGGGGGGAAAGGAGAGTGACTTTTAGTGAGGCACAGGCTGCTGCTAATTGTCTTTCAGGTTATACATCAGTTTGTTTCTCATACAAGTTCATCTCTTATATTGACTTCTTTCTACAATACTACTTCTTGTACTATAACTTATCACTATTACTACACCTGCAGTTATAGAAAGAATTATCAGTTCTACTACTACTACTATACTACTACTACTACTCCTCCTCCTCCAACAATTACCACCACTAGGACTAACCAATAGTATCCATAAGCACCAATAACAACAATAATGAACACCAGTAACAGAACCACTAGTAACAGGAGCCGCCACCCCACAGGTTCACAAGCCATCAAGGCCATGAAGGAGGAGGGTGTGGAGACCGTGCTGATTAATTCAAACATCGCCACGGTGCAGACCAGCAAGGGCCTGGCAGACAAGGTGTACTTCCTGCCCGTCACACCTTCCTATGTGGAGCAGGTGAGGGTCGTGGTGGTGACTTGCTGGGGAGGAAAGCTTCATTATCTGCTTATCTGTTTTATTTGTGGAGGGGTGAACGATATGACCTGTTTATCTATTGATTTATTTGTGCTGTGTGGAAAGTGACTGGGGATAATGGATTTTTTGGTTTGCAGTACAGACTTGTTTATGATTTTTTATCCATATTTGCAACCAATAAGACAGATGAAGAATGAAATGTCTTATTCTGTGGATGTTGTAAGATTTGAGTGGGAGACCATGTTACAGGGCCTGGGACCACTTCCTTGAAAACTTTTAGACTTCAGAGGGCTGGAAACTACTTAATTGAAAACTTTTAAATGATTCATATTTAAGAGTAGATACGTTAAATGAAAAAGTGTAGGTGTAAAATAAATAAGTTAAAAAGCAGCATAAATGTGTTTCTTGACTGCAGACTCACTCAGAGATGAGGGAAGACACTCAACACATATAAACAGAGTGGAACAATGTGAATAAAGAAAGTGTCGACAACCTCACACAAACCATGATTGATAACAACATCAGGACAGACACTCAACTCTCCTTCACCTTCAGGTTATCAAGTCTGAGCGTCCTGACGGCGTCCTGCTCACATTTGGGGGTCAGACTGCCCTCAACTGCGGTGTGGAGCTGGAGCGTGCCGGGGTGTGGGCCAAGTATGGGGTGCGGGTGCTAGGGACGCCTGTGGCCTCCATCGTGATGAGTGAGGACCGGAAGATGTTTGCCGAGGTGGTGGCGTCTGTGGGGGAGCGCGTGGCACCCTCTGCTGCCGTGTATTCTGTGGAGGAGGTGAGGCAGGAGGAGGACTTGGAGAAGGATTATAATTATTTGATGATATTTGCATGGTTGAAATAGCTTATTGAAAATATAAGTAGTGAACTAAGGTTTTGTTAATTTTCTTTGATATTTATTATTATATTGATTTGTTAGATTTGCTCCACTAATGATGAACAGTTCTTCTTCTTCATTATTAAGATTACTTCCTTATGCATTGATAAAACTGCACTCATGCTCATAAGTAATCATGGCACTTTTTGGCAACATTTGTAATGAGAGAATTTAAACAATCTGTTAACAGTAATAAAGAAACTTACCTTTATACACCACTTTCAATTTTAAGTAAAAGTTTTTCTTGCTCACCATGAATATGAGCAACTACCAATCATCCTGAGCAAGTGTGACAGAGTGTTCCTCCCCCACAGGCCCACGAGGCAGCCGAGAGGATCGGCTACCCAGTGCTGGCCCGGGCCGCCTATGCCTTGGGAGGCCTTGGCTCAGGCTTTGCAGACAATCCTAAGGAGCTGGCAAAGCTGGCCACCTCTGCCTTCGCTCACTCCCCTCAGCTCATCATTGGTGAGTCAAAGGGAGCTTGATGAAGTGCTTCTCATGCTATATTGTGCTAAGTCGCATGATTTGTCTGAAAATACAAATGAGTTCTTGCTTCACACACTCCTACCTTGTACTGTTTTAAGCTTATTGTGGCAAGTCTCCATTCCTGAACTTTTGTAGTTATTCACTAGGTTTTGTAAGAGGTAATTGTAACTAGTCACTAATAGAGTTTTACTCCCAAATTTGTTATTTATAAATCATGACCTCAAAAATCTGGCTACTTGATAAGTTGAGGTGTAATTATCTGTTACATACTGTACATGTAGGTCTGATTACTTATGGCATAAAGGTGTTTTGAATTCATTATTAAAGTTATTAAAGTGGAATAAAGAAACATGAACAAATATATAGTTTTGAAGCCTTCACTGCAGGTCCACAGAATTGGATAAAGTCATTTTACATAAATTTTCAAAAACAAATATTGATCACATACATAAAAGATTTTCTTAAACTGCAAATAAGCTTTGAGTTGAGAGTTTTTTTTTCAGGTGCTAGTTTCTTGCCAATTTTTGTTCTATAGATGTAGTATATATCTGCTAGCTTCAGTATTTAAAAATGAAAATCATTTGTAAAGTTGGAGTATTTTTGATAATGTCAGTGTTCTGTGTGTGCCTCTTTCAGACAAGTCCCTGAAGGGGTGGAAGGAGGTGGAGTATGAGGTGGTGCGGGATGCATATGACAACTGCATTACAGTGAGTTTCTGCCACTATTGCTACCTTTACTCTTGCTACTTCTGTCTCTTGCTACTACACTACTACTATTACAACTAATGATTCTTTTAGTTCCTTCACCATCACTTACGTTACAACCACTACATATAGACCACCTTACCTAACCTTCACCATACATAACCTCACATTCTCTGACCCTCAGGTGTGCAACATGGAGAACATTGACCCTCTCGGCATCCACACGGGGGAGAGCCTTGTGGTGGCGCCCTCGCAGACACTCAGCAACAGGGAGTACCAAGTCCTCCGCTCCACTGCCCTGTCCGTGGTGAGGCGGCTCGGGGTGGTGGGTGAGTGCAACATACAGTACGCACTCAACCCCAGCTCAGAGGATTATTACATTATCGAGGTAAGGAAAGAGAGGATATAATAGCAGGTATGTGCAATCAAGCTGTGGGTGTGGGACGAGTTATATGGATGTGTTTGTGACAGGGACTAAGAGGTATTAGTTTAATGTTGAGGAAAGGATGTATGAGTAAACAAAAGGGATAGATGTAAGGGATGAGGTGAGGGTCTAGTAATCAGTTTATAGGGTGTGATTTGAGTGTGTTGTGTATGTGAGGTGAGTGATGTGCATTGTATATTGAAGTGTTGTATTCGTAGTGTGAGATGAGACATGTGGGTGTGACATGACTGGTTTAGTGTGAAGCTGAGTGAAGTGAATGAGAAGTGGTGTAGTGTAATGTTGAGAAGTGTGAAGCAGAAGGATGAAGTGTAAGGTTGAATGTAGGTAGCGGATCAAGTAACATTTTGACATCTACAGGAACTACCTCGTGTAGGTCTCACGGCCTCTTGTAGCTTCCTTATTTTCTTATGTTCTGTCTGAGTAGTGGTATAAAAGACATAACAAAACCAAAAAGAAAAGAAAGAAGAAAAAGAAAAGAAAACAAACAGAAAATGTCAGTAAACCGAAGCAGCCTTAAATGAAATAGGAATAGAAGTATTTAGACCATGAATCAATAGGAAGACACCAAGCATGAATTAAGGTCACACATGAAATCGGGTACTAAACATGAATAAGCAGGAAGATACAAAGCGGGAGCAGACAAACAGATAAAACAGTATGACAGGAACATAAGACTCACAGATCACTAACAATACCTCCCCCCCTTGCCCCCAACCATACAGGTCAATGCCAGGCTGTCCAGGTCCTCAGCGCTGGCCTCCAAAGCTACTGGGTATCCTTTGGCTTATGTGGCTGCCAAACTTGCTCTAGGCATGGCACTCCCTGACCTCACCAACTCAGTCACTGCCTCAACCACCGCCTGCTTTGAGCCATCCCTTGACTACTGTGTGGTGAAGGTGCCGCGATGGGACCTCTCGAAGTTCAACCACGTGTCTACTAAGGTAAGGAAGGGGTGGATGGAGGGAAGGAAGTATGGGTTAGAGAGGAACATAGCACTGGGGAGGAATCATGAGTGAGATCAGGTGGCAGGGAGGATGTGACAGTTGGAGAAAGCAAGAGGAAGGAGAAAGTTGATCAGATTAAGATAGTGGCACAGTAGGTTGCCTCTAAATTCCATCATAATGCAACCAAGGCGAGGGAGATGAGGTGGAAGGGTGAATGGAAGCAAGGCGTGATGGAATGAGAAAGGTGGCAGCAGGAGGCATGGATTGAAAGAAATCAGAGGGGATTAGGGAGAATGTGTGGTGAATATGTGATATATTTGCTGAAGTAAGAAATAAATTGAGAGAAGGGTATTGTTAACAAGAAAATTGTAATATTCAGATTTAACATTCGTTTTTACATCATACTTATTCACTATTTACATATATTTTCCATTATTTATGAGTGTGTGCTACCCTCTGAACCACACAAACCCACAATGATCATAGCACAGCCTCGCCAAGGTAGCTCATGCATGAACTCCACCACTCGTCCAGTCATTGATTCCTTGTGCACGGCAGATCGGCAGCTCCATGAAGAGTGTTGGGGAGGTGATGGGCATCGGCCGGTCCTTTGAGGAGGCGCTGCAGAAGGCCCTGAGGATGGTGGACGAAACAGTGATGGGCTTCGACCCTTACTTGAGCCAGGCCACTGAACAGGTAACACTTGGGCTGTCTGGTTTTTTGTTATGGAAATTCTCTCTATTTTTGGTGTCATCCCATGTGTTTTAGCAATTGCAAGTCTATAAAAAATCCTTGTGTGTACCTTATGAACCTGGTTTTATTGTGTGTTAGGGAGGTAGCGGATCAAGTAACATTTTGACATCTACAGGAACTACCTCGTGTAGGTCTCACGGCCTCTTGTAGCTTCCTTATTTTCTTATGTTCTGTCTGAGAAGCACTGATATCACTACTATTAAAAGCAGTGGAAAAGGACCTCTGTCCTTCTAAACAAATTTACCACATATTCCATTAACTTTCATTGTCTTTCCTCGTGTAGAAGAAAATTAATGAAGCCACATATTTTTTCTGTTTCAAATGCAAAGTAGTCCACAAGTAGCCAAAGCCACGATCACATCTTTCCTCCCTCCCTTAGGCGCTGACAGAGCCCACAGACAAGCGCATCCTGGTGCTAGCGGCGGCGCTGCAGCAAGGCTGGGACATTGACAAGCTGTACTCCCTCACCAGGATAGACAAATGGTTCCTGTACAAGATGAAGGTAATAGCACATGCCATTCTCCTTCCTCCTCTTGGCTATGGAGAGTGTTTACCTCCCCTACAAACTGAGGCTGTGACTGCTGTCTTACAGTCACCAGGGGTGGGATGATTTGCCCTTCATCTATGAGCTGTGGGCTTGTTTTCTATTTCGTTTTGAAGATGTGGAGCAGCTTGTCTGATATTCTTTGAAGCTTTAATCTTATTTGCCATGGAAGTGTTGTGCCATTATTTTATAAAGTATTAGACTGCATGGTCCGTGTTTACAAGGAATGGGTCTTTAATGTATCTTCCATAAGTTTTGAAAGTATTTTCCTTTCATTTGTTAGCTGAGAGCCATTTTTTATTCTACTATTAGCTGTGGAGTCTTACCAGAACTCTCTAAGAATTAAACTTTAATTTGTAAGCCGTAACTGCCGCCTTGAAGCAGTGTAGCCTCTGTATGTTGCTTCTTGTGGTGAATGATAGTGGTTTGTTTTCAATGTGGTTCCTTTTTGTATACTTTTAAATCCCTTTGTTTATTAACCATGATATTCTAGTGTTTTATTGGTAATGCTATTCCAGTATTTGAATGTATGAATGAGGCTGTGTCCTCTGCAAGGAGTTAATCTATAAGATGAAAAGAAGTTACATGTAGGGGGAATCCATTACATGAATGTTTTGTTCTTTACTTCAAATTCTCCTCAGAACTCCACCCAGTAGGTCATTTCTGCCTCAAGACTGCCCTGTCTTTATATCCAATAATATGTGTCAAACTTAATACAGTAACCCTCACTACAATTAACCCCTTGGGGGGAAAAGCTGTTCGTTAAAGCAGAAAGTTAGTTACATATACGTATACGTAGGTCGATATATCGGGGTCTTTTACAGAAATTGGTTTGGTATATAAGGTGCGTTGGTCAATGATGCACGTTATATACCTACCTGGCTGATATCTGAGTCACCCACAACTTTATACAACTTAGTACAGTATAAATACAAGCCACAGCTGAGGTGCGGGAGAGCACTGTGAACACACTGAGAGCTTGGTGCAGACTGAGGCTGGTGGCCAGCGTGTTCAGTTGGGCGCCGCATTTACCGAACGTTTGATATAGGATGTCGCTTCCGTGGTGTAGTGGCTATAGTCCATTTTTTTTAACAAGGCAAAAATTCCATGGTCTCTTAAGGTCTCATGCTTAAAATTATACCTATGTTTACCTGATAATATGGTTAACTATAATAAAATACAATAGAAATTTAGAAGAAGCGTAATATTCCCTTCTCCTGGCATCACATATCAGTCAGGAAGCAGCAAGGGGGCCGGATTTTTGCCTCGTTAAAAAAAATAGACTATAGTGTGCCTGGCTACGAATCTGCGAGCCCTGTTTCGAATCCGGGCCAGAGCAAGTCGGCGACCAGCTATCCCAGATGTTCTTCCTCCCTTTCGGGGTTGATAAATGGGTACCTGGGGAAACCTGGGGAAGGTAACTGTGGTAATCCAGATGTAACAGTAGCCCTGTGTCCCGGGGTAACGGGTCCTCACCCACCACAGTCTCTTAGGGCTAATGCCACAGAGATGAGCACTGAAGGCCACGCACAGCATAGCGTAGGCCCCTATTTTATCTTTTTTTACTTTAATATAGGATAGGTGTTCAGGCTCAGACTGTTTGTGATACCCTGAAATCGTTATAAAAGGGTTAGTTATATTTAGGATTTACTATATCAAAGCCTTACTCTTGATTTAGTTTTCATTGCCTAGAACTATTACACTACCTCCATCCATTCTGTCACATCACTTAAGAAAAAAAAAAAAAATCCACATTCACCATCAGCCGCATTTACCTGACACTCATCGTCCCTTCCTTCACCAGAACATTACCAACATGTATGCGCGTTTGGAGGGCTTGGCAGAGGAAGAGGAGCTGCCTGTAAAGGTGCTGCGGGAGGCCAAACAACTTGGGTTCGCAGACAAGCAGATTGGACATGCGGCTCAGGGCACGGAGCTGGCTGTACGTGCCTCAAGGATGAAGCATGGTGAGTCCCTGTTACAGTGTAGCTCTAGTCACTACACTACACTGATGCCTCTTTCTTGAAACTTCCTTAACCCCTTCACTCCCAGATCTTTCCTTTGCTTATAAAATTGTCTGTTGTCAGCTATAAATTTACGAAAAGTAACTTAATAAACCAAATGAGTTAGTCGACAAGGCAACTAAACAGGTCATATCTATAAAATATTGCTTAACAGTCACTAAAAAATTGTCTGATGTTACCCAAATTATAATGAAAATTACGTTCTGGGTCTCAAGGGGTTAAGGGGATGGCCATTGCAGAAGTCTCCATTTGCACCTGTCCATGCAGCTCATCCTCACTTCTTCCAGTCCTCTCACTCACTGCATCCCATCCCCCATTCTCTCCCTCATATACTCCAACACTCATCTTCCCATTTTCAACAGGGGGTCATCCTCTCAAACTTCCAATGATGTCTCGTATTGTTTAGTGGTGCAAGTAGGATGAGGCTCACATGCATTACAAGAGTAGGTAAAGAACATAAGAAAATAAGGAAGCTACAAGAGGCTGTGAGACCTACACGAGGTAGTTCCTGTTACTTAACTCTACCTAGAAGAAGGAAGGATAATAAAAGGAGAGGAGGAGGATAAAGAGAAAGGAAAGATGAAGAACAATAAGGGAGAAGGAGTACAAGGAGGTGAAGACAGAGGAGGATGAACAGAAGCCACTTGGTTGGCTGTGAATTAAGAGTACTTTAAGTTTTGCTGCCTCTTGGGTTTGCTTCGTCTTCTTTTGTATATTCTTGAGTTATTTTTTATTTAGGATGATGCCAGGTTTAAAGGAAACAAAGAGTTATCATCTCTTCACCTTTCTGACACACATTCCTTGGAAACTCATGCTAATCCAGAGAGAGAGGGAGAGAGAGAGAGAGAGAGAGAGAGAGAGAGAGAGAGAGAGAGAGAGAGAGAGAGAGAGAGAGAGAGAGAGATAGAGATAGAGATGCTGGATTCACTGATATGATTAGTGAAGGCTTGAAAAAATAAGATAATATAAAATCTAATTCATCAGTAAATGAGTCTGAAAATCTGTCAGTGTGTCATTCAGCTGTCATTTGGTCAGTCAGTCACTCAGTTAGACAGTCAGTCAATCACTCAGTTAGACAGTCAGTCAATCACTCAGTTAGACAGTCAGTCAATCACTCAGTTAGACAGTCAGTCAATCACTCAGTTAGACAGTCAGTCAATCACTCAGTTAAACAGTCAGTCAATCACTCAGTTAGACAGTCAGTCAATCACTCAGACAGTCAGTCAGTCACTCAGTTAGACAGTCAGTCAATCACTCAGTTAGACAGTCAGTCAATCACTCAGTTAGACAGTCAGTCAATCACTCAGTTAGACAGTCAGTCAATCATCAGTTAGAAGCGTCAATCACTCAGTTAGAAGTCATCAATCATCAGTTAACAGTCAGTCAATCCCAGTTAACAGTCAGTCAGTCACTCAGTTAGACAGTCAGTCATCATCAGTTAGACAGTCAGTCAATCACTCAGTTAGACAGTCAGTCAATCACTCAGTTAGACAGTCAGTCAATCACTCAGTTAGACAGTCAGTCAATCACTCAGTTAGACAGTCAGTCAGTCACTCAGTTAGACAGTCAGTCAATGGAACCCAATAATCCATCCATCTCATTCTTGCAGGTATCTTGCCGTTCGTCAAGCAGGTGGACACAGTTTCAGCGGAGTGGCCCGCTGCAACCAATTACCTTTACCTGACCTACTGTGGCACCTCTCATGACCTAGCCTTCCCTCCCGGGGCTACCATGGTTCTGGGTACGTGAGGGCAACCTTCTAAATTATACCTGTGATTCTTTTTTAACATTAACCAATGATTCATATCTACTTTATATCTGGTATATTAACTCCTTCACGCCCAGATCGTTCCTTTGCTATAAAAAAATGTCTTGTTAGCCAAAAAATTACGAAAAGTAACTGAATATACCAAATTAGTTAGTCAACAGGGATACTAAATAGGTTATATCTATAAAATATTGCTTATACTCACTAAAAATCGCCTAATGGTAGCCAAATTACAATGGAAATTACGTTCTGGGCCTCAAGGGCTTGAAGGTCGAGAGACATCACACCATCCCATCTAAGTTTCCCTTCCCATTCACTTTAACCATAGCCTCCTTTTCCCCTTCTCCCCACCACCAGGGTCAGGAGTGTACCGCATCGGGTCGTCGGTGGAGTTTGACTGGTGTGCCGTGCAGTGCATCCGTACCTTACGCAAGCTGGGTCACCGCACCATCATGGTCAACTACAACCCCGAGACTGTCTCCACCGACTACGACATGTGCGACAGGCTCTACTTCGACGAGATCTCCTTCGAGGTGCGTTGTGCTATGTTGTGATGTGTATATGGTTTGTTCGGGGTTTGTATATACATGCTCTCTCTCTCTCTCTCTCTGTCTCTGTCTCTGTCTCTGTCTCTGTCTCTGTTTTCCTTTTCCTTAACATTATTTTTAAATAGGAAGCTGGAGTATGTGAGAGAGAGAGAGAGAGAGATATGTAAAAGCTAGAAGATTTGAGAATGACGTGCTGAATGATACTTGATAGTTATTGGCTTGTGTAATACAATGTTCATAAAATATCAGTCTCGTTACAACATCCTTAACGACTCTTTTAATGGACCTTGCAGATATGTTGTTCAGGACTAGGCATAGATAGATATGACAACTAAAATTTAGAAGAGATCATGACCGAATAATAATGATATATAAATACTTAATATAATATATATTAGAACATTGAAGATGAACTGACGAGAGTTTCAAGGAATAGGCAATAGCATAGACTAGACAAGACACCTTTAGTAATAGCATCCTGCCCAACAACTTACTAGGCATTTCAAGAACATATATATCATTATCTAGAACATAAGAACATAAGACTCTTCATATCAGGCGCCTAGAATTGAAACGGCACAAGCGCCACTTTTAAAAAACTGAGAAAAATGCGCTTAAAGTTTAATCTAAGAAAATCAAGATATGAAACGGCACAAGCGCCACTTTTAAAAAACTGAGAAAAACGCGCTTAAAGTTTAATCTAAGAAAATCAAGATATGAAACGGCACAAGCGCCACTTTTTATCAATGAAAAAAATGCACCTAAAGTGTTTTCAAAGTAAATCAGCAACAAATGAAGATATTGTAATGGGGTTTGTTTTATTAGAAAGGTGGCGGTGGTTTTTTTTTAAAGTGGCGCTTGTGCTGTTTCAATTCTAGGCGCCTGAATTATTAATAACTTATTATTATATTATCTATTTTCCCCTTAGGTTGTTATGGACATTTACAACCTGGAGAATCCCCTGGGTATAATTCTGAGCATGGGGGGACAGCTGCCCAACAACATCGCCCTCGACCTGCACCACCAGAAGGCACACATCCTCGGCACGGCCCCGGAGTCCATCGACGGGGCCGAGAACAGATTCAAGTTCTCCCGCATGCTGGACAGAATCGGGATCTCAGCAGCCACAGTGAGTGATCAGTGATTATAGTGTGTATGTATCTACCTACCCACAGCTGAATCTTAACTTTCACTGTGAGTTATTGTTGGGAGCCTGACAGTCAGGTCCTCCAACAACCCTATTTTTTTGTTTCAAAGATGCTCCCCCCCCCCGACCACACCACACACACACACACACACACACACACACACACACACACACACACACACACACACACACACACACACACACACACACACACACACACACACACACACACACAAGTCTTCAGAATTTACCCCACATCTTGAAGGCCAAAATTTACATTGCTAATGAGCCTGAACTGAAGCCTTGAGAATTTTTTTGATACTTGACAGCAATCCACACTACGTACTGTATATGACAAAGAATTAACCATGTAAATTGTTTCATATGTATTGATGAATGAGTATGAGTATGTATAAAAAAAATATAGGCTGTGGTAAACGAGGCTGTGGTGTCAGAGAGATCAGCTTACTACTGTAACTTTAATGGATCTGTTTTCCTTCAAGCCACAGCTTACTGATATTTTACTTACCGTCATCCTGTCATAAATGAAACTTAGTAAGAAAATACAACAAAATCTGAAACAAGACTATGATAAAGTTTAAAGGGTTTCAAAAGAAGGATATGTGTACAGAAGCTGCCATTTACAAGACAACAGCGAGTTAGTATATTTGAGAGAAAAAGATTTGTAAAATGTCAAACTTACTCAGAAATACTTCACATACAAATCGCTACTACTACCACCACTACCACGGCCATCTCTGACGCCCGTTTACTTCACATACAAATCGCTACTACTACCACCACTACTACGGCCATCTCTGACGCCCGTTTCTAAGAGGAACTGCCTCACGTGGATGGCAGTGACACGAGAGTCTCCATTTATTCCTGTCCTTCCATTCCCTCCTTACATGCTCTAACCCTCTCACACTTCTCTCGCCCCTTCCTTCCCTATCTAACACTGTCCTCCCATGTCACTGAGGGTTGTCCTGTATAACCCAAGGCATCTATTACATACACTTATAGATACTCTCCTGGTCATCTGCGACTGGTGACTTATACAAATCCTTAAGAATAATGTCGAGTCAGTAAACCATCACAAACTTCGCCCACAACTTACCTTTTTAATCACGTCCTCCTATCACCAGGTGGAAGGAGCTCACCAACCTGAAGTCTGCACAAGCTTTCTGTGACGAGGTGGGTTTCCCCTGCCTGGTGCGCCCTTCCTACGTGCTCTCCGGAGCCGCCATGAACGTCGCACACTCCCACCAAGACCTGGAGACCTACCTCAACCAGGCATCCGCCGTGTGCAAGGAGCACCCGGTCGTCATCTCCAAGTTTATTTTGGAGGCGAAGGTGAGGCGTTTGGGAGAGAGGATGTGGTGGGTTTTTTTATATGACTTCAATTTTTCATCTTCAGAAAAAATCGATCTGTATTTATCACTTTGCCTCCTTTTGTGTGTCCTTCCAAAAATAAGCCAAGATTTCATACCACACAAAAAGATGATCAGTCAGTCCTCCTCTCCTTCAATCATTATATGACCAAAAATATTACCGATCTGAAAACCTGAGTTAAAAACCTGAGTTGAAATCCTGATAGTCACTTCATTTTTCTCTCATCATCCTCAAGAACATGATTCAGGATTTTGCAACACGTGAGAAAGTTTAAAGTAATAGTCCAGACCATTTCATCATTCCTGATTTAATGCAGTCAAAATATAGCCATGATAGAGTATATCAACAATATGTTGTTACATTTTGCATCCAGTCACCCGTTTTTAAATGATCCGCATTCAAAATCTGTAAATTCCCCGTTTTCTCAAAACACAACTGTTGATCAGCAGACGACGCACCATGGGTCGGCGACGTCACAACAGTAAGCCTCCCAGCCCTGCCTGATACAGATGCGCGGAGACTCTGAGAAAAATGTAGTACTTGGGGAATTTTGGGTGTTTCTGATATATTTTTTGTGCTATATGGCATGTACTTGCATCCTGTGTGGGTGCAGCGTGGGGGCTGTGCCTTTCCTGAGAGCTTAGCACCCATTTGCAAACTGTGGGGCGACGATATATGTGTGCAGATGTGTGCAGCGGCGGGGAGCGGCGGGTATTAGCAAGGCCACCGAGATGAGAGGGCTGCAGTACCCTGGCTACTACCAGCCGCTCCCCGTCACTGCAAAGGTCTGCACACATATATCGTCGCCGTGTGGGTTGTGAATGGGTGCTAAGCTCTCGGGAATGGCACGGCTTTCTTGCTGTGCCCATGCAGGATGCAAGTATGTGCCGTGTCGCACAAAAAATATACCAGAAGCACACGGGATTCTTAGGGTACTGTATTTTTCTCAGAGTCTCCGTGTGTCTGTGTCGGGCGGGGCTGGGAGGCTTACCTCTTGTGTCGTCGCCAGCAAGTTTCGCGCCACGGCTGGAATGTGGCTGTTGTTTTTCCCGCGCTTTTTACAAAAGTCATGTTTTTAGGGAAATAAGGTGTGAAAATGAATAATTTTTTGTGGATTAGGTATTTTGAATGAACATTCAACATAATTATGCAAAGAAAAATGGGTCTGGACGATTACTTTAAGTTTAGCTAGTCCATCCTTTACTTGATGGTTTGGATTATTGCAGATTAGTCAGTCAATCAATTAATTTGTAGTCAGTCCCATCTTCAGCCTTTATACATCCTCAATCTATGTCTCTGTCTCTACGGTAGATTTAAGTCAGTCATTCAGTCAGTCTCTTTCATCCTCCCTCCTCCTCCTCCTCCTCCTCCTCTTCCTCTTCCTTTGTATTCCTCTTCCTCCTCCTCTTCTTCCTTTGTATTCCTCCTCTTCTTCCTTTGTATTAATTTGTATTCCTCCTCCTCCTCCTTTTCCTTCTTCTCCACCTCTATTATCAGGATGGAGGTAAGTCAGGCAATATCACATCACTTCTCCATCTTTATGTGAATGACAAATAATAACACCCAAAACAGTTGAGTCAGCCCTCCTCTCCCTCCATCCCCCCCAACAGGAGATAGACGTGGATGCCGTGGCAGTGGACGGGGCGCTGGTGTGCATGGCCGTCAGTGAGCACGTGGAGAATGCCGGCGTCCACTCAGGCGACGCCACTCTGGTCACTCCGCCGCAGGACCTCAACACGGAGACACTGGCCAAGATCACCTCCATCGTGGCAGCTATAGGTCGGGCCCTTGAGGTGAACGGTCCCTTCAACATGCAGCTGATTGCAAAGGTTAGTCTGTCTGTCCCTCATCCTCAGGTTTTTTATATTAGGTTTATTCATGGTTCAAGAGTATATATATGGGGGTGTTGTAGAGGAAGTGAATCAGTATGCAATGTATTGGATGGAAGACAGGTGTTATGTGCCATGAATAGAAGTTGTGTTGACAGTTTGGAGAAAATGAAACTGTACTCAGTGGATTGGATGAAGGAGAGGTGTTGTGAGCCATGAATGAATTATTTATCCACTACCCTAAGTACAGCATACCAAAGCTCACACCTACACTGTCTCCTTTGCACCACACAGACATATCTCTCCTAATCCTTTTAATTCTCTCCACCTCCTTTACCACAACACTCAAACCTAACCCTTACTTCACTTAATAACAACCAACTAACTGTGCTCCATCACCTTCCCTGAACCCCTTTGCCACATCACCTACCTTAATAACATAACGTAACCTCTTTCTCTCTCTCTTTCAGGACAACCATCTGAAGGTGATTGAGACTAACCTGCGAGTGTCCCGGTCCTTCCCCTTCGTGAGCAAGACTCTGGACTTTGACTTCGTTGCCTGTGCCACTAAGGTCATTGTTGGGGAGGAGGTGCTGCCCTCTAACGTCCTGAGGGGCTGTGGACGGGTTGGGGTGAAAGTGCCACAATTTAGCTTCTCACGCCTGGCAGGTGTGTGTATGTCTAGTTACCTAAGGGTAGTATACAGGCTTAAAGTCAAGTTATGTTGTCTTGTTCTGTGCAACTTATTTGTAAGATGCTCCTTGAACTCGCCACCTTCACCTCCTATCTGTTTCAGCATCAATACCTGGCATAGTTTAAGCATCTACTCTTTTTCACTTCATCCTTGTGACCCCTAGTTCCATCATCCCTCATCAGAAGATACCCTCTGTCTACTTATTCTAATGGTCTTTCTGTGTATAGAAGTAGGTGTGTGTTTCTTTTATTTGTATATATATATATTTTGGACTTTCCACCTGCATCACCTCAATTCTCTTTTACCACTTGGCCACCCTCAGGAGCTGATGTCATGCTTGGGGTGGAGATGGCCTCAACAGGGGAGGTGGCCTGCTTCGGGGAGAACCGCTACGAGGCGTATCTCAAGTCAATGATATCCACTGGGTTTGTCATCCCCGAGAGATCCATCCTTCTCTCCATTGGAAGTTACAAGGTAATGTTGAGAACTCTTTCCTACCTTCCTCCTCCTCCTCATACTCTTCCTAGAGTTAGTATTGGTTTGGAAGGAGTCTTTGCTACTGTATTGTTACTTCATAGAGTAATAAGATACAGTACATGTCACTTGCCAAACTGCCTCGCAAGGACCACTATAGTCTATTTTTTTTATTATGGTCAAAATGCACTAAGGAACCACGCCCCCTGCCTCCCCTTCTATGCTACGGGGCAGCTGATTGGTGCATTCCTCGTATCATCACTACCAATCACAATATCTTCACTACTTAACAGCGCGTGACCACAAGACAGACAATCTTCACTACAAGGGGATTTTTGATTTTGTCACCCTTTGTAGTGAAGATTGCTCTGTCCAGTGGTCACGCCGCTGTTAAGTAGTGAAGATATTGTGATTGGTAGTGATGATACGAGGAGTGCATCAATCAGCTGCCCCGTAGCATAGAAGGGGAGGCAGGGGGCGTGGCTTCCTTAGTGCATTTTGACCATAATAAATAAAATAGACTATAGATCTATGCTGTTTGTTATTTCATATAATCTTCTTTTCTTCTCTGCTTACTCTCTACCAGTCAGTAGCTTTGAAGTTAATAGTACTTTATCCTCCCTTCCTTTCTTTTTTTCTCATCCTCATCCTTGGCCTCTTTTTGTATGTCTATGAATTGGAAGTTTAAAGGTACAGATCATATTTACTCTTCATCTTCCTCCTTGTCCTTTCTGTCCTAACCCTCAGGAGCTACAATGCACTGGTACTTCATCTTCCTTACTGTTCTCCTCTGTGCCTTTTGTCACTAGTACGTGTTCCTCTTCTACTTTTTCATGAGTCCTTGTGAACTATAATCCTGCCCATCTCCATTTCCTTTCCTTTCTTAGCTCCTTTGTTCTCATTTCCTCTAAGTTCAGAGTAGTGCCTGTAGTTTTTCCTTCATGACATTACTACATTTTGTGACACCTACCATGTGGAATATACTCTTGTCTCCTTTTAGAATTTTGTTTTATGAGCCGGTTAACTTGTTGTGTGGTA
Organism: Chionoecetes opilio; assembly: GCA_016584305.1. NCBI lineage: Eukaryota > Metazoa > Arthropoda > Malacostraca > Decapoda > Majidae > Chionoecetes > Chionoecetes opilio. The sequence goes on along the minus strand of JACEEZ010005672.1, from coordinate 318,709 downwards.
GTAATGACACGACCACTGTATAAGAACATAACAACATAAGAAAATAAGGAAGCTACAAGAGGCCGCGAGACCTACACGTGGTAGTTCCTGTCACCTAACACTACCTACATCCACCTTTCATCCCCATCCATGAACCTATCCAGCTCCTCTTTAAAGCTCCCCAATGACTCAGCACTAACTACCTGTCTACTGAGACCATTCCATTCATTCACCACCCTATTTGTGAACCAGTTTTTCCCTATTTCCTTTCTAAATCTACGTATAAGAAGGATTGGTTTGTGTGACGGTGATGAGCTGTGTTTTATCAACAACCTGACCTCTAATATTTTTTGGGAGTAGAAGGTAGTACCAGGAAATGGGTCAAAGAAGACATGTGATGAGGCTCTGAGCAAGGTTCTGAAAAGCAAGGGAAATAACTAAATAATATGATTGTTTGGCAGCAGGTAGCAAAGGGTGACCCATATAAATATAGACCTAGCCTCTCAAAGCAATAAAGATGACCACAGCATAGATAATTAAGTGTTTACAGGTATCTTGCTATTGATCTAACCCTATAGTGTAAATAAGTGTTGCATTTTGCTTTGTTTTGCAGCACAAGAACGAGTTGCTTCCAGCCGTGAGGACCCTGGCACAGATGGGATACAAGCTTTATGCATCGCTCGGCACTGCGGACTTCTACTCCACTCATGGTATTCAGGTCAGTGCCCCCTGTAGTACCAGTGTGCCCTCCTCTACCTCATGCTGCTTCATGCACCTTTTACCTGTGACATGCGAGTATTTCCATTATTTTGTATTCCATTCCCCTTGTATCCTCTCTTTAGTATGTTCTCCTCTCAATCACTGTTCACAGGATACAGGTCATTGCTTCCTTTGATGCCATGATTTCTGTGTTTTGGTCAGTCTGGGTCTTCACATCGTTCAGAGAGATTTTTTATCCTTCTCATTTTCTCCGTAATGTCCAGTTGTGTGTCATGTATTTTTGAGTCACCCCGGATTTTATGCTGATCTCTTTCATGCTCTCAATTCTAGGTTGCAAGAATCTTTTAGTGTTTACCATACATTGCTATGCAAATTCTTTTCTTATGTAAATCTAACTTGCTTTCACATACATTCCTTGGTATACTCACTCAAGGGAATGGTCATGATAGAAGTGTCTGTTTACTTTTGTCTATATATACTCTCTTATGTACTCCATCCCTGCTTCCCATTCATCATATCTCTTAAATTATTATTCGTCCTCATTCCTTGATCCCATAGTGTCCAAATATTTTGTTTATGTATCCATATCCAGAGTTCTTTTTCCTTGGTGTTACCATCCAAAAATGCTATAGTCTTCCGATGCAGTGTACAGGGAGGTCCCGTTATACGAGCATTCGATATACGAGAATCCGATGTTACGAGATGTATAAATTAGGGTCTATTTTCAATATACGAGATTGAAAATCCAATGATACGACATTCAAACTGGGGTGAGTAAAATTATCAAGTTCAAAATGCTCGCCCTACCACTCCCGGGCTGGACAAAGGGGGATTTGGTTAACCCCAGTGAGGTCACCCTAGCAAGCCTGACCTGAAGGTAATTAAGCATATGGTGCGGCCTGACATTTAGGGGTAATTAGCAGGTGTGCGGCCCCAACCTTGGGACTGCAGTCAGGTCACCCCTAGCAAGGCGTGACCTGAAGGGTAACTGGCTAAGGCTAGCTAAGACTAAGACTGGCTAAGGCGTCATCCGTCACCAGCCAATGACAAACAGTTTTTAAAACTTCTCGACCAATCACAAGCCAGCGAGACATATTTCCGGGCAAGAATGGCATGCCAGATTGCCTTTCTCTGCCTTCTGTCCCCGTCATCTACAACTAATTCTCGTTTTATTTGGAATGCTTGCGTTTTAAGGAGTTTAAATGTATCAGATAGTAAGATAAATAAGTAAGGAGCCTGTGTTGCTAGTGTATTGGTGGTAGAAGGTGTGTATGTGGGTTAAAATAGTGAATATTTGTTATGGGGCGGCCCCGCGGCAAGAATTTCTCCGTCACTCACTGCCCCGCTAGCAGTCACCTCATCATAACATCTTTAAATCACCCTTATTTAAGGTGACACACAGTGCTACATTGATTTAGATAATGACACGTGTATATAACATCTCACCACAATCACTAAGTTGTATAATAACGAGTGATAAGATGTTTAAGCCTGCCCAAACCTACCGTGGCGGAGGAGGCGGCGGCCTGCCCCGTCCGCCGCCTCTCAAAAACCGCAGTCATCCACCTCACCTGTGCCTTCCTGAAGAAGACAGTCAGCTCCTACGCCTGTGATAGCACCATAAGATATCACCAGTGATCATAGGATGCCTCAAAGGGTCCTCGCTTTCCTACTAAATAATTACCAAGGAGATCTCCGCTGGCGGCTGAAATCGGCCGCCGCCCGCACAACACAACTCCCCGTTATCAGCTGTATAATATGTGCCTTCCTGAAGAAGTCAGGTCAGCTCCCACGGCTGTGGTAGCACCGTAGGATATCACCAGGGATCATAGGATTCCTCAAGGGGTTCTCGCACCCCTACTAAATATTACCAAATTTTATTTTAGCTTGAAAAACATGTTTTTTTTTTGTTTTTTTTTAATTGATGGGGTCCTGGAACCAAACCTATATTTTACCATTAGTTATGTGTTTCGTTATACGAGATTTCGCTTTACGAGTATGCCAGGTGGAACCTAACTGCTCGTATCTTCGGGACCTCCCTGTACATGAATAAGAATAATGAGGATACAGCGTTGGTATTTACAAAAGATAAAGTGATAGAGCCACTATGCAAGACAGTTGAAGTTTGTTAAGTACTCTGTAGTGTATATATGTACACATGGGGTATGTACAAATATTTATGCAGTAATAGATTAATTCACTAAACAAACAACATTTACAAAAAAAGAAAAATAATAGAACATTGGTTATTTGAAAGTTATTGTGATTGGCATTTGTACAAAACAGTCACTCATCCATCCATCAGTCAAACACAGTCAAACAGGAAGTTCAGTCAGCCAGTCAACCAGTCACTCAACCACACTGCCATCCAGCCAAACCTTTCCACCACAGTCTGGTAGGGCTGGTAGGGCTATAGGTCAGTGGCACAGTCTGGTAGGGCTGTTGTTGACAGTCTGCTATAAGTCAGTGGATTCGTCTACAGTATCATCAACGTTCTCATCTCGCAAATTGAGGAAATTGAAGGTCTGGTCAGGAGGTGAGAAGGTGGAGGCATCAGGTTCATCACCATCAGGAGGTGTGGGACTGGGGCCTGCTGGGGAGGCTGTGGCAGGTGCAGGGGAGTCAGGGGGTGAGGTTGATGGCTCTTCATGATGTGGCAATTGGGGTTCCACAGGCAGGGGGGCGGGGTCAGCTGGTAGGGTGAATGGGGAGTCAGGGAGAGGTGAGGATGGAGAGTCAATGGGTAGTTCTAGGATGTCCAAATCACTTTCTGGAGTGCTGACTGTCTTGGTGACAAGTCTTGATATTTTAGTGCTAAGGTTCTGTAAGGATGAGGCAGTGTGCATGCGATCGACGCCAAACACTGAGCTTGGTTCTGGTGGGGGTTGAGGCGGCAGTGGTTTGCTCAGCTCCCAGTTTGAGCCTCGGGGCGGGGCTGGACTGGGCACCAAGTCGTGCTGTTCGTTGACACTCCACGAAGACCCCAGCATGTCCCGTACTCCTCCTCGCGATGCCACGTTGAGCTGCTCCACACTTTTGCGCAAGGACACAGCGTCGTCATTGTTCCCAGTCTCATCGAGTAGTGTTGCCATGTTGCCGGTCAGAAGGAGGTACATGTAGGCCTGTGGGTAGGACCTGTGGCGGTTTGAGGCGCGTGCCATGGCCAAGAAGTGCCGCCCAAACAGCTTCAAGACTGGCCCCGCTCTAAGGTCCCTCACTTTCTTCACCTTTGCGTCCAGGCTTATGGTGGAGGGTCGACGGGGTGCATCGTTGCCGTCCTTCTTCGTCTTGACTGCCACTTGCTCCTTCCGCTGCCGCCGCATCTCGTGAAGCTTCCTCTGTGTCAGGGAGAGAGAGTCAGTTTTATAGATGGCTTAACTGGTGCCGTTTCTAGCCTTTTGGGGGCCCTATGCAAAATGCTGTTTGAGGGCCCTATTTTGTAAAACTATGGGGGTGATGGGGATTCCAAGCCCTCTAAGGTGGTCCGGGGGCATGCATTTAATATTAAATGTAGGGCTCACTCGTATCTTGTTGTAGTAGCATTAATGTTAGGAGTAATATTGATATCCTTATCATGGGATCCTAGAGTGACCCACCTTCTCCTCGGCAAACTCATCCTCTTCCTCCGAGTCGCTGCGAAATGCATCGTCGTCATCCTCCTGCTGATTCTTGTCGTATAAGGAGGGAAAGGGAGAGGCATGTTAGTGGGTGAAGACAGTGGAAGGGAGCCGATGAAGTGAAGGAAGGAAGCACTAATAAATGATAAATGGCAGTGAATGGGGGAATAGGTGAATGAGGAGGAGAAGGAGAATTTTTTTTTTGTACGGTGTACTCGTGATCATATAAACAAATACTTTCCACGGAGCGTTCTCATATATAAAATTCTCGTATAATGAAGGTTTTAATTCGTGGGCTGAATGGGGATGTGTTCCTTATAGTGCCAACAAGTTGATTCAGAACCGTACGTGTGGTCGCTTTCAAGTAGCAAGCATGGATATAAACAACATTTGAAAGATAATGGTGTAGTATGTAATAAGCATACATTCATAAGCTCTCTCTCTCTCTCTCTCTCTCTCTCTCTCTCTCTGCTCTCTCTCTCTCTCTCTCTCCTCTCTCTCTCTCTCTCTTCTCTCTCTCTCTCCTCTCTCTCTCTCTCTCTCTCTCTCTCTCTCTCTCTCTCTCTCTCTCTCTCTCTCTCACACACACACACAAAATTGAAGAAAAAGCCCACTCCCCACTATCAGCGGTCACTGCCTTGTTGACGTATACATTTACAGTGCACCCATTTCTTTCCTTTCTAACATGGCTAGGCAGACATAGGAATATCATTAGAGAGATGATGATTCCTCCTTCTCCTTAAGTTGCCCCTTCTTCCATTCTCATCTTTCCACATCATCTAGGTGTTCTTCCCTCTTCCACATTCTACCCATGCATAATCCTTCCATTCACATTTTTATGAGCTTATTATTTCCCCAATCACTGTCGACTATTCATTCATGATCTGTTTCCTTTATTCTTTCTTTCCATCCCTGTTTCAGTTGTGTCATTTCATATCTTTGACTTAATTCTCCACCTGCATCACACATCTTTCCTCTCACTTCTCCTTCATTCCTTTTCATTCACACCACCTCCATATAACCTTTAAATTTCCACTTATTGAACCATTTTCACTCCCATCCCTCCCTCCCTGGCACCTCACTCACCTCTCCACCACCCAACTGAAGGAGCTGAGGGTTGAGATTCGCCAAGCCAAAGTCCTCTGTCACCAGTTTGAACAGCTTCTGAACATTGAGTCGAGGGTAGAAGTCTGAGGCCATGCGCATCCTGCTCATGGTGTGCATGACGTACACTGGTAGATTCTCCTTCATCTTTTTTATGGTTACCTGTTTGGGAAAGAGGGTTAAGAGGAGTGTTCTGAAGGAGTGAGAGGGTTAAGAGGAATGTTCTGAAGGAGTGAGAGGGTTAAGAGGAGTGTTCTGAAGGAGTGAGAGGGTTAAGAGGAATGTTCTGAAGGAGTGAGAGGGTTAAGAGGAATGTTCTGAAGGAGTGAGAGGGTTAAGAGGAATGTTCTGAAGGAGTGAGAGGGTTAAGAGGAGTGTTCTGAAGGAATGAGAGGGTTAAGAGGAATGTTCTGAAGGAGTGAGAGGGTTAAGAGGAATGTTCTGAAGGAGTGAGAGGGTTAAGAGGAATGTTCTGAAGGAGTGAGAGGGTTAAGAGGAGTGTTCTGAAGGAGTGAGAGGGTTAAGAGGAATGTTCTGAAGGAGTGAGAGGGTTAAGAGGAGTGTTCTGAAGGAGTGAGAGGGTTAAGAGGAATGTTCTGAAGGAGTGAGAGGGTTAAGAGGAGTGTTCTGAAGGAGTGAGAGGGTTAAGAGGAGTGTTCTGAAGGAGTGAGAGGGTTAAGAGGAGTGTTCTGAAGGAGTGAGAGGGTTAAGAGGAGTGTTCTGAAGGAATGAGAGGGTTAAGAGGAATGTTCTGAAGGAGTGAGAGGGTTAAGAGGAATGTTCTGAAGGAGTGAGAGGGTTAAGAGGAATGTTCTGAAGGAGTGAGAGGGTTAAGAGGAATGTTCTGAAGGAGTGAGAGGGTTAAGAGGAATGTTCTGAAGGAGTGAGAGGGTTAAGAGGAGTGTTCTGAAGGAGTGAGAGGGTTAAGAGGAGTGTTCTGAAGGAATGAGAGGGTTAAGAGGAGTGTTCTGAAGGAGTGAGAGGGTTAAGAGGAGTGTTCTGAAGGAGTGAGAGGTTTAAGAGGAGTGTTCTGAAGGAGTGAGAGGGTTAGGGATGTCTGAGGATGGAGGTTAGAGGAGTTGTTCTGAAGGAGTGAGAGGGTAAGGGAGTGTCTGAAGGAGTGAGAGGGTTAAGTAGATGATTTCTAGTGATGGGTTGAAGGAGTGAGAGGGTCATGTGTGAGATGGTGAGTGAAGGATGTATGCTTGAAAGACTTCAAAAAATAGTTTCCCTTATGAAGCAATTGATACCTGTAAACATTTAGAAAAGAAAGATTGATAGGTGAGAGCATCCACAGCTTCTAACTTTTACGTTAATAGAAATAGATATGTAGACCGGACAGCATATGCAAGGCTTATTTCCTGTTCTGTATACAGGAGAACCTCGTTTAACCGGCATTTAAAACAACGGCAGCCTCAAAACAACGGCACTAATCGACCCAGGCTTTTTTTTTTTTTTTTTTTTTTTTTTTTTTTTTTTTTTTCCCACTGATAAACTCTGGAACTCTCTTCCTGTTTCTGTTTTTCCACTTTCCTATGACTTACATCTTTTCAAAAGAAGAGTAACAAGACACCTCCCTCACTAAATTGGCTCACCCCACTTTTTTATTTTATTCTCTGACTGTCTTCTTTATAGGGACTGGCAACTAAGCGGGCTTTGTGTTACCCATTTTTGTTGTGCCCTTGGCCAGTTCCTTGTGATGAGGGGGAAAAAAAAAAAAAAAAAAAAAAAAAAGGATTTTTGGGGATTCCATAAGAGTAACTCTCAAAACAACGGCAAAATGAGTTATCCGGCATGCGCTCCCCCCCCCGAGGGTGCCGGATAAACGAGGTTCTCCTGTATTACTATTAGGTAAATACATATACACGCACACATATAAGAATAACCAGAAAAGTACTCAAAGAAAAACAACACAAAACAAAGTAATAGACAAGTCAAACCAACCACCAATCATGAACCAAACACCACCGCCAACACCACCACAGCCAACCCAAAACAGCAAACAGAGATGAGTCAAGCAAGTATGCATTCCTCCCTCCGAGCTACTAACCTGAGCTTGTCGGATGTACTTATCAGGAATACTCTTCATCATGTTGCACGACATGACAAAGTAGTGTGGCAAGGACTCCATGGAGAGGCTGTTGTAAAGTGTTTTGAGGTAGGCTTTTAGTTTGATACCAAGGCGAGGCTCCTGCCAATCTCTGAAGTTCTTCTCGCACATCCAGAAGAGAATATAGCGAAGGTGCTGGTTTTGAAAGCATGGAACATCCCCTAAGTGGTCTCTCAATAGATACTCCATCCAGTGAAGTAACCGCATCTAGAGGAGGAAAGAAGGGAAGGAATTAGTGTGTATTCATCTAGTTGTATTTACCTGTTTGTGATATACGGGAAATATTATACTTGTAGGGTCCTGACTTCTTATCTCATTTGGTCGATCTTAACTTTAAACTCATGAATACTCTTGCCATTTACTATATCATTGTCCAGTTCATTCTACACATCAATACATTGATACGAAAAACTGTACTACTTAATATCCCTTCAATAATCTGGTTTTCTTCAGCTTCTTTCCGTGTCCTAGTGTTTCCTGCGTCCCTAACGAGCATGTCTTATCAATATTCAATCTCATCATTGCTTTGTACACTGCTATTGGTCTCCTCTTTCTCATGGTGGCAATCCTAATTTCACTAACCTCTCTCCGTGTCAGATCTGTCAGACTAAGAACAACCTTTGTGGCTGCTCTTAATATTTTTTGGATCTTTTTAATGTCTATCTTGTGTGGAGACTACATCACCATAGCAGACTCTAATTTAGGGCAGATCATGGCCACAACAAATTTTTCTTACATATCCGCATCAATATGAAAGGATTATTCGTTAGGGGTTTATATGTAGCAGTAACTATCCTAGCGGTGTGTTTCTTTGATGATAGTCATTTCAAATTGTTACTCCAAGGTTCTTCTCTTCACTTGCATTGGTTATAGTCTCTCTTCCCTTTCTTTAACTCAATCTTATCTTCTTTATACTTTAGCCGAACTCAAATTTGTATTGTTGTTGTTATCTTCCTTCGGGGGAGAGCGGGGCAGGTTGCATCGAGGGTAGGTTGCATCATTGCCTCTAACTCGCATGTTATCACACGTACATCGTCTTAATACTACTACTACTACTACTACTACTACTACTACTACTATAAATTACTACGACTGCAACTACAACAATAAAAATAATAAAAAAAGTGAATGCGAGTTAGAGGCAATGATGCAACCTCCCCTCGATGCAACCTGCCCCGCTCTCCCTGACTCATATATTGGTGTTTTGCGAATTCTAAATTTTATTTTATGTTTCCATGGCTGTCCTTGTTATATCCTAGTTCATCCTCTTTGCCATATATTTGTCCCTTTCCTTTGCTCCTCTCTTTGCCCTTTTTGTATATTGCTGGTTGTGTTATCACTAAATATTTTCCATATCTCACTCACTCACTCACTCACTCACTCACTCACTCACTCACTCACTCACTCACCTGTGTGTGGCCAAGACTGCGGAGGAGGATCTGTTCAGCCTTGATGAACTGCACCTGCCACTCAATCTTCATGACTCTGTTTGGCTCCCTGGGGTTGTAGTGGCCGATGGGGACCAGGTTGCACCCGACCTGTACTGCCTCCTGCACATTGATATCCTTGGGCCACCTGCACACATGAGAAGGGTTCAGTTATGTATGCTTGGTCAAGAGGGAGAAAAGGCACATACTGTATTCATGGATGGAGGTTCGAGAAGGGAAAAGGCATAGATTCAAGTATGGAAGGACGAGAGAGGAAAATGTATAGATTCAAGGATGTAATGGACGAGAGAGGAAAATGTATAGATTCAAGGATGTAATGGACGAGAGAGGGAAATGTATAGATTCAAGGATGTAATGGACGAGAGAGGAAAATGTATAGATTCAAGGATGTAATGGACGAGAGAGGGAAACGTATAGATTCAAGGATGTAATGGACGAGAGAGGGAAACGTATAGATTCAAGGATGTAATGGACGAGAGAGGAAAAGGCATAGATTCAAGGATGTAATGGACGAGAGAGGGAAACGTATAGATTCAAGGATGTAATGGACGAGAGAGGAAAATGTATAGATTCAAGGATGTAATGGACGAGAGAGGGAAACGTATAGATTCAAGGATGTAATGGACGAGAGAGGAAAAGGCATAGATTCAAGGATGTAATGGACGAGAGAGGAAAATGTATAGATTCAAGGATGGAAGGATAAGAGTGGGAAAGGTATAGATAAAGACAGGACATAGATACAGGGTAGGACATAAGGGCAGGAAGGGGGAAAAGGCATACATTTTAAGAAGGAAAGTAATATTTTTGTCAATTAGTCATATACTAATTCATCTCTTCAAGGTTTTAAGATTAAGATCCTATTTGCAATACCATCTATTCACATGAAACATATACCGTACATACTTATATATGCATACAAGAGGCAGAATCACTCACTTGTACACAACCTTCGCCTGCGGGTCAAGTTTGCCCCTTCGATCCCTCAAGCGCCACTCGAAGGAACACTGCGGCCACTCCTTCAGCTGCACGGTGGGGATGAACTCCACGTTGAACTTTGGGCCAATCTAGGGACAGCGGGGAGAAGGGTCAAGGGGGAGCATGAACATAAGAACATAAGAAAATAAGGAAGCTACAAGAGGCCATGAGACCTACACGAGGTAGTTTCTGTCATAAGAAGAACATAAGAAAATTTTAACGGAAATATTTAGCATAATAGCAGTCGGGGGTAGTTGTGGCAGTAGTAACAGTGGTAGTGGTAGAAGTAGTAGTAGAAGTAGCCATTGAAGTGTACCAAGTCAGTGTATTGCATGAAAATATGTTATATGAGGCATTAGGTGATAGTGGCTGTGAATAATTGCAGTGGGTAATGTTTGATGCAGAAGTGTGATTGTGTATTGTGATGTGTGATTATAGTTGGTGGTGTTAGGTGGTACTAGAATAAAGTTGTACTATTTAAGGCTGATGGGGGGGATGGTGTGGGGATAGTGGCTATAGAGAGAAGTGACAAGAAGTTATGGATTTATATTGTGAGGGTAAATTTGTAATGATGGTTGTGGTGGTGTGATAGTAATTGTGTACAGTGATGATGTTTGGTACAAGAGTGTGGTTGTGAGGGTAACTCATTCATGTGATATGTGCTGGTGCATAGAGTCTAGCTAAAATCACATGTATATATTATCATTCATTACCTCTTCAATCATGAGTTCATTGACCAACACTGCTGGTCCCTGTCGCTGGGAGTGTTCCAGGAGGTGGTCTTTCCCTAAAATTCTCGCCAGATCCTCAAACTCTTCCTCAAAGCAGTCCATGTGACGCTCGGAGGAGAAGTAGGTCCTGCGTTCCGTCTTGGTGGAGATCCCGTAAGCATCGTGTGAGGCTTTGAGCTTAATGTTACGGTTGATGAAGCATCCTTCGTTGAGGCGGGCGTGTAAGATTGTCTCCTGCTGCCTCTGTTGGCCTCTTATCCTCACCTCCTCCTCCTCCACCTCCACCTCCTCAAGGGTCTCGCCAGGATTTAAGCCGGCTGGTCCATTATGTGGACTTCTGTGATCCTCATTTTCGTCTTCTTCTTCCTCCTCCTCCTCCTCTTCCTCCTCTTCTTCCTCCTCGACACAGGTGAGTCCCCGTGCCACGAGGGGCCTGGAGTCTGTGGTGTCACTGTGGGGAGAGGTGAGTCTGAGGCGCCTCATGTCTGGCCCCACCCGGGGAAACACCCCACTGGGCTTGCGCTCTGAGAGGCTGCGGCGTCGAGGTGCAGCATCGTGAACCACGTCCCCGTTAGGAAGGGCGTCGCGCTTCTCTTCGTTCTCTGCCATGCCTTTCATGGCGGTGATGAGCTGGCCGAGTTGACTGGTGTTGGGGTAGCCGTGTGGCAGCACCCCACTCGGCCGCCGGGCCCTGAGGTGGGCTGGCAGTGGGTTATTCAGTGCTCTGTCACCTCTTGGATCAGAGTCATTTGTCTTCACGGGACTTGTTGGCGGAGACCTCCTCCTCGCCTCCTCGTCGCTCAACTCAAATTCCGAGTAGAAGGAGTGGCTTCCCTGGGGCAGCTCGCCATTAGGCAGCTGCTCGGTGTGTGTCTGGGAAGTAAGGGATGGGCGGCGCAGCGGTCGAGGGTCCACCACTGGGTCAGGCTCTGACTCGTCCGCTGGCTTGAGGAAGCCGTAGATGTCCTCATAGGTGTTGCTGCGAGTCACCCCCGGGATGATGTCCACACACCGCAGCCGCATATACCCTGGGAGAGGAGCCAGCTGTACACACACCTCACATACCACCACCATTCATTCATCTCCTTTACCTCTACTTCTTACCCCTTACATCTTCATCTCTTACTCTCTTCACTTGTTCCTCATTCATTCAATCACTTCTCCATACCTCCTCATCTTTATTTACTACCCTGCATCGGTCCACTCATCTTCCTCTCCTTCCCACTCATCTTACACTCCAATTACTGGGTTGTTAGGAAGCCTATTACATAATAATGTTATGTTTACTTCCCATGCCTCTACAGTTTCTCTAACATGGAGACTACAGCATGTACTCGTATTCGCTCATCACACCCCATGCATGCTATTTCTCCTCCTATGTTTATCCATCCATCCATTAATATCCACACCTATCATCATATCCATGTCATTCACCTATCCACCCACCAATTTCCACACCTCCAGTACTCCTCCCTGTCCCCTCATGCTCCCCCAACAGTACCTTTGTGTCTGTTGGAGTACTCTGTGCAGAACCTGTATCCCGGCCCGTCCAGATCTGTGTACTGCCTCTTCTGCAGCTCCTCGTACTGGGACTCGGCGTAAAGGTCTATGTTGTCGTGCACCACAAAGAACTGCAAGGAGGGAAGAAAAGGGGGATTTTTTTTTTATTTGTATAAATTTGAATCTGGTTTGCATTACTTTATAGGTATTTTTGTTTGTTGATTTACTTTCTCATTGGTTTTTAGCTTTGTGGATTGGTTTTTAGCTTTGTTGATTGGTTTTTTAGCTTTGTTGATTGGTTTTTAGCTTTGTTGATTGGTTTTTAGCTTTGTGATTGGTTTTTAGCTTTGTTGATTGGTTTTTAGCTTTGTGATTGGTTTTTAGCTTTGTTGATTGGTTTTTAGCTTTGTGGATTGGTTTTTAGCTTTGTTGATTGGTTTTTAGCTTTGTGGATTGATTTCTGCATTTATGGGTGTATATATTTATCCATCTTTGACACCCATACCTCGGATCTCCCCCTAGAGTCTAGAAGATAGGCCATGACAGAAGTCTCCGTTTATTCCTCCTGTCATTGAATTCCCTCCCAGCGTGCTCTAACCCTCTCATTATACCCTCGCCCCATTCTCTCACTCTAGTACTGTCCTCCCATTTCACTAGGGGGTCGTCCTCTATAACCCATCTACTACACTCATACATACATACTCTTTTAGTCATCTCACTTTCTGCCATCCTTTCTATATAACCAAACCTCCTCAGAGTGTTCCCCTTCACTTCTTTTAGTCATCTCACTTTCTGCCAGCCTTTCTATATAACCAAACCCCCTCAGAGTGTTCCCTTCACTTCCTTTAGTCATCTCACTTTCTGCCATCCTTTCTATATAACCAAACCCCCTCAGAGTGTTCCCTTCACTTCTTTTAGTCATCTCACTTTCTGCCAGCCTTTCTATATAACCAAACCCCCTCAGAGTGTTCCCCTTCACTTCTTTTAGTCATCTCACTTTCTGCCAGCCTTTCTATATAACCAAACCCCCTCAGAGTGTTGCCCTTCACTTCCTTTAGTCATCTCACTTTCTGCCAGCCTTTCTATATAACCAAACCCCCTCAGAGTGTTCCCCTTCACTTCCTTTAGTCATCTCACTTTCTGCCAGCCTTTCTATATAACCAAACCCCCTCAGAGTGTTCCCCTTCACTTCTTTTAGTCATCTCACTTTCTGCCAGCCTTTCTATATAACCAAACCCCCTCAGAGTGTTCCCCTTCACTTCTTTTAGTCATCTCACTTTCTGCCAGCCTTTCTATATAACCAAACCCCCTCAGAGTGTTCCCCTTCACTTCTTTTAGTCATCTCACTTTCTGCCAGCCTTTCTATATAACCAAACCCCCTCAGAGTGTTCCCCTTCACTTCCTTTAGTCATCTCACTTTCTGCCAGCCTTTCTATATAACCAAACCCCCTCAGAGTGTTCCCCTTCACTTCCTTTAGTCATCTCACTTTCTGCCAGCCTTTCTATATAACAAACCCCTCAGAGTGTTCCCCTTCACTTCCTTTAGTCATCTCACTTTCTGCCAGCCTTTCTATATAACCAACCCCTCAGAGTGTTTCCCCTTCACTTCTTTTAGTCATCTCACTTTCTGCCAGCCTTTCTATATAACCAAACCCCCTCAGAGTGTTCCCCTTCACTTCTTTTAGTCATCTCACTTTCTGCCAGCCTTTCTATATAACCAAACCCCCTCAGAGTGTTGCCCTTCACTTCCTTTAGTCATCTCACTTTCTGCCAGCCTTTCTATATAACCAAACCCCTCAGAGTGCTGCCCTTCACTTCTTTTAGTCATCTCACTTTCTGCCAGCCTTTCTATATAACCAAACCCCCTCAGAGTGTTGCCCTCACTTCTTTTAGTCATCTCACTTTCTGCCAGCCTTTCTATATAACCAAACCCCCTCAGAGTGTTCCCCTTCACTTCCTTTAGTCATCTCACTTTCTGCCAGCCTTTCTATATAACCAAACCCCCTCAGAGTGCTGCCCTTCACTTCCTTTAGTCATCTCACTTTCTGCCAGCCTTTCTATATAACCAAACCCCCTCAGAGTGCTGCCCTTCACTTCCTTTAGTCATCTCACTTTCTGCAGCCTTTCTATATAACCAAACCCCTCAGAGTGCTGCCCTTCACTTCTTTTAAGATAAGATTTTCATCCTATCTAGACACTTTGCAAGTACCAACTACAAGGTTATTGACTATACAAAGCGCCGCCACGTCAGCACGAACTAGGCGGACTCGAACCGCTGACCGAATGCGCAGGGACGCTACACATTGCAAGCTCACGTCTCTACCAACCTTGCCACCCTGACGGGCTTCACTTCTTTTAGTCATCTCACTTTCTGCCAGCCTTTCTATATAACCAAACCCCCTCAGAGTGCTGCCCTTCACTTCCTTTAGTCATCTCACTTTCTGCCAGCCTTTCTATATAACCAAACCCCCTCAGAGTGCTGCCCTTCACCCCTTCAACCACTCCACTTCATTCCCTCACCCTTACTTGACTGACTAAACCTGTTATACACACCCTCATTACTTCCATCATCCATTCTTCGCACATCACAGCCACTTCTTAAATTTCAACTGTTTATATTTATTCATTCATCTATTATAACATTTTACTAGTTTTAATGTATATGTAATTTCGTTTTTTTTCTCATTTTTTTGTATTGCTCTTCTTTTTTGTGTATCTGCTTTTCTTATTCATTTTTCCTCACTAATTCATGTATAGCAGGACAACATTTTTCCTCACTAATTCATGTATAGCAGGACAACATTTTTCCTCACTAATTCATGTATAGCAGGACAACATTTTTCCTCACTAATTCATGTATAGCAGGACAACATTTACACACTAATTCATGTATAGCAGGACAACATTTTTCCTCACTAATTCATGTATAGCAGGACAACATTTACACACTAATTCATGTATAGCAGGACAACATTTACACACTAATTCATGTATAGCAGGACAACATTTTTCCTCACTAATTCATGTATAGCAGGACAACATTTACACACTAATTCATGTATAGCAGGACAACATTTACACACTAATTCATGTATAGCAGGACAACATTTACACACTAATTCATGTATAGCAGGACAACATTTACACACTAATTCATGTATAGCAGGACAACATTTACACACTAATTCATGTATAGCAGGACAACATTTACACACTAATTCATGTATAGCAGGACAACATTTACACACTAATTCATGTATAGCAGGACAACATTTACACACTAATAACAAGACCATCATCAAGAGAGAACATTACACAACTCTCTCTTATCAGTCCATCATAGATCGTTTGGTTTTATGTACGACGTAAAGCAAATATAATCAGCTGATGTCCTGCACCTGAGAGATTAAAACACTTGAACTTGTAACTACATGACCCTGAGCTCAGTTCCTAGAGTGTATACAGCAGAGAAGAGTAGTTCACTATCTGATTATTGTTGTATTTATCTGTCACTCTGGTTTTTATGAGGCATATTTATCACAATTTACAGCTAAAAATGGTAATGGCCAAAATATCCTTGTTCCTATCCACAAGCTAGATCAATTACATACTTCATCTGTACACATTCGGGTCCTCTCTAGCTTCCTGATCTTCCCTCTCTCTCATGTACCCAAACACTGTTCTCAGATTATACAGAACCTCCATTCACATTCATGATAAATACTCAAATACACCTTCATCTTCTAATTTATTTTAACCTGATTAATTTAGAACTACACAGAATGGTCTTCATGCTTTTAATTATCATTCATAGTACCTATATGTGTACCATTTAGGGAGCAGGAATTAAGTAGGCATATATTTTTTTTATAATCCTTGTCCAGGCTCCAAATTATGCAAAGAAAATAATTGCCTCACAAGTAAAGACAACGTAATCTTCTAAAAACCAGTCAGGACATCTCGCACACACACACACTTCTAAAAACCAGTCAGGACATCTCGCACGCACACACACTTCTAAAAACCAGTCAGGACATCTCGCACACACACACACACCTCTAAAAACCAGTCAGGACATCTCGCACACAGTCACACCTCTAGAAACCAGTCAGGACATCTCACAACACACACACACTTTCTAAAACCAGTCAGGACATCTCGCACACACACACACTTCTAAAACAGTCAGACATCTCACACACACACACACACTTCTAAACCAGTCAGACATCTCGCACACACCACACTTCTAAAAACCAGTCAGGACATCTCGCACACACACACACACTTCTAAAAACCAGTCAGGACATCTCCACACACACACACTTCTAAAAACCAGTCAGGACATCTCGCACACACACACACTTCTAAACCAGTCAGGACATCCGCACACACACACCTTCTAAAAACCAGTCAGGACATCTCACACACACACACACACTTCTAAAAACCAGTCAGGACATCTCACACACACACACATTTCTAAAAACCAGTCAGGACATCTCACACACACACACACTTCTAAAAACCAGTCAGGACATCTCACACACACACACACACTTCTAAAAACCAGTCAGGACATCTCACACACACACACACACTTCTAAAAACCAGTCAGGGCATCTCACACACACTTCTAAAAACTCCTTCTGGCAGTCCATATCTTACCTGCAAGGGTGTGGGCACTTCCATATAGGGGTGTTCCTTGGGCTGGTACAACACATGGGTCCCTGAGATCTCCTCATGGCCTCCCATAAACAGTACCTTCCTCTTTGACGGCTCCAGCTTGCGGTCAAACGCCATCTCGCGGTCTCGTATGTGGTTCCTGATCTCTGCTTTTTCTCTGGGGTTGTGAGAGGAGGGGATTGAGGTCAAGGTTGTGTGGGGGGATGAGATGAATTTGTGGGGAGAAACAGAATGTCTCAGATGAGGATGCTGTGTTTGGTTAAGAGTGCGATGTTTGGGATTTGCATAGAAATAAAAGAGGGAAGAACTGTCTGATATAAGAGAGACTGAGAAAAAATGGAAGAGAAGAGAACTGATACCAAGGTTACAAAACGATTAAGTTTTTTTCCATAATTGAAAGAGAGGGAGAAGAGAATAAGATTGGAACATACGACAATGAGTGTTGATAGCTAAATGTTGTATATATTCTTGTCACCCATCTGTCTGTGCATCTATACGTCCAAACATTCATCACAGATATTAGGCATACTTGTTAAAATGTCATTTGTCTTTTAGAAGGTGTGTGGGGTTGATGAATTGTCCTTATCTAGTTTTTTAAAGATTGGTTATGGAGTGTTGAGAAATGTCCTGACTATCTTTAAAGTGTGGTGTTATGCAGATTGGTCTCTGGATTTTGGTTTTTTGAATGTGTCTAGTGATAGTGTTTTTAGGATGTCCACTGACATAGTTGATTATTGTCTTACCTAGTCTTTTAAAAAACAGGAGCGATGAGGTGGATAATGGTTTTTGCATTACTTTAGAAGCCAAATCCTTGTTTTCCATCACAAAAAGGATTGGAAGCAAAAACAAAAGAGGGTTAATAACAAAATCCCTCACTTACATCCCTTAGAAAGCATAGGATGATAAAATAAAAAAGGGTCCATTTAGTTCCTATTCATGGTACTTTGCTTTTGAGTGTAAGTTGGAAAGTTCAGGTTCCAAGTTTCAGGGAAAAAAAGCACACGAAACACAAAACTGTCATTATAGTGCTTGTTTGACCCTTGTTTAGTCATCGGTTATAACGAGTTTCTGTACAACATTTCAATCCTACCTCCTATACTGTATTCAGTTTGGCAAGGCCACTCATGATAGCTTAGTCCTGGCGACTCCACTTCCCCCGGCGAGCTGGGTAGCCGAGATACTTGATATCAGCAAGCATTTTATGTTCACTACTAAATATGACAAGTAGGTTACATCATCATCCGGCTCAGAGCTACCCGGCCCGCTGGGGAAGGTGGAGACACCGGGACTAAGTTATCGTAAGTGTCCTTGCCAAAATGAATACAGTATAATTCAGAGTCTTGACTTATCACAATATTGTCATACTTCCTAGTATAGTCATTCTACTTTACATCATTGTCATGCCACTCTTCAGTCATTCATCCAAGTGTAGTCTTTCCACTTTATATAATTTTTAGAGGTGGACCGGATATCTGAATACACATTATTTTTAACATCCACACCCGCGGATATCTACCGCATTTTTAACATCTGCATCCGCGGATATTATGCAGATATCTTAAATAACTAGACACTACATGTCAATTGGGTGGAGGAGAGAAAGAGAGGAAGTAATGTGCAACTGGTTAAAAAGAGGAAACTTTCTCTGAGATATTTGCAGATGAGAGAGAGAGAGAGAGAGAGAGAGAATATGTGTGCAACTGGTTGAAAAGGAAATATTCTGGGATTAGTTTGTGCAGAGGAGAGAGTGTCACTCAAAATATCCGCATCCACAAATATTGAAAATTAATATCCGCATCAGCAAATAATAAATATATATCCTCATCCACATACATGTGCCATATGACCTCTGATGTCTGGCACATTCACCTTTTTAGGCATTAAATCAATCAATCATCCACATACATACCTGCAAAATACTGAAAAATTGACATCCGGTCCACCTGTAACCATTATCATTCCACCATTCAGTTATTCCTCCAAGCTCAGTCATTCCGCCAAGTTGTAGTCATTCTATCTCATGGCATTGATATTCTACTTTTCAGTTATTTCACTTGACAGTCATTGTAACTTACTGTAGCCATTCCACTTCCTACTATTATCATTCTTTGTATTATTATAGGTCTTTAGCTTCCTAGTTTTGTCATTCCACATCTTGACATTTATATCACATTTCAGCATCACCATTGCCATACCATCCTGCATACTAGTCTCATTCCATCTCATACCATAGTCACACCAACCTTGGGCATGCTCATTCCATTTTTTTATTTAACATAGTCATCCCAGTGTTTTCATTTTCTTTTAAAGTAGGAGTTGGAATGAAGAAAGTAAGAAGTGGAGATTGATTGAAAGCCGAGCGAAGCGAGGCACTGCTTGATAGGCTGGGTTGTCCGGAAGCCCACGCCTTTGAAGGTGTTAAAATATGCATTTTGGCTGTTTTTCAGGGTCAAATTCACTCCTTTCATACAATATTTATGGTATATAGTGGTGACTTTTTTTTGGGGGGGGGGGAAGTAGGCGAGTTTGCGAGTAGACCGGTAATTGCGCCGTCCGTCGCTTTGTTTTGAAGACACTGCATCCCATCTCTCTCTTTAGCATAACCATTCTACTTTTCCACAAAATCATTCCACATCAAATCATCTTCGTTACACTCATGCCTCTTACCCCCACTCTCATTTACCTGTTATAATTAGAGTAAAACTGGACGGAGGCAACGAGGAGGTTGAGGATAAAGTTGTCAGGCCGATTATGAAACTCCTCCCTCATCTTCTCCATCACCTCCTGGTTGAGCTCCTGCTGCCGCTCTTCCCATTGTATGACTGCCGACGGTTCCCTATGTTCTGTAGGGTCCCCATCAAGGCCGCTCTGTAAGAAAATGATGGGGTAGTGGTGATGGGACGGGATAGAGACTCGGGGTGTTTGAGGAGAGAAGTGATGGTAGGATAAGGGACTAGGCTGGTTAAGAAAGGACAATGAGAACTAAAAGAGATAGAAATAAAGGATATGTTAGATTAAAAAGGGCTAGACTGTATGTAGGATTATAATTTTGAGGAACGAGAATGGAAGAGGGATTGGCAGATAGGTAAGAAAGGTAGACAAATACAGGATGACAAACAAGTCAGATAAAGGGATGAGAAGAGCAAGAAAAAGAAAATAACAAACTGACAAAACTTTGTGATCCGCACCCATCTTACCGCAATGACAGTTATGGTGTGCCTGGGGTTGGGCGCTCAGCTCCCCTTCAGTTCCTCCCTGGGGGCAAGTCGTTTCCTCCTGGCTGCTGTCCTTCACTCTCCAGTCTCTCCCTTTCATTCTCCTCTTTCCTTCTGCATCTATTTCTCTCTTCTCTCTCTCTCTCTCTTCTCTCTCTCTCTCTCTTCTCTCTTTTTCTCTTCTCTTTCTCTCTTCTCTCTCTTCTCTTTCTCTCTCTCTCTCTCTCTCTCTCTCTCTCTCTCTCACTGAGGCACTGGGAAAGTAATGTTCCTCACAATTGACACGAGAGTAGTTGTTTCACCTCTTCCTCCTCTCTGAAAAGATACATATATTCGTCAATATTATTATCATAAGGAGTAGTCATAGTATGTAATAGTAGTAACAGCTTGGTAGTATAGGGTCAGCACGTAGTTCATAGTCAAGGGTTGGTAGGTATTTGGGCTGGTCTGCTTATAGCTATGTAAGACTTTGATCCTGAAAGTTCGGCACTACCTAGACAGTAATGAAGTTGTGTGAGAGGTGGCAGATGTGTGAAGGCAAAGATGAGCAAAGAATAGTGAAATTATATGGAAAATTTGGTATGTCTGATAAGGGAGAAAGAGTGAGGTTGTAAATTGCATTACCCGAAGAGGATACGCTCACCTAGCGAGAAAGGCAAAGATAAGACGACAAGGAGAGTAGACAAGACTGATAAAGATACTTCAGGTGTAAGAGGAAAGTCTAGTTAAGTAATAGGAAGATAAGAGTATTGGAATATTTAAGAAAAAGAAGATTGTTGTGTGCAAGGATAAAGTATATAGAGAGGAACAAGCTAAGGTATCCCCTCCATGGCCAGCCCTTTAGTGTGTTGGGCGAGACAGAATGGCAAGAATGAGGCAGCTGAATACATGTTTGCTTGTTCTTCTATCTTATCACACTCCTTGAGGAGAGTGATATTTTCACATTTTTTTTTTTTTATGTGACATCATCGCTATTTTTACTTTTTTGTTATTGTTGTTCCTGTACTTATTGTCAGTTTTTTTTTTTTATTGAAGTTGAAATTATTTATCTTTACACCTTTGATAATTATGCAAATTGAAGTAAATTACACTAGGGTCCCGCATAAAACATGTTCGCATAGAGCGTTTCCCCTATGGAACGAACGACCTAAAATATTAAAAATTTATTATTATTATTTATTTTTTAATAAATAAAATTTCACAATTTTTGTTAGGAACGAATGTGATCATATAGAACGATTCCGTCATCAAAGTAGGGCAAATCCGAGGAGTTCTCATATAGAGCGCCGAAATATCGTACAGAATGTCAGGTGACGTGACGTAGATGCGCATTGTGACCACTGTCGTCTGAGTCGCTTGGCTTTTTTCGCCAAGCCAAGCTTTTTTTTGCCTCATAAGAACATAAGAAAATAAGGAAGCTACAAGAGGCTATGAGACCTACACGAGGTAGTTTCTGTAACGTAGGGTAGTTCCTGCCTCGGTGACGAACCCACATATAAGGCGGCGAATTTTGGTGAGCAAGCCGCCATGAGAAGGCTTGCGGCAGCTTGCGTTTTCTGTTAACTCGAGGCACTTTTCGTAGGCCGGTTTGCCCAGCTGGTGCAAGCCGTGGCAAGGGTGAGTGAGGAGGGGCACAGCGGCGGCGTGTCGCCACGGAGATGGGATGAGGGTGGCATGAGGTGGGGAATGGCGGTAGCGAGCGCGCAATTCTCGTCCATTATTACCAAAAAAAACATTCTTGTGAAGGATATATGTTGTGATCCATTCACAATATCGTCAGTTATCGTAATTTTTTTATGGTATTCATTCGAAGGTACACTTTCGTCGTTGTGGTGGTTTGGTGTCGTCGTCGGTGTGGTTATGTTTGCAAGTTATCAGCTGTGAGCGGGTAAGCCCAGACCAGTTCTGGCGAGGCACGCAAGCGAGAGTCAAGCCAGGTTTATGGCAACCTGCTCACCAAAATTTGCTCCTGACGAAAACCAGAGAGTAAACGAACGTAGGCAGACCCTCATGACTTGGTACATTCGCCCTGCCAATGCGCCATAGCCTGCCCCTGCTGACGCTGCCCCTGCCAATGCGCCACAGCCTGCCTCTGCCGAAGAGCAACAGCCTGGCCCATCAAACGAGCCCCAGCCTGGCCCTTCAAATGAACCCCTGTCCAGCCTGTCAGAGTTTAAGGGGTTTATGATGGACGTGGCAGAAATGCAAGGCCAACGCTCACTCGCCACACTCCGAGCTCTGGGTCACACTGCGTCGTCATCCAGTGACGAATGAGTGACCTCCAAGATGCCTCGGAACCCTTCGCCCCCGGTACATAATCCCTATTAGATTTAAGGTAAACAATAGTATGCCTATTTCATCATTTACATATGTTTTGATATGCATGGGTGTGAATGAGTACACACAACCCTCGTTTTCCCGGACTAATAGGGGGGAGCACTGGTCCGGGAACCGCAAAAGTCTGGGAATCGCAACAGTCAGAGGCCATTACCCACCCCTAGATATAAGGAAGATTGAGAGAATACAAAGAGCAGCCACAAAAATGGCTCCAAGCCTGAGAGATTTACCATATGAAGAAAGACTTTCACGACTAAAGCTCCCAACTCTTGAGAAAAGAAGAGTAAGGGGAGATTTTATAGCAGTGTATAGAGCTTCAATGGGTCTGGAAAAAATTGACAGAGAAGATCTGTTTGTGTGGGACGATAGAAGTACAAGAGGTCATGAGAAGAAATTGAATAGGACAACATGCAAAAGGGACATAAAAAAATGCAGCTTCCCATATAGAAGCATAGAAGCCTGGAACAACCTTGATGCAAAAGTGATTAATGCAAGAAGTATTCAGGACTTCAAAGGATAATTCCTGGACTTGCGATTCCCGGACTTTTGCGGTTCCCGGACCAGTGCTCCCCCCTATTAGTCCGGGAAAACGAGTTTTGTGTGTATATATGGTTGTGAAGTGCAGTTCTATACACGTGTCACTATTTAGGTCAGTGTAGCACTGTGTGTCAACCTTAGATAAGGGTGATTTAGGGTGTTATGGTGACAGGGAGACGTAGCAGCGGCCACGCCATAACACTAATAGTCACTATTTTCAACAATACACACCTTCTACGTGTACCACTAAATCACTAGCAACACAGGCTCCTTCTTATAATATTATATCTTAATATGTGATGCATCAAAACTCCTTAAAACCCAAACATTCCAAAGTAAAATGAGAAAATAATACAATTATGTTGAGTTGACAATTCGAGCGGCGATAAGCGGTCAAAAAAAAAAGTCACGCAAATGGAGTCCATTATATCCGAAGTCCGTTACATCGAGGTCTGTTATATCGAGGTTTGACTGTATAAGTAAATCGTTTTGATGAATTCACCATGGGTTATAATTTCCAGGACTGAAAAAAGCTTGTGATACATGTGACAGCCTGGTGGTAAATGCTGCATCAACACTAGCAGACGATAGTGGTAGGTAGCATTGACGCCAGTCTTGGTGGCAGACTCATATAGAGTCTTAGCTTGTGCTACGTGTGACAGCCTGGTGGTAAATGACACATCAACACTACCAGACGATACATCAACACTACCAGACGATACATCAACACTACCAGCGATAATCACGCTACAGGAGTCCCATAATCCGAAGCGTTACATCGAGTCATATCGAGACGATAATCAAATACCTGACGATCTCACCACTCCGCGATAATTTCCAGGACGAAACAAACTACGACGATACATGTGACACCTTGAAATGATCATCAACACTACCAGACGATATATAAAGCACTTGACCGCATCATCAACACTACAAGAGATTACTACACTACAGCCTGGTGACTAAGACGACACATCAACACTACCAGACGATACATCAACACTACCAGACGATACATCAACACTACCAGACGATACATCAACACTACCAGACGATACATCAACACTACCAGACGATACATCAACACTACCAGACGATACATCAACACTACCAGACGATGCATCAACACTACCAGACGATAGGTGGCGTTGTTGACGCCAATCTGCTGAGGCGGAAGTTGCCGTGGAACGGATCCCGCCAGTCTTGGTGGCAGACTCATATAGTCTTAGCTTGTGCTACGTGCGACAGCCTGGTGGTAAATGATACATCGACACTACCAGACGATACATCAACACTAGCAGACGATGCATCAACACCAGCAGACGATAGATGGTGCTGTTGGTGCCAATCTGCCGAGGTGGAAGTTGCCGCGGAACTGCTCCCGCCAGTCTTGGCGGAAGTCTCATTCCAACCTTCGGCTTGGAAGACGCATGAGTATTTTTCAGGGTATTTTTTAGGGGAAAAAGTGCGTCTTATAAGCCGTAAAATACGGTAGTCATCAAAACTTTTAATCGAGAGCGTGTGTGTAAGTGTGGGTACGGTGGTCACAACTTACACACACAGAGCTATACCTACATGACCTACATGACCTGACCTCTCTGCCTGCGACGTCCTGACGGCACAACAGGACACTCCATAAATCAAATAACTGAAGACAGCAGAAAATTTCATTACAGTACCCTCCCACGGGTGAGCCTCTGATAGCTCTCTTGAGAACTCATCTTTCCTGTAGGGAGCAATTGCTCACCTGTCACGGTGCCAGTGTGCAGTAGTTTTACTTTCTTAGCCATTTTGATCACCTACTTTTTTCCTTAATTAATGGTAAGTGCTACATACCAAAAGAATCCGAAAAGTGTGGGGATTTTGAAACGGTGATTGAAAATGTAATGCGAGCAAAACTGATGGAGTTACAGTGAGTTGAAGCAAAAAAAGCTTTATGACTTTATTTTTTACCCTATTGAGTCACGAATGGCGTGTTATTGTTGAACAATCACTGCCTGATTCACTGATACAAACAAAATCTTGTGTAAGAGGTGAGTTAAGTAAAGAAATATGAATATTTTTCTGAGGCAACGCAAGGGTGTTGGGTAGCGACGAGGCAAGATACCACCACCATCACCACCCAGCCCGTGCATCAGCCAATCAGCGACGTCCTTACATACTCGCATACTCGGGTAGGCATCGAGCAGCTCCCAAGAATCCAGCTTAAGTGAATAGACTATAGTAATGGAACATTACGTTATTTTATAACAATACAATTGTTATTAATGGAAATGTTATTTACTAAATAAGCAGTACATGAAAACAGCAGGGCTGTAATAACCAATACTGTAAAAGGGTAAGTGGCATCGTGTGGGAGCGGGGGAGGAGGGGAAGGCTAGGCTGCCAGGCTGCCGGTCACCTGTGTCACGTGTTACACCATCACACGCTCCCACATGATGCCACTTAGCCTTTTACAGTATTGTTTATTACAGCCCTGCTGTTTTCATGTACTGCTTATTTAGTAAATAACAAGTCCATTATTAACAACTGTGTTATAAGATAATGTAATGTTCCATTACTAGTAAAGATTATGAAAAAAAAAAATCATTATTTCACCGAGAGGCAACCGCGAGTACACATTGCAGACATCCATTTGTCGCCGATCGCTTTGAAATTGCTGGCGGCCGTGATTTTTCTTACTTCATCTCATGCCTAAGGGAAGTCTCAAATAGCATATGTGTATAGAATATTTTCTACTTAGAGTTACACGTTCTTTCACCTGCATCAATATTTGCAGAAACTTGTGTTACACCCTGTACAACATTGTCTTTCATCAGTCATGTCATGACATAAATCATGAACATTATTGGTGCCAACACTGATCCTTGTGGTACCCCACTAAATACCTTTTTCCTTTCAGATTGTTCATCCTTTACTACTGTTCTCATTTCTCTACCTCTCAAATAACTTTCCATCCAGGTTTTGATCATCCCTTTGATTCCTCCTATATTTTCCCATTTCCAAAGTAGCCTCTCATGGGGAACCTTAGCAAATGCATTTTTAAGATCTAGATATACACAATCTACCCAGCCATCTCTATCCTGTGTTGTATCAACTACTCTTGAGTAAAAGCTTTTTAAGTGGGTCACACATTATCTAATTTTGCTAAAACCCCACTGCCGGTCCGTTATTATGCCGTCACTTTCTAAATATTCCGTCCATTGCTTCTTGTTATTTTTTCACCTACCTTGCATACAATAACAATTTCCCTGGTCTGTAATTTGATGGGTTCCTCCTTCTATCTTTTTTATATATTGGCACTATATCTGCTCTCTTCCACTCTTTTGGCACTTCCTGTTGTTAATGAGCACTTTATTATGTCATATTCTGGTTCGGCCAACTACTTTCAGCACTCCTTTAAAACATAACCCAACACTCCGTCTGGTCCTAGTGCTTTCCTCTCCAACAATTCCTTTAACACTTCACAAACTTCTTCCTTCCTTATTTTTATTTTCCACTTCTTCAGGACTTTTTTCATTCTCTGTGGTTCGCCGAATTTACATTCTTTGTGCGTGTGTTTCTATCTATCTGTCTGTCTGCATGCATGTGTGTCGTAAGTGAGGAATGTGATTACCGGGAATTATCAAGGTGTGTTTATCTTTTATCAGCTGTCACGTCAATACTTGCAAGGTCATAATGAGTTCCATAAAAAACATTTTTTTTTATTTTTTTATAGATTTTCTCACCTCATATTTGTTTTTCCATTATCAGCATTTTAGTCACTTTCTTTTTTTAGTATTTTCCTCTTGTTTTACTGGAACTTTGATGTTTTCAGTATTTTCCTCTTGTTTTACTGGAACTTTGATGTTTTCAGTATTTTCCTCTTGTTTTACTGGAACTTTGATGTTTTCAGTATTTTCCTCTTGTTTTACTGGAACTTTGATGTTTTCAGTATTTTCCTCTTGTTTTACTGGAACTTTGATGTTTTCAGTATTTTCCTCTTGTTTTACTGGAACTTTGATGTTTTCAGTATTTTCCTCTTGTTTTACTGGAACTTTGATGTTTTCAGTATTTTCCTCTTGTTTTACTGGAACTTTGATGTTTTCAGTATTTTCCTCTTGTTTTACTGGAACTTTGATGTTTTCAGTATTTTCAGTACTTTCATTCTTCATTCCTTTATGTTTATGTGCCATCATGTTTATTACAATATGATGGATGACTTAATGTGTGTAAGCTGTTCATTGCCTAGTGACCTGTGTGTGTATATTCACCTTGTATTTACCCAGTTGTGATATACAGGAAAGGAGTTGTACTCCTGGGCTCCCGGCCCAGTTTCTCATTTGGTCAATCTTAATTTTACATTTATGAATACTTTTGATATATACTATATCATCGTCCATGTCATTCCACCCATCAATGCACCAATAAGGAAAACTTTAGTCTTCTTCAAGCCTCTTGTCTTCAGCTTCTTTCTATGTTATCTCTTAGTTCCTACGTCCTAAACATTCATGTCCTCTTTGTCAGCTCTTTCCATTCCCTTCAATGCTTTATACACTAATATCAAATCTACTCTCTCTTCTTTCCTCCAATGATGGCAAACCTATCTTCTCCAATCTCCTTATATGTCAAATCTGCTAGACTAGGAACAATGTTTGTGACCGCTCTGTGTCCTCACAACCTTATTTACATCTACAGTGTATTCTTGTGCTGAGACCACACCAGGAAGGCTTACTCTAATTTGGGGTGGGTCATGGTCACAGTTAGTGATGGTTGCTGGCAGTGGACACACACACTACTCACACAAGGGTACTCCGTAGTGTAGGGGAAGCACGCTCGGTTCACAACCGAGAAGTCCCGGGTTCGATCCCTGGGCGGAGCGGAAACATATGGGCTGTTTCCTTAAAACCCGAGCCCCTGTCCACCCAGCTGTGAAAGGGTACCGGGTGTTAGCCAGGGGTGTGTGACCTGCTCTCCAGGCAGGTGGCTTCGGCCAACACTAAGCACTCAGGATGAATAATAAAAATGTTGATATGGAGACAGGGCCACACGAGTGTTGCTCTGGCCCTGTAAAATACAACTAGATGAATACACACACACAAACACACACACACACACACACACACACACACACACACACACACACACACACACACACACACACACACACACACACACACACACACACACACACACACACACACACACACACACACTTTATTGCTGGAGATAACAGGTGTATTATCTCGGACGTGCACTACATGAAACTATAATGACTCACTTGTATATGTCAATAACAACACTCAAACAGCAGAAAATCATATGAATGAAAAAAGCAAGGAATATGTATAACTTATAGTGAATAATAAAGTAGCTGTTAAATATACCAACAAAGTAATGAAGATAATCAAATCAGCTTTCGTAATACACCTGTTATCTCCAGCAATAAAGTGTGTGCGTGTGTTTGTGTGTACACTGCCAGCAACCACCACTGCTACTATTTCCACACCTACCACCACCACCACCACCACCATCTCTACATCCACACCCATCAATACCAACAACCATCACCACCACCCTTACCACCCCTACCATCAGCAACCACCACCATCACCACATCCACCACCACCACTACAACCAACAATGCAACTAACAGACTAACCATTACCACCTCTGCTTCTACCATTTCAACCATGACGTAATCATAACCACCATAATAATTTCAGTCATAATAATCATGTCATCATCATCATCATCATCACCACTACCACCACTATTGTCACCATCACCAGAACTATGATACCACCACTATCATTCCTCATTCATTACTGACGAGAGAAATGCTAATCAATCAAAATCATGCATCTCAAAAAATATGCACACACTCACACACACAAGCATACATGAAAGTTACACATCACAGAAAAAAAGTAGTCATATAGAACACATAAGCTTGGCACAATAATAATAATAATAATAATAATAATAATAATAATAATAATAATAATAATAATAATAAGCACATATTTACCTTTAGCTCCAAATGTGAGAAAGAAACCACTTGGGGCAGCTCACATTAAACCAAAAATTCACCGTAAGTCTTCATAGTCGCACAAAAAAACCCAACAAAGTCTAGAAAACCACATTAAAACACCAGACCATGAAAGTTCTACCACATCACTGCACCAGAAATCCCTCACCACACCACCACTGCCACTGTCACCACCACACGCTCCTCTCCGCACGAGTCCCCAGGAGCGCGTGTGCGCGCGTGTGGTGCGTCAGAGTACTAGCCTGGCACTGCAGCTCTGTCTTCCTGGTATGGCCCAGTATGAAGGGTGTTATCTCTGCTGTTTCTTATCTTGTCTGCCGTCCTGGTTGATTGCCTAATACTGTAATCATGATATACTGCCCCTCCCTCCCCCCTCGCCTGGCTGATTGCTCCTGTGTTGATGGGTGTGATGGGTGGTGTTCCTGTGTTAGGCTGAACACCATGCCAGGTTATGTATGATACTGTACTTAACATTGCAGACTGTACATTTTGACCATATTATGTAAGATGCTCTACTGAACGCTGTGTCTTAACTTATTGGTATTTTGCGTCACAGTATTGCATTATCATCGTTATCGTCTTTCTGTTTCACGTCAGATTTTCCCCTACGTAATGTCTTATGAGGTTAACGGTCGATGATACGCTTCCAATTACAGGAGAACATCGTTTATCCGGCACCCACGGGGGGGAGCGCATGCCGGATAACTCATTTTGCCGTGTTTTGAGAGTTAATCTTATGGAATCCCCCAAAATCCTTTTTTTTTTTTTTTTTTTTTTTTTTTTCTCGTTCCCCATCACAAGAAACTGGCCAAGGCCAATACAAAATGGGTAACACAAGCCCGCTTATGTTGCCAGTCCCTATAAAGAAGACAGTCAGAGAATAAAATAAAAAAGTGGGGTGAGCCAATTTAGTTAGGGAGGTGTCTTGTTACTCTTCTTTTGAAAAGATGTAAGTCATAGGAAAGTGGAAAAACAGAAACAGGAAGAGAGTTCCAGAGTTTATCAGTGGGGAAAAAAAAAAAAAAAAAAAAAAAAAAAAAAAGCCTGGGTCGATTAGTGCCGTTGTTTTGAGGCTGCCGTTGTTTTAAATGCCGGTTAAACGAGGTTCTCCTGTATCTCTATCCGTAAAGCAGCACACAACACCACAATTCATAAGGCAACATTACAAATACAATGAACTATATTATTGATGAAATGCATTTATTTTCATACCAATTTCATCCTTTTTTCTGGTTCCTCTCAACTAGAAATGATGAAAGTATGCATAGGCTACACTTTTGACAGGTCATAACTTGAAAAATACATTAAAAACGGATACTACAATACAGTAAAGTTGTATTATTAGTGCATATATCAACAGAAACACTACAAGAGGTGTACAATACATACTCATTTTAAACATTGTCCTCCCCTCCTGAGTATTATTGGAATCAAAAGTCAGGAAAAAGAATTTGGGAAGAAATAGCATAATATTGTATAATATTGAAATTAAGAGAGAGAGAGAGAGAGAGAGAGAGAGAGAGAGAGAGAGAGAGAGAGAGAGAGAGAGAGAGAGAGAGAGAGAATGAGAATGAGAATGGAAGTTATAGAAAAAGTCAATTGAAATTAATAGAAGTAAAGAAAATAAGCCAGTGGGTTCAAGAAAAGATTGTGGAAGGTAATTGGAGTTGAAAATTAGCCAATGACTTAAGAAAAGTTAGTGGAGGTAAGAAGAAAAGCTGAGATTAGTGCAGGGGACAGAGAAGTTAGTCTAGTAAAAACATGGAGGATTGGTTAGAAAAGTGAAAATATAAAGTCAATGGCAGTAAAAAGAGTCACGGGTTTTTGGAAAGCAAACATAAGATTTCAAGGGTCATGCGTGTCAAATCAAAGTGATAACAGCACTCAAAAGCTGCAAATCATATCGAGTGGATGACTGGGATAAGGACGTCGCAGGAGGTGGTGTGTCTGTAGTCGTGTTCATTGATGTCACGGCAAGTTATATCAAGTCACTGCTGTTGCACATGTCACAGGAATTTAAAGACATACAGGAATAGAGTCTGTGATGATTATAATTCAGTCATGAGACATAGGAACATAAATAGATAGCAAGAGAGGCAGAAAGGAATACAGGAATTGAAATAGACAGCAACAGAGGAGCACACAGCAACTGGGAGAGAGAGAGAGAGAGAGAGAGAGGAGAGAGGAGAGGAGAGAGCGAGTGTGGTTTGACGAGACTTTTATAATATTGAAATTAAGAGAGAGAGAGGAGAGAGAGAGAGAGAGAGAGAGAGAGAGAGGAAGAGATGAGAGAAGAGAGGAGGAGAGAGAGAAGAGAGAGCAGAGAGAGAGGAGAGAGAGGAGGAGAGAGCAGAGACTGGTTTGACGAAGACTTGTATAATATTGAAATTAAGAGAGAGAGAGAGAGAGAGAGTGGTTGACGAGACTTGTATAATATGAAATTTGAGAGAGAGAGAAGAGGAGAGAGAGAGAGAGAGAGAGTGGTTTGCGAGACTGTTATAATATTGAAATTAAGAGAGAGAGAGAGAGAGAGAGAGAGAGTGGTTTGACGAGACTTGTATAATATTGAAATTAAGAGAGAGAGAGAGAGAAGAGAAGGGGAAGAGAGAAGAGATGAGAGAGAGAAAAGAGAGAGAAAACTGGTTTGACGAGACTTGTATAATATTGAAATTGAGAGAGAGAGAGAGAGAAAAGGAGAGGAGAGAGGAGAGAAATAGAGAGAGAGAGAGAGAGAGGAGAGAGAGACAAGAGAGAGAGAGATGAGGAGAGAGAGAGAGAGAGAGGGGAGAGACTGGTTTGATGAGACTTGTATAATATTGAAATTGAGAGGAGGAGAGAGAGAGAGAGGAGAGAGAGAGAGGAGAGAAGAGAGAAGAGAGAGAGAGAGAGAGATGAGACGTAGATGAAGAGAGGGAGAAGAGAAAAGGGAGAGAGGAAGAGGAGGAGGGGAGGGAGAGAGGAGGAGAGGAGGAGAGAGAGAGAGAAAACCCACAATTTGAATAGACAAACAGGAAGAGCACATGTGATTGACAGCCAAAGATGAATAGACAATAGAGAGGGAGAGGTATTAGGCAGCATTCGGAATTGACAGCAAGAGGCAGACAGAGAGGAAGGAAGGAACACACAGTAACTATATTAGGTAACAAAAGAGGCAGACAGAGAGGAAGGGAGGAAACACACAGTAACTATATTAGGTAACAAAAGAGGCAGACAGAGGGGAAAGGGGAGGAACACACAGTAACTATATTAGGTAACAAAAGAGGCAGACAGAGAGGAAGGGAGGAACACACAGTAACTATATTAGGTAACAAAAGAGGCAGACAGAGAGGAAGGAAGGAACACACAGTAACTATATTAGGTAACAAAAGAGGCAGACAGAGAGGAAGGAAGGAACACACAGTAACTATATTAGGTAACAAAAGAGGCAGACAGAGAGGAAGGGAGGAACACACAGTAACTATATTAGGTAACAAAAGAGGCAGACAGAGAGGAAGGGAGGAACACACAGTAACTATATTAGGTAACAAAAGAGGCAGACAGAGAGGAAGGGAGGAACACACAGTAACTATATTAGGAAACCAAAAGAGGCAGACAGAGAGGAAGGGAGGAACACACAGTAACTATATTAGGTAACAAAAGAGGGAGACAGAGAGGAAGGGAGGAAACACAGTAACTATATTAGGTAACAAAAGAGGCAGACAGAGAGGAAGGGAGGAACACACAGTAACTATTTTAGGTAACAAAAGAGGCAGACAGAGAGGAAGGGAGGAACACACAGTAACTATATTAGGTAACAAAAGAGGCAGACAGAGAGGAAGGAAGGAACACACAGTAACTATATTAGGTAACAAAAGAGGCAGACAGAGAGGAAGGGAGGAACACACAGTAACTATATTAGGTAACAAAAGAGGCAGACAGAGAGGAAGGGAGGAACACACAGTAACTATATTAGGTAACAAAAGAGGGAGACAGAGAGGAAGGGAGGAACACACAGTAACTATATTAGGTAACAAAAGAGGCAGACAGAGAGGAAGGAAGGAACACACAGTAACTATATTAGGTAACAAAAGAGGCAGACAGAGAGGAAGGAAGGAACACACAGTAACTATATTAGGTAACAAAAGAGGGAGACAGAGAGGAAGGGAGGAACACACAGTAACTATATTGGGTAACAAAAGAGGCAGACAGAGAGGAAGGGAGGAACACACAGTAACTATATTAGGTAACAAAAGAGGCAGACAGAGGGGAAAGGGGAGGAACACACAGTAACTATATTAGGTAACAAAAGAGGCAGACAGAGAGGAAGGGAGGAAACACACAGTAACTATATTAGGTAACAAAAGAGGCAGACAGAGAGGAAGGAAGGAACACACAGTAACTATATTAGGTAACAAAAGAGGGAGACAGAGAGGAAGGGAGGAACACACAGTAACTATTTAGGTAACAAAAGAGGCAGACAGAGGGGAAAGGGAGGAACACACAGTAACTATATTAGGTAACAAAAGAGGCAGACAGAGAGGAAGGGAGGAACCACACAGTAACTATATTAGGTAACAAAGAGGCAGACAGAGAGGAAGGAAGGAACACACAGTAACTATATTAGGTAACAAAAGAGGGAGACAGAGAGGAAGGGAGGAACACACAGTAACTATATTAGGTAACAAAAGAGGCAGACAGAGAGGAAGGGAGGAACACACAGTAACTATATTAGGTAACAAAAGAGGCAGGACAGAGAGGAAGGGAGGAACACACAGTAACTATTTTTAGGTAACAAAAGAGGCAGACAGAGAGGAAGGGAGGAACACACAGTAACTATATTAGGTAACAAAAGAGGCAGACAGAGAGGAAGGGAGGAACACACAGTAACTATATTAGGTAACAAAAGAGGCAGACAGAGAGGAAGGGAGGAACACACAGTAAATATATTAGGTAACAAAAGAGGCAGACAGAGAGGAAGGGAGGAACACACAGTAACTATATTAGGTAACAAAAGAGGGAGACGAGAGGAAGGGAGGAACACACAGTAACTATATTAGGTAACAAAAGAGGCAGACAGAGAGGAAGGAAGGAACACACAGTAACTATATTAGGTAACAAAAGAGGGAGACAGAGAGGAAGGGAGGAACACACAGTAACTATATTAGGTAACAAAAGAGGGAGACAGAGAGGAAGGGAGGAACACACAGTAACTATATTAGGTAACAAAAGAGGGCAGACAGAGAGGAAGGGGGGAAAACACACAGTAACTATATTAGGTAACAAAAGAGGGAGACAGAGAGGAAGGAAGGAACACACAGTAACTATATTAGGTAACAAAAGAGGCAGACAGAGAGGAAGGGAGGAACACACAGAAAACTATATTAGGTAACAAAAGAGGGAGACAGAGAGGAAGGAAGGAAACACACAGTAACTATATTAGGTAACAAAAGAGGCAGACAGAGAGGAAGGGAGGAACACACAGTAACTATATTAGGTAACAAAAGAGGCAGACAGAGAGGAAGGGAGGAACACACAGTAACTATATTAGGTAACAAAAGAGGCAGACAGAGAGGAAGGGAGGAAAACACAGTAACATATTAGGTAACAAAAGAGGGAGACAGAGAGGAAGGAAGGAACACACAGTAACTATATTAGGTAACAAAAGAGGCAGACAGAGAGGAAGGGAGGAACACACAGTAACTATATTAGGTAACAAAAGAGGCAGACAGAGAGGAAGGAAGGAACACACAGTAACTATATTAGGTAACAAAAGAGGCAGACAGAGAGGAAGGGAGGAACACACAGTAACTATATTAGGTAACAAAAGAGGCAGACAGAGAGGAAGGGAGGAACACACAGTAACTAATTAGGTAACAAAAGAGGCAGACAGAGAGGAAGGGAGGAACACACAGTAACTATATTAGGTAACAAAAGAGGCAGACAGAGGGGAAAGGGAAGGAACACACAGTAACTATATTAGGTAACAAAAGAGGCAGACAGAGAGGAAGGGAGGAACACACAGTAACTATATTAGGTAACAAAAGAGGCAGACAGAGAGGAAGGGAGGAACACACAGTAACTATATTAGGTAACAAAAGAGGCAGACAGGAACACTATAATTGCTTCTCCCTCTCACCTTGACGCCCTACCAACGGCCTTACACCACCCACGCCACCTCACGCAGAGATAAGATAAACACATTCCTTCACTCCTGTTGATTTATTACAAAACACGAGGATGAGGAAAGGGGAATTAGGAGGAGGATATAGCAACTTGCAACTAATTAAGAGAAGTCTTGATTAATAAAAGGGAAGTCTACTATTCATTTGTTGACTTGTGGTCCAACTTCGTATGTGTATTTGTATGAGTACGTATTTACCTAGTTGTGATATTCAGGAAATTCATTATATATATCCTTGTGAGGCCCTTTCACCATATCTTACATGTGTGTATTTGGTCAATCTTTGCTTTGAACTCATGAATATTCCTGGCATTTACTGTGTCATTGTTCAGTTCATTCCACACATCAAAACAGTGTGTATGTGTGTGTGTGTGTGTGTGTGTGTTTGTTTCCTGGGGATGAGAACATGGAAATAGGAAGAAGATATGCAAGAAAATATAGATGTTAGTAGTTGACTTTCCCATGTTGAAAGAAGGTTTGAAAGAGAGACCGCCAGACTGTTCAAGGCAAAAATAAGAGGACTGACAAACTGACTACAGTAGACAAATAAACACAATGAGAAACTGGCAGACTACAGCTGACAGTAAGACAGACCACCACTGACAGAGATAGATGACTGACGTACTACAACAGACAGTAAGACAGACCACCACTGACAGAGATAGATGACTGACGTACTACAGCTGACAGTAAGACAGACCACCACTGACAGAGATAGATGACTGACGTACTACAGCTGACAGTAAGACAGACCACCACTGACAGAGATAGATGACTGACGTACTACAGCTGACAGTAAGACAGACCACCACTGACAGAGATAGATGACTGACGTACTACAGCTGACAGTAAGACAGACCACCACTGACAGAGATAGATGACTGACGTACTACAGCTGACAGTAAGACAGACCACCACTGACAGAGATAGATGACTGACGTACTACAGCTGACAGTAAGGACAGACCACCACTGACAGAGATAGATGACTGACGTCCCTTACAGCTGACATTTAAGACAGACCACCACTGACAGAGATAGATGACTGACGTACTACAGCAGGCAGTAAGGACAGACCTTTTTTCACTGACAGAGATAGATGACTGACGTACTACAGCAGACAGTAAGACAGACCACCACTGACAGAGATAGATGACTGACGTACTACAGCTGACAGTAAGACAGACCACCATGACAGAGATAGATGACTGACGTACTACACCCAGACAGTAAGGGACAGACACCCACTGACAGAGATAGATGACTGACGTACTACAACAGCAGTATGACAGACCACCACTAAACAAGAGATAGATGACTAAACTTACTACAGCTGACAGAAAGGGACAGACCACCACTGACAGAGATAGAGGGACTGACGTACTAAGCTGACAGTAAGACAGACCACCACTGACAGAGATAGATGACTGACGTACTACAAGGAAAAGTAAGACAGACCACCACTGACAGAGATAGATACTGACGTACTACAGCAGGCAGTATGAAAAGACCACCATGACAGAGATAGATGACTGACGTACTACAACAGGCAGTATGACAGACCACCACTGACAGGGGATAGATGACTGACGTACTAAGCAGGCAGTAGGACAGACCAACCACTGACAGAGATAGATGGACTGACGTACTACAACAGACAGTAAGACAGACCACCACTGACAGAGATAGATGACTGACGTACTACAACAGGCAGTAAGACAGACCACCACTGACAGAGATAGATGACTGACGTACTACAGCTGACAGTAAGACAGACCACCACTGACAGAGATAGATGACTGACTTTACTACAGCTGACAGTAAGACAGACCACCACTGACAGAGTAGATGACTGACGTATACAACAGACAGTAAGACAGACCCACCACTGCCCAGAGATAGATGCCCTGACGTACTACACGACAGTAAGACAGACCACCACTGACAGAGATAGATGACTGATGTACTACAGCTGACAGTAAGACAGACCACCACTGCAGAGATAGATGACTGACGTACTAAAACCCCAACAGTAAGACAGACCACCACTGACAGAGATAGATGACTGAGTACTACAACAGACAGTAAGACAGACCACCACTGACAGAGATAGATGACTGACGTACTACAGCTGACAGTAAGACAGACCACCACTGACAGAGATAGATGACTGACGTACTACAGCTGACAGTAAGACAGACCACCACTGACAGAGATAGATGACTGACGTACTACAGCTGACAGTAAGACAGACCACCACTGACAGAGATAGATGACTGACGTACTACAGCTGACAGTAAGACAGAACCACCACTGACAGAGATAGATGACTGACGTACTACAGCTGACAGTAAGACAGACCACCACTGACAGAGATAGATGACTGACGTACTACAGCTGACAGTAAGACAGACCACCACTGACAGAGATAGATGACTGACGTACTACAGCAGGCAGTAAGACAGACCACCACTGACAGAGATAGATGACTGACGTACTACAACAGACAGTAAGACAGACCACCACTGACAGAGATAGATGACTGACGTACTACAACAGACAGTAAGACAGACCACCACTGACAGAGATAGATGACTGACGTACTACAGCTGACAGTAAGACAGACCACCACTGACAGAGATAGATGACTGACGTACTACAGCTGCCCAGTAAGACAGAAACCACCACTGACAGAGATAGATGACGGGACCGTACTACAACAGACAGTAAGGGACAGACCACCACTGACAGAGATAGATGACTGACGTACTACAGCTGACAGTAAGACGACCACCACTGACAGAGATAGATGACTGACGTACTACAACAGACAGTAAGACAGACCACCACCTGATATAAGATAGATGACTGACGTACTACAGCTGACAGTAAGACAGACCACCACTGACAGAGATAGATGACTGACGTACTACAGCTGACAGTAAGACAGACCACCACTGACAGAGATAGATGACTGACGTACTACAGCTGACAGTAAGACAGACCACCACTGACAGAGATAGATGACTGACGTACTACAACAGACAGTAAGACAGACCACCACTGACAGAGATAGATGACTGACGTACTACAACAGACAGTAAGACAGACCACCACTGATATAGATAGATGACTGACGTACTACAACAGACAGTAAGACAGACCACCACTGACAGAGATAGATGACTGACGTACTACAGCTGACAGTAAGACAGACCACCACTGACAGAGATAGAGGGACTGACTTTACTAAAGCTGACAGTAAGACAGAACCACCACGGACAGAGATAGATGACTGACGTACTACAGCTGACAGTAAGACAGACCAACACTGACAGAGATAGATGACGGGACTTATCACAGCTGACAGTAAGACAGACCACCACTGACAGAGATAGATGACTGACATACTACAACAGACAGTAAGACAGACCACCACTGACAGAGATAGATGACTGACGACGTACTAACAGCTGACAGTAAGACAGACCACCACTGGACAGAGATAGATGACTGACGTTACTACAACAGACAGTAAGACAGACCACCACTGACAGAGATAGATGACGACGTACTACAGCTGACAGTAAGACAGACCACCACTGACAGAGATAAGATGACTGACATACTACAACAGACAGTAAGACAGACCACCACTGACAGAGATAGATGACTGACTTACTACAGCGACAGTAAGACAGACCACACTGACAGAGATAGATGACTGACATACTAAACAGACGGGTAAGACAGACCACCACTGACAGAGATAGATGACTGACTTACTACAAGCTGACAGTAAGACAGACCACCACTGACAGAGATAGATGACTGACATACTAAACAGACAGTAAGACAGACCACCACTGACAGAGATAGATGACTAAACGTACTACAGCTGACAGTAAAGACAGACCACCACTGACAGAGATAGATGACTGACATACTACAACAGACAGTAAAAACAGACCACCACTGACAGAGATAGATGACTGACTTACTACAGCTGACAGTAAGACAGACCACCACTGACAGAGATAGATGACTGACATACTAAACAGACAGTAAGACAGACCACCACTGACAGAGATAGATGACTGACTTACTACAGCGACAGTAAGACA
The DNA here is from genome assembly GCA_016584305.1 of Chionoecetes opilio. NCBI lineage: Eukaryota > Metazoa > Arthropoda > Malacostraca > Decapoda > Majidae > Chionoecetes > Chionoecetes opilio. The sequence continues at coordinate 279,433 of JACEEZ010005672.1, read as the reverse complement.
GACCACCACTGACAGAGATAGATGACTGACATACTAAACAGACAGTAAGACAGACCTTCACTGACAGAGATAGATGACTGACTTACAACAGCTGACAGTAAGACAGACCACCACTGACAGAGATAGATGACTGACTTACTACAGCTGACAGTAAGACAGACCACCACTGACAGAGATAGATGACTGACATACTAAACAGACAGTAAGACAGACCACCACTGACAGAGATAGATGACTGACGTACTACAGCTGACAGTAAGACAGACCACCACTGACAGAGATTGATGATTGACGTACTACAGCTGACAGAAAGACAGACCCCCATGACAAGAGAATAGATGACTGACGTATACAGCTGACAGTAAGACAGACCACCACTGAACCGAGATAGATGACTGACGTACTACAGCGGGCGTAAGACAGACCACCACTGACGGGAGATAGATGACTGACGTACTACAGCAGGCAGTAAGACAGACCACCACTGACAGAGATAGATGACTGACGTACTACAACAGGCAGTAAGACAGACCACCACTGACAGAGATAGATGACTGACGTACTACAGCTGACAGTAAGACAGACCACCACTGACAGAGATAGATGACTGACGTACTACAGCAGGCAGTAAGACAGACCTTCACTGACAGAGATAGATGACTGAGGTACTACAGCTGACAGTAAGACAGACCACCACTGACAGAGATAGATGAAGAGGGAACAAAAAATATAAATGAGCACAAGATCCCCACCCAACACCTGATTACAACACTAATCCCACTTCCTGTGTATCATGCGAGTGTCCCGTGGCTGCCTCACCTGTTGCTGAGGAAGGTCATCACCGGGCCTTGTGCAACTACATGCGCACACACACACACACACACACACACACACACACGCACACACGCGCACACACACACACACACACACACACACACACACACACACACACACACACACACACACACACACGCACGGGGTGGTATATTGTTGGATTTGGTAATTAATAACATTATGACTCAGTGGATTAAAGAAAACACAAGATTCAGAGGTAGCAAGAACCATAAAGGGAAAAGACCACTTTTGACAAAAGGAACGGGAAAGAAATTTTAGTAAAGTAAATTACCAGTCCCCCATTTGGGGAAAAAAAAGGTTGGGGCCTTTGTACTTATTGAATTTGAAAAAAATTGGATAGCAAAAAAGAGGGGAAAAGGGAGAAAAAAAAAAAAACACAAAAAAGGGAAAAGTTTTAACAATTAGGGAAAAAGCAAAACTTTAAAACGGAATTAAAAAACATTCTTCGGGGGCCCCAGACTGGAAATTTTCCTTTGCAACAAGGGCCCCCAAAAAAAAAAATGGGATATTTTCTTTCCAAATTTTTAAAAACCGAAGGAAATAAATAGTTTTTTTTTTCCAAGGTGTTTTTATCAGGGGGAAAAAAAAAAAATGGGGGTTTTTTAACAAAAATGGAATTAGAAAGGGATTTAAAAGAAAAAAAAACCGGGAAATATTTTGGGGAAGGAAAAAAAAGGGGTATAAACCTTTTTGGGAAAAGTACAAAAAAAACTAGAAATGAAACTTAAGGGGAATCCGAAGAGAAAGGAAAAGGTAACTAGAGAGGAAAAAAAAATTAAAAAAAAAGAAAAATGAAAAATTTAATGAAAAAACTTTTCTATAGAATATATTAATGAAATATGAAAAACAAGGAAGGTAGAAAAGGGTTAAAGGGTTTAAAAGGGCATGGTTATGAAAAATGCTTTTAAAACCCGGCCGATTTTGTTTGGAAAACAAGTGCTTACAAAACTTTTATTTCAAGGGGAAAGGGAATTTAAAACAAAAAAAATATAAAAAGCAAAAAAAAAAAATAAAAAGGGGAAACTAAAAGTAACGAATAAAAAAAAAAAAGGGTAAGGGAAAAGGGGGTTCAAGGGGGGGGGAAATGGGGGGGGGAAAAAAATCCCCGGGCCCCAAATGGATTGTCGAAAGGGAAAATAATAAAAAGATTTTCCCAGTACCCAACTAGCAGGAAAGTTACTTAAGTGTAATTGAGAGTTTCACTAAGGGGAGAGCAAAAATCCCCCCGCTTTGATTGGAAAAAAGCAAAAAATTTTTTGCCAATTCAAAAAGGAGGAGACAAAAAAAAAGGAACCACTAAATTACAGGCCAGTTCATTAAAAAAAGGGAAAAAAAAAAAAAAAAAAAAGGGGGGGGGGAAAAAAAAAATTTTTTTTAAAAAAAAAAAAAATTTTAAAAAAAAAAAAAAAATTTTTTTCCCCTTGGGGGGGTTTTTTTTTTTAAAAAAACCCCGGGGTTTTTTTTGGTTAAATTTTGGGAAAAAAAAAAAGGGGGGGGGGGGGGGGGGGGCCCCCCCCAAAAAAAAAAAAAAAAAGGGGGAAAAAATTTTGGGGAAAAAATTTTTTTTTTTTTTTGAATTTTGGGGGATTTTAAAAAAAAAATTTGGAAAAAAAAAAAAAAAGTTAAAATTTGGGGGAAAATTTAAAAGGGGGGGTTTTTTGGGTTTTAAAAAGGGTTTTTTTTTTAAAAAAAAAAAGGGGGTTCCAAAAAAAAAAGGGAAAAATTTTTTTGGGGTTTTTTTAAAAAAAAAAAGGGGAAAAAATTGGGAAAAAAAGGGGGGGAAAAATTTTTTGGCCCAAAAATTTTTTTCCCCCCCAAAAATTTAAGGTTTTAAAAAGGGAAAAAAAGGGGGTTTAAGGAAAAAAAAAAACCCCAAAAAAAGGGGAATTTTGGGGGGGTTTTTTGGAAAAAAAAAAGGGAAAAAAAAAGGGGGAAAAAAAGGGGGGAAAAAAACCCCCAAAAAAAAAAAAGGAAAAAAAAAAAAATTTTTTTTTAAAAAAAAAAAGGGGGTTTTTTTTAAAATTTAAAAAAAATTTTTTTTAAAAAATTTTAAAAATTTTTGGGGTTTTTGGGGGAAAAGGGGCCCAAAAAAAAAAAAAAAAAAAGGGAAAAAAAAAAAAGGAAAAACCCCCCAAAAAGGGCCCCCCCAAAAAATTTTTAAAAAAAAAAAAAAATTTAAAATTTTTTTAAAAAAAAAGGGGAAAAAAAACCCTTTTTTTGTTAAAAAAAATAAAAAAAAAAAAAAAAAAAAAAAAAAAAAAAAAAAAAAAAAGAAAAAAAAAAAAAAAAAAAAAAAAAAATTTTTTAAAAAAAAAAAAAAAAAAAAAAAAAAAAAAAAAAAAAAAGGGAAAAAAAAAAAAAAAAAAAAAAAAAAAAAAAAAAAAAAAAAAAAAAAAAAAAAAAAAAAAAAAAAAAAAAAAAAAAAAAAAAAAAAAAAAAAAAAAAAAAAAAAAAAAAAAAAAAAAAAAAAAAAAAAAAAAAAAAAAAAAAAAAAAAAAAAAAAAAAAAAAAAAAAAAAAAAACCCCCCCAAAAAAAAAAAAAAAAAAAAAAAAAAATAAAAAAAAAAAAAAAAATAAAAATTTGACAGGTTCTTTTTGTGGGACGATAGATGTACAAGAGGTCATGAGAAGAAATTTAATAGGACAACATGCAAAAGGGACATAAAAAAATACAGCTTCCCGTATAGAAGCATAGAAGCCTGGAACAACCTTGATGCAAAAGTGATTAATGCAAGAAGTATTCAGGACTTCAAAGGCAACCTGGATAATAGTAGATTTGGAGACGGGACAGTATGAGCATAGCTCTTTTCCTGTATGTTACAACTAGATAAAACAACTAGGTAAATACACACACACACACACACACACACTTAGTCAAAATTAGTATACTACACCAATATAAGTACACTCATACATACACCTGTGTACCTGTGCAGGACAAAGATCCAGATCTTCAATCACTTTTGATCCCTGTCTTACTCTATGGTTGTGAGACATGGACACTAAATAGAGACTTGAAGAGACTAATCGATGCCTTTGGTAATAAGTGTCTTCGCAGAATAATGGGGTATCGCTGGGATGACTACGTGTCAAATCAGCGATTTCACCGTGAGTGAGTGAATTGAGGCCTATTACCTGCATAGTCCGTTAGTGCCGTCAGGGTGTTCGATAGATTCTATTTCTGGAAACATCAATAGCCAGTGAACCCTAGGACATTAGATAAGCACATACACATAGTTTTATTAGCGCCATTAATTTTTACAACCAGCTTCACATGCGACAGAAGTGTCTTTGTCTTTGGTCTTTCCTTCCCGGGTATTTCAGGTGCATGGCTGTGAAGCTTTTTAAAGCCTACTAACTTACTAAGGTCTCAGGGGGGCCATGAAAGGATTTGTACCTAATTGTGCAGATTGGTCAGGTGCTCAGATATGACCCTAATTGAACCTACACTAAAACCCTTATAACTCTGCATGATGGGCTCTGGCCCTTGCCGAGTTATGCAAGTGCCCTCCTGATATGGGTTAAAAAAAAAAATTTAAAAAAAATGTAAATAAAGTACTGTAAAAGCATAAAAACAACACTTAACAGTGAACGGGTAGCATAATCTCAAAACACGTAAAATAGGTGGCAAAGTAAAGCAAAGGTCGGGTACCAGTGTGTAGGCTGAGCCGTGTTTTTGTCGTCCAAGCACCATCTTGGATTACGAATCCCAATCCAATAACACTTGCTGAAATGTGTGTTTTACTACTTTGTGATTTTGTTGCAATGTTTTGCATTGATTATTATTTCTGCTCCTACCAAGCTTGTTGTGTTTTTGTTGCAGAAACCAATCCTTTTTCAATTACGACAAAAATTGGTCCTCGTAATCCAAGACGGTGCTTGGACGACAAAAACACGGCTCAGCCTACGCGCTGGTACCCGACCTTTGCTTTACTTTGCCACCTATTTTACGTGTTTTGAGATTACATCATACAGCACTGTATTTCAAGATGTCAGCTCCATCACGCAAGGGTGTCTCCAGCAGGAAGGGAATGAAATTGAAGAGCCTGAGCCTGCAGGAAAAGGTCAAAAGGACAAAAACACGACTTTATGCGACTGAGGATATGCCGAGTGTAAGCAAAGAGATGCAGTTATAACTCACCAATATGCCGAGATACATTATTTTTTGCCGACTTTCTGTATACATGTTCACACAAGATGTTGTGAGGGTATGATATGCTGAGTGAAAACCAAGAAATGCAGAGACCGCAGGGGAGGCGGTAGTAGAGTGGTTAGAGTCACCGGGTGGCTTTCTCGAAGACCCGAGTTCGGTCCCGAGTGAGAACCATAAATCCACTTAAAATATTTCTGCACCGTCGAGTGGCCTAAGAACACCCACATGCCCTGCCCATTAACTCTACCTTCGACTGCGAGTGCATCGGAGGACACAGGGGGCGGCATGAGCCTCTAATCACAGGTGTCACTATAAAAATCCTGCCTGCGCCACCACGGGTGAGGACCAACCATCACAGCCCTCAAGTGAGCCTCCAGGGCCTACCATCCCACCCCTGGAGGTCACTGTGCCTGTGTATACAGGCGATATAGGCCAAGATGTAAAATAAAAAAAAAAAATAAAAAATAATAACTCTGGATACATCATTTTTTGGCGACTGTCTTTGCCTTGCCGAGTTATATCAAATTCCTAATTATAAAATGCCGAGTTATAAGGGTTTTAGTGTAATCTAATTGTGATTGAGAACACATACCCTGCCTTTTTGATGTAGACTATTATCATTATTCTCTTCATCAACACCCTCATTGTCATTAGTGTTCCTATCATCAGTCTTCTACTCTATCCTTGTACTTTGCAAACCCTAAATCATTCTGTGTATCAGGACAGAAAAGCCTCATCAGCTCTTCCCTGTTATGCCGATAAAGTGCACACTCTAAGTCCCATCATGGTTGGTCTTGTTTCTCTCCATTACTTAATTGTTTTCTCTGTGTCTTCAGGTGGAGCCGGTGGAGTGGGCGTACGAGAACATTGGGGAGACAGCCACCAAGGGCCAGCTGTCCTCCATGGCTGATTACCTGGCTAGAAAGGTGTGTGTGTGTATGTTCTTATCTCTCTCTCTCTCTCCCCTCTCTCTCTCTCTCTCTCTCCTCTCTCTCTCTCTCTCTCTCTCCTCTCTCTCTCCTCGTCTCTCTCTTCTCTTCTCTCTCTTCTCTCTCTCTCTCTCTCTCTCTCTCTCTCCTCCTCCTCTCTCTCTCTCTCTCTCTCCTCTCTCTCTCTCTCTCTCTCTCTCCTCTCTCTCTCTCCTCTCTCTCTTTTTCTCTCTCTCTCTCTCTCTCTCTCTCTCTCTCTCTCTCTCTCTCTCTCTCTCTCTCTCTCTCTCTCTCTCTCTCTCTCTCTCTCCTCTCTCTCTCTCTCTCTCTCTCTCCTCTCTCTCTCTCTCTCTCTCTCTCTCTTCTCTCTCTCTCTCTCTCTCTCTCTCTCTCTCTCTGTGTCTCTTCTCTGCTCTCTGTCTCTGTCTCTGTCTCTCTCTCTCTCTCTCTCTCTCGTGCTCTCTGTCTCTCTCTCTGTCCTCTCTCTCTCTCTCTCTCTGTCTCTGTCTCTGTCTCTGTCTCTGTCTCTGTCTCTGTCTCTCTGTCTCTGTCTCTGTCTCTGTCTCTGTACTCATCTACATTTAATTTTCTTTCCCTTATGAATTTCTATCACAATTTCAGTTGGTCTCTTTTTTTCCTGACCTCCTCTGTCTTGCGTCACTCCTTCATTATCGTATCAGTTTCATTCTTTCTTTCACCCTTTCCCTTGTTTTATCTTCTTTCTTATCTCCTCCACTTCATGTTATGCTGTTTTTCACAACTAAGAGAGACAGATAGACAAAAACTTGTATGGATAATAAGTACAGGCATTTCCCCACTTACATACATTCAAGTTGCATGCTTTCAGAGTTAAATACGTACATACCTGTCCGTAAATATATATTGGGGCTTTTACAGGTATTTGATAACCCAAACATGTCTCAGAGGCATTTGTGTCAAGCTAGATGTGATGGTAATAGCAAGAACCATTGAATTATACTATATAACGGTGGCAATATATACTGTTGAGTATCATTAGGGTATAGCAGTACTATTCAAACTTTTTTTTTACAATGTTGTGAACAGTATTCAGTATCAAATAAAGTAATGTTGTACTTACATACATTTCAAATAAGTACAAACCTCGGGAACCATAATGTACACGTAGAGGAGTGCCTGTGTTTAGTTTTTTTCAGTGTTGATATTTCTGTAGCTTTGTTTTAATTATTTTCTGTGTCTCGCCCTTAGAAAGCTTACTACAGGTGACTCCTTTGTTTACAGTTTATTTACAGTTTACAGTTACCCGGGGCTACTTGCCTAGACATTACCTCTAGGGTCTTGGTGTTGCCAGGACAGCAGGTAGATGTCACCTCTGATAAAGCAAGGATTGATAGCATTCTTATTGAACTTTTTTTCTAATTTACTTTGTGTTTTGTGTGCTCAATGTGAGGATGTGTTAAAGTGTACAGTGTTTTGTTAATGTGCTGATCTATTCTAAAGGGGAGAGGCACTTACGTATTATAACAGACTGGAAAGGGAAAAATATGCTTTACTTTTTTGTTATGATAGAGGACGTAGTGCAAGGGGTGCTGCTATCTTTCCTTGTTAATGTATTAGGCACACTCTTGAAGGGGATGTGTAGTGTTGTGCCACCGACATATAGTATTGCCAAGAAGGGGTATGGAGGAAGGGGTATATAGTTATTGATGACCAATCAGTTGTCTTGCCAGAGGGATGCGATGGGAATGTGTCGGCTGAGGAATGATAAGGAGAGCGTTGTCTTCAGCCTTCAGGTGTCACTAAGAGGGCTGTTAAAGCAGTGGATGAATATACTTTCTAAACAAAACATGCTGGTGTAGAAAAAATGGGGATATTATTCATATATCTAACAGTTATGCACAATGAATGATAAGGGTGTTTTCTTTACAAGAGTACAACTTTTACACAAAACATGCCAGCAGATAAATATGTAATACTAATGGATAATAACAGTTATGATTTAATAAGTGTTACCATGAATTAAATAACAAACTTAATTTTAACACTTGATGTGGTAGTTGATGCACCATGATAAAGGTGTTTTTTAATGAACTGAAGGGGATTGTGCTGACCTGGTGTGTTGCTTTTCATGCCGGGCCCAGGGACTCATCTACAGCATCAGGGTATTACCGTGTGTCCTCTGTGCCCTGTGTTGCACCCTGTTTGTGTGTGTTTGTGAGTGCGTGTGTGGCTGTGTTTGTGAGTGCGTGTGTGGCTGTGTTTGTGAGTGCGTGTGTGGCTGTGTTTGTGAGTGCGTGTGTGGCTGTGTTTGCGAGTGCGTGTGTGGCTGTGTTTGCGAGTGCGTGTGTGGCTGTGTTTGCGAGTGCGTGTGTGGCTGTGTTTGTGAGTGCGTGTGTGGCTGTGTTTGTGAGTGCGTGTGTGGCTGTGTTTGGTGAGTGCGTGTGTGGCTGTGTTTGTGAGTGCGTGTGTGGCTGTGTTTGGGAGTGCGTGTGTGGCTGTGTTTGCGAGTGCGTGTGTGGCTGTGTTTGTGAGTGCGTGTGTGGCTGTGTTTGTGAGTGCGTGTGTGGCTGTGTTTGTGAGTGCGTGTGTGGCTGTGTTTGTGAGTGCGTGTGTGGCTGTGCTTGTGAGTGCGTGTGTGGCTGTGTTTGTGAGTGCGTGTGTGCTGTTTTGTGATGCGTGTGTGGCTGTGTTTGTGAGTGCGTGTGTGGCTGTGTTTGTGAGTGCGTGTGTGGCTGTGTTGTGAGTGCGTGTTGCTGTGTTTGTGAGTGCGTGTGTGGCTGTGTTTGTGAGTGCGTGTGTGGCTGTGTTGTGAGTGCGTGTGTGGCTGTGTTTGTGAGTGCGTGTGTGGCTGTGTTTGTGAGTGCGTGTGTGGCTGTGTTTGTGAGTGCGTGTGTGGCTGTGTTTGGAGTGCTGTGTGGCTGTGTTTGGAGTGCGTGTGTGGCTGTGTTTGTGAGTGCGTGTGTGGCTGTGTTGCGGTGCGTGTGTGGCTGTGTTTGTGAGTGCGTGTGTGGCTGTGTTTGTGAGTGCGTGTGTGGCTGTGTTTGTGAGTGCGTGTGTGGCTGTGTTTGTGAGTGCGTGTGTGGCTGTGTTTGTGAGTGCGTGTGTGGCTGTGCTTGTGAGTGCGTGTGTGGCTGTGTTTGTGAGTGCGTGTGTGGCTGTGTTTTGTGCTTAGTGTGTGAGACGCGGCACATGTAAGGGAGAGTTACAGTCAAGATAGATAGATAGATTGATGACAGAACACATCCACACCCTGTCCACAACATTATACAACTACAGTGTACATACTAAGAGTTAGATGGATCAAAGACCACATTCATGTCTGCTCCACATCAATGTTATTATATGATGGATGAATACACAAATGAATAGAAGACCCTTTCCTAATCAATTCCACATCGCTATATAACTATACGTTTATCCACATACTTAGCGATAGATTGATGATTGATATAATAATAACTACATCCATATCCCTTCCTTAATGTACAACCATGCCTACATTTTCAACCCTTGAGAATATTAACCCCTTCGCGCCCCGATCTTTCCTTTGCTATAAAAAATTGTATGTTGTCGAGCCATAAAATTACGAAAAGGAACTTAATATACCAAATTAGTTAGTCGACAAGAATACTAAACAGGTCATAGCTATAGAATATTACTTATATTCACTAAAAATCGTCTAATGGGTAGCCAAATTACAATGGAAATTATGCTCTGGGTCTCAAGGGGTTAAGAGATATTTTCCCAGTGAGTGCCAAAGGGATCCAACCCAGAGGCAGTGAGGGATATGCAGGCACTGTACTATACCAGATAATGCCACAGCTTCAAGTCTTTATATCACCCGATAGAATCATCACAGTTATATTTAGTCACGGTATTGTTTTTATCACTACGTACGTATACACAGCCTTACATATTAGACTTAGGATTCCGGTTATAGAGCGTGTGGAAACCTTTGTGTTAAGTGATTAGGTAATGGTTAGGTGAAGTAGATGTGCCTTAAGATAGCCTTTCTTTTTCTGGTATAGGATTTTTCTCTCTCTCTGTCTCTCTCTCTGTCTCTCTCTCTCTCTCTCTCTCTCTCTCTCTCTCGCTCTCGCTCTCTCTCTCTCTCTCGCTCTCGCTCTCGCTCTCGCTCTCTCTCTCTCTCTCTCTCTCTCTCTCTCTCGCTCTCTCTCTCGTCTCTCTCTCTCTCTCTCTCTCTCTCCTCTCTCTCTCTCTCTCTCTCTCTCTCTCTCTCTCTCTCTCTCTCTCTCTCTCTCTCTCTCTCTCTTCCCCTCCCCCCCTTGCATATGTTTTGCAGCCAACTGTTGTCATGTTTGTGATGAGTGGTGACTTATTATGGTGTTCAAGCGACAGACTTTATTTCTTTTATTTAAGTTCAAGGTGGGAAGGGAAAATTTGGAGTCAGAAATGTATTGGCATCCACTAACACGTGTGCATTTTCTTGCTTTGAATGGATTTTGTCTGACTAGTATAGTAACAAAACTCTCAATTTCACTTCTATATATAATACTGTCCACCAATACTCCACTTCACTCTTATATATACTGTCCATCAACCGTTTAATGTTTACTTCCACTTCACTCTTATATATACTGTCCACCAACCATTTAATGTTTACTTCCACTTCACTCTTAAAACCCTAATTATACTTTATTCGTACTCACTTTTTCATCCATCACTATCACTACTTAACGTCAATTTTTTGTCAACATTCATTACACTGGTCTTAATCCTCCACTCCTTGCTTGCTTATCATAACTACACTTTGCTAATGCATCGGATTATTGTATCTTAACTTAAATCTCCTCTCTCTCTCTCTCTCTCCTTCTCCTCATCTCTCATCTCTCGGCTCTCTCATCTCCATCTCTCTTCTCATCTCTCTCTCTCTCTCTCATTCTCGTCTCTCTACTCTCTCTCTCTCTCTCTCTCTCTCTCTCTCTCTCTCTCTATCTCTCTCTCTCTCTCTTCTCTCTCATCTCTCTCTCTCTCTCTCTCTCTCTCCTCTCTCTCTCTCTCTCTCTCCTCTCTCCTCTCTCTCCTCTCCTCTCTCTCTCTCTCTCTCCTCTCTCTCTCTCTCTCTCTCCTCTCTCTCTCTCTCTCTCTCTCATCTCTCTCCTCTCTCTCTCTCTCTCTCTCTCTCTCTCTCTCTCTCTCCTCTCTCTCCTCTCTCTCTCTCTCTCTCTCTCTCTCTCTCTCTCTCTCTCTCTCTCTCCTCTCTCTCAACCCATCCTTTCACTCATTGAATCAGAACATGTGATCTAATTAACATAAGAACATAAGAAAATAAGGAAGCTACAAGAGGCCGTGAGACCTACACGTGGTAGTTCCTGTTACTTAACACTACCTACATCCATCTTTCATCCCCATTCATGAAATTGTCTAGCCTCCCTTTAAAGCTCCCTACCTAACTAGCTACTACTAATTACCTGATGACTGAGTCCATTCCGATCATTTACCACCCTATTTGTGAACCAGTTTCTCCCATTCTCTCTAATTGTCTCCCCTTCTCTTATTTCTCTCACACGAATGGTCTTTTCTCTTATTTTCTGTGTCTCCCTTCCTTGCTGTTACTTTCTGATAATCATTTGTTGAGTCATCATGTCTTAGATAATCTCTCTCTCTCTCTCTCTCTCTCTCTCTCTCTCTCTCTCTCTCTCTCTCTCTCTCTCTCTCTCTCTCTCTCTCTCTCTCTCTCTCTCTCTCATATTCAACCCATCCCTTCTCTCTCTCTCACTCAACCCATCCCTTCCCCTGGCAGGAGTTTGACTTGGTGATCAACCTGCCCATGAGAGGTGGTGGGGCGCGCCGGGTGTCTTCCTTCCTCACCCAGGGCTACAGGACCCGCAGGATGGCTGTTGACTTCTCCGTCCCCCTGGTCACCGACGTCAAGTGTGCCAAGCTACTAGTGGAGGTAAAGGCGTGCTTGTGGGTGTGTGTGTGTGTGTTAGGTAGATGGGTTGGTTACAGGGCGTTTCGTACACAAGTTGTTTCGGACCAGGTTTTGTTAGTTGTTTCGTACACTGATTTTGAGTTATTCGTACATACCAGGTGTCGTTTCGTAACTCTAGTAGTCAAGTTCAACTCTGAGCTGAGTGTACGAAACGACTATGGTTTCATATAGACTACGGAACAAGTTTTTTGTGTACGTATCTACTGATGTACGAAACAACTTTTGTACGAACCTGACTGCACCCCGATGGGTTAGCATTCACATTGTTCCTCCAGTGATAATGCTTCTATTACTTTTTCTTGATGTGCTGTGGTGTATCATCAATCCCAAATCTTTTTTTATTTATATATTTTATTATTGCCTATTGCGTCATTTCCTCGTATATCTCCATCCTGGTCCTCCGCTGGTCTTCCATCTCAAAATTCCATCTCTTTGCATCATACTTCACCTTCAATTTGTGGCTGCAGGTTTTTTATTCCTCCAAGTCTTCCTCAATGTGTGTGTTTGTGTGTGTGTTTTGGAGATAAGAGTTGTGTACGTATAGTATTTAGGTATTAGTGTACCTACTTTTAAGATTGTGATGGTGTGTGAGTGTGTATATCATCTGAAAAATACACATCATTTGAAACATTTCAACATTTCTGTGTCTCCCTCTTACTGTTACTTTTTTTATAATAATCTGTAGAGTCATCATATCTTAGGTAATCGCACTTTATTTATTTTTATTTCTCTCTCTCTCTCTCTCTCTCTCTCTCTCTCTCTCTCTCTCTCTCTCTCTCTCTCTCTCTCTCTCTCTCTCTCTCTCTCTCTCTCTCTCTCTCTCTCTCATCTCTGCATTATAGCTCACTTTCAAGTTATAGCTGCACCTGTTTGATTAGTCCATGTCTTCCTCTTATGTGTGTTGTGTGTGTTTGTGTGTGTGTGTGTGTTTTGGCGATAAAAGCTGTGTATAGTATTCAGTAAATAGTGTACCTACTTTTAAGAATGTGATGGTGTTCGAATGTGTGTAAGAGTGTGTGGTGAGGCCCAGCCCATTAATCCCGCAGACAGGTGTGTGAGATAAGGTGATAGGTGACAGGTGTGATAGTGGGTAGGCTGTTGGGAGTTCAGAGGTGTGATAACGGAGCCAGGGGTTGATAAGAACGGGTGATACATGCTTTGATAAGAAAAGGACATGCCTGTTTTACCATAGAATTACACAACTATGTATCACCTCCACCTGAACATTGAAGAACTACACACCTACACATATACCAATATAGAAGCAGACTAAGGGGTGAAATTTCTGCTTGACAAATTATTTATAAGGAAAATTGATATCCATTCATCATTTCAATCAACAAATTAATCTTAGGAAAATTGATATCCATTCATCATTTCAATCAACAAATTAATCTTCAGGAAAATTGATATCCATTCATCATTTCAATCAACAAATTAATCTTCAGGAAAATTGATATCCATTCATCATTTCAATCAACAAATTAATCTTCAGGAAAATTGATATCCATTCATCATTTCAATCAACAAATTAATCTCAGGAAAATTGATATCCATTCATCATTTCAATCAACAAATTAATCTTCAGGAAAATTGATATCCATTCATCATTTCAATCAACAAATAATCTTCAGGAAAATGATATCCATTCATCATTTCAATCAACAAATTAATCTTCAGGAAAATTAATATCCATTCAGCATTAAATCAACAAATTATCTTAGGAAATTGATATCCATTCATCATTTCAATCAACAAATTAATCTTAAGGAAATTGATATCCATTCATCATTTCAATCAACAAATTAATCTTCAGGAAAATAAGCCTTATATTCGTTTGTCACTGCTACACCTAGTCTATGTTTAGCACTATAATCATGCACAACTATATTAAAGCACGTTAAAAGACCCAGTTACCTCCCAAGAGAACACCAAGGGAGAAAAAAAGATTAGGAGTTTAATGAAATATAATTAATAATTAATCTGCATTCTTATGTTCTTTATCACTGGATTACACTAGGGTCAGGGATGCAGTAAACTGTAAATCATATCACCCAAAGATATGTACAGCCAGTTATTAAAGCTATGAACCCCCTTGCTTGAATCCTGTTGAGGTTCGTGAGTAAGGGATGGTTTATAAGAAGGCACCTTATTATTAGCATTGGCCAAGGGGGGGAGGGAGTGACTAACGCTAAACTAAAGGCTGTACTTCATACAAAACGTTGTCTACCCAAGAACCTCAGCATATAGGGTTCGATAAGCAGGTTTTTTACTTACACAACTGACTGTAGACATATTACCTATAAAGAAACAACTCAGTATAAGAGCCCAAAGAGGATGTGTATGATAGTAAGGTGTAAAGTTGCCAGTTTTTGTCATCAGTGACATTAGAAGGGAGACAGATTCCCTGAACAGTCTTGGCCCTTTTGCAGGAGACAGGCTTGCTTGCCCTTATAAAGAGTTAGGTGTTTGTTAAGTTTCAGTTGTTTTCTAGTTTTATTCTCTGAATTCGCACATCTCATTGATTGATTCTGATGCATGTTCTCTTGATATTTCTCTAAGCCTACTACATCCTGAGTATGTGTGGTATATTCCCTCTGACTTGTCCTTCATCTGGTCTCGTCTCTCTCTCTCTCTCTCTCTCTCTCTCTCGTTCTCTCCTCCTCTCTCTCTCTCTCTCTCTCTCTCGTCTCTCTCTCTCTCTCCTCTCTCCTCTCTCTCTCTCTCATCTCTCTCTCTCTCTCTCTCTCTCTCTCTCTCTCTCTCTCTCTCTCTCTCTCTCTCTCTCTCTCTCTCTCTCTCTCTCTCTCTCTCTCTTCTCTCTTCTCTCTCTCTCTCTCTCTCTCTCTCTCTCTCTCTCTCTCTCTCTCTCTCTCTCTCTCTCTCTCTCTCTCTCTCTCTCTCTCTCTCTCTTTTTTTTTTTTTTTTTTACAGAAGGGCTTTTATCCCCTCAGTCCCAGCATCTTGTTTTCTCTCCTGTTTTACTTCCACGCTGTTAAATGTTCTTCATTTTGAGGAATGTTCAGTGTCATGGAATCTGTGATGCTGTGGTGCCTGGGTAGCAACACTCCTTTCATTCCCAACGGTCTGAAGAAAGCCATGTCAGGAAGAATTAAGTATGAATAGCAAAATAGTTGTGGTTAAGTAGTAACAGTCACTTGGTTATCAGTGGTCTGCAGGCACCCATGTCAGGAGGAACAATTGTAGGGAACATTTTATTTCTGTTCTAAAGTAAAGGGTTGGAGGATGCAAGTGTTTGTCATGACTTTTTGCTGGTTTGATGTTAGATAGAAAACTACTCATACTGCATATGTATCCTGCCTTAGGAATGCACTCTTGGGAGCCGAATACACAATGTCACTTTTCAAGATAGAGTCTGAAGGAAGTAGTGACAAATACATTGTTAAATTACAATAGTTTTACAGCACTACCGTAGATAACAGTATAGTCGCCAGCCGTCATATATTACGAATTATAGCATCACTACTGATTTGTATGTGCACTGAAGATGATACACAGTAGTTTATATCATGACTGTATAATCTACCTTGTTTCAGTGTTGTCTTATGCTTTGTATCTGCAAGGATATACGGTTTCAAATTTTCCTACTCGTTTTTTTTCTGGCGACGACGACGGCGGGAGGACACTCAGAACATAAACACTAGCTGGCGACCTTTGTGTAGCCCGTTATCAACGTCGCCACTTGGTTTTTGTTTTGGTAATTTGTTCATTTATAGCCATAATATGACACGCATGAAGACACAAAATGACACAGACTCTCCAGATAGCCCTTTTTTAACTTTCCTGAAATCATGGATGTAGAAATGTAAGTATTAACGCCACCACACGTCTGTAAATAAAAAAGAAAAGTTGTCCTGGCGACTTTAGTGTTATCTACGGTAGAGGAAATGAAATACATATACATTTCTGCTGAATTGGTGTATTTTCACATTGCCAGTTTTTTTAAGTAATACCTTCCTTAAGTAATCCACATACCTTCTTGCTTATTCACCTCATCCGTGTGACATCAGAGACGGAAGACACGTCACTCGTCAGTTTTTCGCTTATCTTTACCCACCTTATCATATCACTTGACGGAGATAGATGGTGGTGGTGGAGTGGTTGTGAGGTCAGTGGGCAGGTGGATTATGTACACCCAATTATGGGCTTTGCTGGCAGGCTGGTGTGTGGGTGTTAGGGAGTGTTGACCCACTGAAAATTGTGCCACAACTCCTTGGCTTAAACTCTCTTAACTTTTTTCTGCTAAGTGAGCGGGTACTATAATATGAAAGGAGACAAGCCCAAATTGTCTTCACCTGGCCAGGGAATTGAACCTCACAAACCTCTCAATAGCAGTCTTTAGAGCCCTGAAGGGACTGGAGAAAGTAGATATATGAGATTTATTCGGAAGCGATTGAAAGAAACTGGAAAGAACCGCGTGTAAGAGTGATGGAAAGAACCGCGTGTAAGAGTGATGGAAAGAACCGCGTGTAAGAGGGATGGAAAGAACCGCGTGTAAGAGGGATGGAAAGAACCACGTGTAAGAGGGATGGAAAGAACCGCGTGTAAGAGTGATGGAAAGAACCGCGTGTAAGAGGGATGGAAAGAACCACGTGTAAGAGGGATGGAAAGAACCGCGTGTAAGAGGGATGGAAAGAACCGCGTGTAAGAGTGATGGAAAGAACCGCGTGTAAGAGGGATGGAAAGAACCGCGTGTAAGAGGGATGGAAAGAACCGCGTGTAAGAGGGATGGAAAGAACCGCGTGTAAGAGTGATGGAAAGAACCGCGTGTAAGAGTGATGGAAAGAACCGCGTGTAAGAGTGATGGAAAGAACCGCATGTAAGAGGGATGGAAAGAACCGCGTGTAAGAGGGATGGAAAGAACCGCATGTAAGAGTGATGGAAAGAACCGCATGTAAGAGGGATGGAAAGAACCGCATGTAAGAGGGATGGAAAGAACCGCGTGTAAGAGGGATGGAAAGAACCGCGTGTAAGAGGGATGGAAAGAACCGCATGTAAGAGGGATGGAAAGAACCGCATGTAAGAGTGATGGAAAGAACCGCATGTAAGAGGGATGGAAAGAACCGCATGTAAGAGGGATGGAAAGAACCGCGTGTAAGAGGGATGGAAAGAACCGCGTGTAAGAGGATGGAAAGAACCGCATGTAAGAGGGATGGAAAGAACCGCGTGTAAGAGGGATGGAAAGAACCGCGTGTAAGAGGGATGGAAAGAACCGCGTGTAAGAGGGATGGAAAGAACCGCGTGTAAGAGGGATGGAAAGAACCGCGTGTAAGAGGGACCAAAACACAGCTTTTCACATAGAAGTAAGAAACTTGAGAATAACGTAGATGCAGAAATGGTTCCAGCCAGGAGTAGTCATGACTGTAAAGCCAATTTGGATAAGAAGAGATATGGAGGCAGGACAGTACAAGCAAATATCTTTTTCCTGTATGTCACAACTGTACGTCAATACAAACAAGTTAATACTCACACACACACACACACACACACCACACACACCACACACACACACACACACACACACACACACACACACAACACACACACACACACACCCCCCACCCACCCACCCACCCACCTACCCACCCACCTACCTACCTACCTACCTACCTACCTACCTACCTACCTACCTACCTACCCACCCCCCACCCACCCACCCACCCACCCACCCACCCACCCACCCACCCACCCACCCACCCACCCACCCACCCACCCACCCACCCACCCACCCACCCACCCACCCACCCACCCACCCACCCACCCCCCACCCACCACCCACCCACCCACCCACCCCACCCACCCACCCACCCCCACCCACCCACCCACCCACCGACCGACCGACCGACCGACCGACCCACCCACCCACCCACCCACCCCACCCACCCACCCCACCCACCACCACCCACCCACCACCCACCCACCCACCCACCCACCCACCCACCCACCCACCCACCCACCCACCCACCCACCCACCCACCCACCCACCCACCCACCCACCCACCCACCCACCCACCCCCCCACCACCCACCCACCCACCCACCCCCCACCCACCACCCCCCACCCACCCACCCACCCCCCCAAAACCACCCACCCACCCACCCACCCCACCCACCCACCCACCCACCCACCCACCCACCCACCCACCCACCCACCCACCCACCCACCCACCCACCCACCCCACCCCCCCCCACCCACCACCCACCCACCCACCCACCCACCCACCCACCACGCACGCACGCACGCAGCACGCACGCCGCCCCGCACACCCCCTTATATGGCTAGCGTGAGAGTAACCTTTAGATACGTCAATGAGGAAATGATAAAAATGATAAGGAAGATAATTGCATCCTTCACCAGACAAACGCTCAGGTGCAGCAGTGGTAGGGAACACAGTTGGAAGAAAAAAACATATCAAGAAGATTAAGTAGGTACAAGGGGCAGCTACAAGATTAGTGGCAAGCCTCAGAGTCTTAAACTATGAAGAAAGAGTTGATAAGGCTGTAATTGCCAACATAAGAGGGGAAAAAAGAAGAGGTGATATGATCGTGCTATATAAATGTGTCGAAGGAAAATACAATATTACACTAAGAGCTACATAATACCTAGTCATCTTTATGAGAACACAGCAAGAAATTATAAATGAGTTAGAAAAAAAAGAGGATGTGATGAAGTTCAGTTTTCCAGACAGAGCAGACCAGATAATGAATGGTGGGACAGGTTGGCGGAAGAAATGTTTCGTGGCAATAGCATACAGTAGCATTAAAGACAGATGCCACAAAGGACGGGACAGAATGAGCCCGACTCTATACTGTAAGAATACAATTAGGTAAGAACACAGTCATCACACATAGGAAATAAATTGCCACAGAACGAGTCACTAGCTTATCATGTCTGTATTTAGTGTGTACTGAGAATGCAGCGAGCATGAACAAAACATGATAGAACGAGTGGATGTGTTTGCACCTATCAGTGACTCACCGGCTACACACGCACACACACACACACACGCACACGCACACACGTCACTGTTTGTTGCCTGGTCAGATAAGCAAGAATGATACTGACTCACAGAAGACTAGAATCACTCACTGAAATACACTGATTGGTTTTCTTCATGTATTTGCTTGGTTGGCTTGACTCAGCAACCCTTAACCGAGTTTTAGTACTTTACTCTCCACTTTTCAGTCTTAATGCATCTTTATTTTAGACTAGTTAACTGTCCATCTTTTTAGCACAGTGGAATCCTGTTGATGCAGTTAATGTATCTCAACTCCTTCACCTATGTCATAGGGAAATGGGGTCCTTAACAACATTTTCTCACTTTATTGCAAAAAAATGAGGAAAGGTGCATTATTTTATTTAAATTTAAAAAAGCGACCTCTCTGCTTGACAGTTTGAGTTTTTTTTTTACAGCCTTGTAAGGTCTTTTGCAATAAGTATACTGTATTCAGTTTTAGGTAAAATTGTTTATGACTGCAATGTCTGAGGTCAGAATATGATCAGCGTTGACACCCTAGCATCCCTGCCAGAATAAGCAGCCTTTGTTTTATGACACCTTGCACACCTAGTTCTTAGTGATGGCAAAGTCTACAATCCAGGAATCAATCTCACTTTAATATATTTCGAAAGAGGATCCTGTTTGGATTTACCTTGTTTATAATCTATAACTTTTCTTAGCACGTACACACACACACACACATACAAACTAGATGCAGAAATGGTCCAGGCAAGGAATAAAGAGCAATTTAAAGTCAGATAGAGCAGAATAGATATGGAAACAGGACACTACGAGCAAAGCTTTGAAGGATTTTTTTTGTTCACTTTAGCCTTGGAATGGCCATGACCCTGGCTGTCTAGACTGAGTAGGCTACATATCCATCTCATTCCTAGGGGAAGATAGGGGTGGGTTGTGGAGAGGGTGCTCGGGTGTTAACTCCATCCTCCTCCCACCATGTGTGTGTGTATTTACCTAGTTGTAACATACAGGAAAAGGGGCTGTACTGTCCCTCCCCAAATCTTCTATTACCACTTGCCTTGAAGTCCTGAATCTTCTTCTTTAATCACTTTTGCATAAAGGTTGTTCCAGGCTTTAGTTCTATATGGGAAGTTTGTTATTTTTTTATCTTGCATGTTGCCCTTTTTTCTTTCTTTCAGACCCGTACACTATCGTCCACACAAACGATTTTCTTGTAAATTTTTTTCAGACCCTGTGCTCTTCACTGCTAAAAATTCCCCTTTCTTTTTTTTCCAAGAGTTGGGAGTTCAGTCTGAAAGTCTTTTCATATGGTAAAATCTTCAGGCTTGGAGCCATTTTTGTGGCTGCCTAGCCTTTTGTATTTTTTCCAATTTCCTTTATCCTTGTTTTTTTTGTGGTGCCAAATCAGCGAAATTTTCCCAACCTGGTCAAACAAAGATGTTTCAATTCTTGATATCCTTCATCCAGATATTTTAATCCATTTTTATTTTCCCCTCAGAAAAGGGTATGTTCCCCTGGATCTTGTTTATAGTTCTTGGTGACAAATTGCCTTTAATCCATACCCCCAATCTTTTTCGACCTTTTTTTTAAAAATTATCATTCTTTTTCCCATCAAATCCTTTCCTCTGCTTTTTTTTGTATGCCCATTTCCATCACTTTACATTTTTAGCATTAAACTCCATTTCCCAAAATTGACTCCATTAAAAATTTTACTAATCCTTTGTAAATGCTCACAGTCCTTTTTTACTTTTACTTTTTTGGAAATTTAGCATCATCACAAATAAGCCATATAACTGTTAACCCCCTCTTCATATATT
The DNA here is from genome assembly GCA_016584305.1 of Chionoecetes opilio. NCBI lineage: Eukaryota > Metazoa > Arthropoda > Malacostraca > Decapoda > Majidae > Chionoecetes > Chionoecetes opilio. Next base: position 258,747 of record JACEEZ010005672.1, on the reverse strand, counting down.
TACTTTAACCAAAAAATCATGGGGCCAATACGACCTTGAGGAACTCCATTACACACTGCCCTTTTGGGGATTTTGATTTTTTATTATGTTCTCATCTCTTTTGCTAAAAAAGTCTTCCATCCCTTCAGAAAACCCCCCTTCAATCCTCCACATGTTCTAGCTTCCAGAGCAGTCTTTAGAGGTACCTTTCAAAGTTTTCTTTAGGTCCAATATATGCAATCGCCCCCACCCCTCTTTTCCCCCGTGTCACATCAATCACTCTCGATAAAAGTTAATAAATTGGTAATGACTTTCCCTCCTCAAATCCAAACTGGCCACCGGGGTTTGTGTTTTGTCTTTTTCCAAATATTCAACATCGTCCTAAAATTTTTTTTCACAAAATTTTTGCCACTACACTTGTTAATGATACGGGCCCTTTAAATTTAGTGGTTCTTCTTTGTCTCCTCCTTTGTAAATTTGGGCAAAATTTTTGCTCTTTTTCCAATCAAGCGGGACTTGCTCTCCTTGAGTAAAACTCTCAATTACACTTTTTAACTTTCCTGCTATTGGTTACTGCACTCTTTCATTATCCATTTCGACACCCATCGGCCCGGGGCTTTTCTACATCTTGATTTTCATTAGTTTTTTTACTTCTTTTAGTCTATTTTTATGTTTCCATTATATTTCTTTTGCTATTATATTTTTTTTTTAAAATTCACTTCTTTGAAAAATACAGTCTGAAACACTTTCTCACCTCGGCTGTTGTAATGTCTTCATACACTATGCCTTCTCCCTTTATTATCTTTCCTTCCTTTTTTTTAATATTTCCTTTTATATATCATAGAAAATTTCGGTTCGTTCTTACATTTTTTTTATTTTCCTTAAGTTACTTTTTTCTTTCTTCGGATTTTTAGTTTTCATTTCTATTGTTTTGTATTTTCCTCCCAAAGGTTATACCCCCCTTTTTTTCCCCCAACTATTCCATGTTTTTTCTTTTAGTTTGAATTCACATTTTTTTTAAACCCATACATTTTTTCTTTTCTTGATAATACCTTGGAAAAAAAAACTTTTTATTCCCTTCGGTGTACTCGAAAACACCCCTTTTTTTCTGGCCCTCTTGTACATGGAAATTACCCAGTCTGTCTCCGAAGAATTTCTTAATCCGTAAAAGTTGCTTTTCATAATTTTCTTCTTCTTGGTTTTCTTCTCCCTCTTTTTGCTACATTTATTTTAATTCAAAAAGTAAAGGTCCTTTTCCAAGGGGCACGGAATTTACTTTATAATTACTTCCAGTTCTTTTTGTCAAAAGTAGGGTTTGTTTTAGGTTTTTCGTACCCCTGAACTTGTGTTTCTTTAATCCACTGAGTCATAATGTTTTTCATTACCAATCCAACAATATACCACCCCCTGAGTCTTTTTCCCCCTTCGTATACCATTTTTCCAGAAATTCTTTGCAGTTAAAATCTCCCCTCAAAATATTTTTTCCCCGATTTCCATCTTTTTTAAAATTTTCCTGCTTTTATCATTCCCATACTCTTCTCTCCCCCAGGAATTTTTATTAGGGAACGTTACGATACTAAGTCTCTTATCTTCCTTTTTTTATCACCAAATCTACCTTTAACACCCTTGCCATACCTTCCCTTTTTCACATTCCCTAACCACATCCTTCCGGTTTAAACCCTTTACAACCCTCCCTTTTTGATTTTGTTTTTGCCTCATACATTTTATTGACCCCCCCAATGGCCCCTCAAACAGCTGCTTCGTTTCAATAGACCAATGGGCTGGTTTCTTGGGTCTCAGGTAATCGTTTACTTTTGTTTAAGTTGACACAGCCCCCCTTTATATTTGTTACCATCCCGCCATCTTTTTTTATTTTCCTTTAACTGTCTTCTCTTACTCTTTCCTTTTAGATACCACTTTTTCAGTTTTGGTCCAAAATCTCCAATAAAAATTTTTTTTTCCTCTTTCCGTTTTCAATTGTTTTTTTTCTTTTTGGCCTTTTTAAAATACATTCAATCTGGCTTTTTTTCCTCATTCATATCTTTTTATCCATATTTTCTTATATTTTTGTCTTTGCCCGTTTCCATGCCTTAGACAAATTAGTGCGAACTTGTGCCTAAACTTAACTTTTAAAAAGGGGGGGGCCCCGCCTCCCTATTTTCCTAAACCCATGATTTCTTCTATTTCTTTTCTACCCCCATTTTCTTTACTACTTTATGTTTTTTTGGGGGAGCATTTTCCTTCAAAAACCCAAAAATTATGACATTTTTTTTTGTCCACCCTATTCTTACTTTTCCCTTTTCTTTATCACTTTGGGCACTTTTGGGTCAGATTTTTTTTTTCATTTTTGATCTTCTATATTTTACGTAAACTTTATGGGGGGTTTTTTTTTTCCTTCATGTCTTTTTTTTTTATCTTCTTTCCCCTTGCGCCATTTTTTCCCTTTTTTATTACTAATACATTTTCCCCCATGCATTTTCTTACCTTTTCATCGTCTTGTTTGCCATTTAATTCTCCCCTCTATTTTTCAAAATATTATGATCTTTTTCCAGGCGAACACCCTTTTTTTATTTATCTAATTTTTCCATTGATCGTGCCACATTTTCCAGCATTTCGACTCTTGGGTTTATTTTCAGCCCCAATTGTCTTTTTTCCTTTGGCATCAAAACCTCAAAAGGTGTTTGGCAGGACTTTCCTCTTGTTTAGTTTTTTTTCATTTTTTTTACTTTTTTTTTTTGGCTAATCAAGGAGCGGGATATTAAACTTATAGTTTACCTGTAGATAGTCGAGGTATTTGGGTATTGTGTCCTTGTTTTTGGCCCCAGCAGCCCCGTCACAATGGGCCATTGTGTTGGGGGCCTTCTGAGCGTGTTGTTTCCACAACAGATCAGTGATCTGTTATTTTTTCAGTGTAGTCTTTCACTTGTAACATTTGACAGTCATAGAATTATTGAAATTTAATTTTTCATCTAGTTTCTCAAGTTCTGCATTGAAAGAAAATTTTAAGAAAACAATAAAGGTTCGCAAGTGTTGTGCTGGAATGAAAAAAACGCATGCCACTGAGGATAAGTAACAGAATTGCTGAGGTCGTGGGTGTTTTTGGGGTGGGGAAGGGTGCAGCGGGCTTAAGGTACAACAATATCAGTTCAGGGGGGGTCAACCCTATGATAATGATAACATGAGGGCCCTTTTATGTTTGTTCCCTGTTTACCGGCCTGAGCAGGACGAACAAGGGCTTGTCATTTTTGTACCCCCCTGCCTTAATACCATCAGTGGTGGGGTGTTTACCCTGTGCCATTTGTGGGAAAGGGGGTCCTCCCCCCCCCCCCCCCCCTCCCCCCAGGTGAAAGAAAGACAGGCAGGTGGATACACATTGTAATATCACACCAACCCGGGTTTCCCTTTCTACCTTTTTCCTGTTGGGGTTAAAAACCATGAAAGAATTAACAAGTATTTATAATAAACACTCAGGTGCTCATTTTATTATTATTTTTTTTGTTGTATATCCTAAAACATTTTTACTGTTGGTGTGTTTTTTAAATTTTCTTTTTACTAAGTGTCCCCACAACACACACCCCACACACACACACACACACACACACAAACACCACACACAAAAACAAACCACAACCACACAAAACACACACCACACACAAAAACAAAGTCGCTGTTTAGGACGAGTCTTTTTTAATGACAAAATTTGGGGGTTACGCCCCCTTGAGCAGGGGGAGGGGGGGTGTGGGTGGAGGTCCCAGGTTACCCAAGATCCCGAGTCATAATGTCATAATGTTGTCTAAAGAGCTCCAAACTCACTTCGAGAGGGAAACTGGCGATCCGGGGTTGAAGCCCGGGGGGAAATTTCCACAATAAGCACACCCACATGTACGTCAAACCTCGATTAACGGTAAAAGGGGGGGGGGGGGGGGTCCCTTATAGCGAGGGGTTTTATCCCAAGGGGGGGAAAAATATATGAAAAAAACGGGAAAATTGTGAAAAGAGAGAAATAAACACAAACACGACCCCAAATGTGTAGCTATGTTTGGGGGGTAAAAAGTGACTGGGACTAAAAGGAATTTGGCCCCTCCCACAGTGAATAAATGAGAAAAAATCAAAACGCAACCAGACCGTGTAGCTATCAAGCTCAAGCTCAGTGAAAGGAAACAAATTACCCCGAGCCCCAATTTAGCCGTGGCTTTCCAAAAGGGATTTCTTATTTCAAAATGCTCATTATTATATATATTATATGGTTGTGAAGTGCAGTTCTATACACATGTCACTATTTAGGTCACTGTAGCACTGTGTGTCACCTTAGAGAAGGGTGATTTAGGGTGTTATGGTGACAGGGAGACGTAGCAGCGGCCACGCCATAACACTAATAGTCACTATTTTCAACAATACACACCTTCTACGTGTACCACTAAATCACTAGCAACACAGGCTCCTTCTTTATAATATTATATCTTAATATGTGATGCATCAAAACTCCTTAAAACCCAAACATTCCAAAGTAAAATGAGAAAATAATACAATTATGTTGAGTTGACAATTCGAGCGGCGATAAGCGGTCTAATATGAAGAAAATAAAAGAAAGAAAAAAATTGTCACGCAAATGGAGTCCGTTACATCGAGGTTTGACAGTACTTAAATAGTGATACAGTAAACAAGTAGATATATAAATTAATTGCTTGAATATCAGAGCAATAGCAAGAGACACTACATTATGACTTAGGGTTAGATGTACCTAATACATGAGATGAGACTGACGAGGATGTGTGAAACTGAGTGCCAGACTGTGGACAGTTTTCACCCTGGAGGAAGAGTCTGTAGAACCTTAGAAGGATGAGAGGTTCCTTACAGATGGCAGAGACAAGTGCTGTTCATTGTAGAAGAGGGAGACAATTGAGTGTCATTGAAGAAGAGGGGATAGTTGTCTGGAAGGTTATGTCAAGTAGATAGGTGAAGAAATTGGGTTTGAGGCATTGGACAAAACAAGGTTTGCTTTACTCCAATCAGAAATTATAGTATGATAAGAAGTTAGGCGCTCTGTGGCATCTCTCCGTGAATCACTAATTTGAAATCCTGGATTTCATAGTTTGCACTAGTGTTGGATCGAATAACCGCAACCACACAAAAATTCACAACCGCAACCGCATTTCTAGATGTCTTCACAACCGCAACCGCCGTTCCATAAGTGCGGTTGCAGTTGTGAAAACTTAGTATAGATAGTATGCACGTGACGTCATGATCAAGTGATAAACAATAACAAAGCGACTCTGGCCGTGAGGCTGGCCGAGGATCCCGGGGAAAAAGTTTACTTCCATAGTAATTTATCCCCTACCAAACACATTTATGGTAATACACTTTGTGCATAATATAGTTTTAATTAATTTGACCTATTCTTTCATAATAGCTATACACACAACCCTCGTTTCCCCAGACCTCCATTTCCCGGATATCGGATTTGCCGGTCAAAATCCGAGGTCCGGTGATATGTCAAGAGTCCTGGACAAATGCCTGGTCCAGTCCGTAAATCAACAAAGTCGTCCGGCGGTCCGAGCGTCTCCTGTCACCCCTGGTCAGTGTCTGCGCCTCCCGCCAGGTGGCAGCATGCTCAGCGGTCGTATTGTTTACATTTGGACACAAGACGCTCACGGTTCACCTGCACCGTCTCCGTCAGTCCCCTGACCCCCACTGCCCTTGGTGCATGAATTTTCCGGAGACTATTGAACACTTTCTGCTGCAGTGTCCGCGCTTCCACTCCCACCGTGTGTGCTACGCTCTCAACTCCTCGTCCTGAACGTCGCCACCTGTGACCTGCCCACCCTGCTGGCGGCGGCTGGCGTCCACCCCTCCCGGCAACACGCTGTCATCCGCCTCACCTGTGCCTTCCTGAGGAAGACAGGTCAGCTACAGCACCTGTGATAGCATCATAGAACATCACCAGGGCTCATAGTGTTCCCCAAGGGATCCTTGCACCCCTAAAAACAACAACAAAGTGACGTAAAAGTCCGCGGCGGGGTAGTTGATATTGGCGGTTGCCGGACAGTAAATACTAGAGTAGGATAAACGTCCGGCGGTGGGTAATGGCCTCAGGACTGTTGCGATTCCCGGACGTTTGCGGTTCCCGGACCAGTGCTCCCCCCTATTAGTCCAGGAAAACGAGGGTTGTGTGTATAAGTTTAGAATATACTTCATTATTGACAGTATACATATAATTTACTGCTATTTGTGTGTTGCAAAACTTGTATTCAACATCAGGTATTTAGTATATATTATGTACCAAGTGTGGCTAAATCACACTAAGGTAATATTCCAGTTAATAATTACGCATTTTTCCTAGTACACACAAACCTCTTTTCCCGGACTAATAGGGGGGAGCACTGGTCCGGGAATCGCAACAGAAAAAAAAAAAAAAAAAAAAAAAAAAAAAAAATCCGATGCCATTGCCCACCCTCGGACATTTATCCTACTCTAGTATTTACTGTCCGGCAACCGCCAATATCAAATACCCCGCCGCGAACTTTTACGTCCGCTGAGCATGCAGCCACCTGGCGGGAGGCAGCAGAAAGTGTTCAATAGTCTCAAGAGACGTTCCTGCACCAGAGGCAGTGGGGGTCAGGGGACTAACGGAGGCCGTGCAGGTGAACCGTGAGTGTTGTGTGCCCAAATGTAAACAATACGACCGCTGAGCATGCTGCCACTTGGCGGGAGGCAGCAGAAAGTGTTCAATAGTCTCAAGAGACGTTCCTGCACCAGGGGCAGTGGGGGTCAGGGGACTAACGGAGGCCGTGCAGGTGAACCGTGAGTGTCATGTGCCCAAATGTAAACAATACGACCGCTGAGCATGCTGCCACTTGGCGGGAGGCAGCAGAAAGTGTTCAATAGTCTCAGAAATGTTCTTGCACCAGGGGCAGTGGGAGTCAGGTGACTGACGGAGGCTGTGCAGGTGAACCGTGAATGTCATGTGCCCAAATGTAAACAATACGACCGCTGAGCATGCTGCCACCTGGCGGGAGGCACGGACACTGACCAGGGGTGACAGGAGACGCTCGGACCGCCGGACAACTTGGTCAATTTACGAACAGGACCAGGCATTTCAACGTTATGAAAAAGAAAAAAAATTAAATAAAAAAAAAAATAATATTGTCTGAGAGACTGACAAATCCCCGGACCTCGGATTTTGTCCGGCAAATCCGATATCCGGGAAATGGAGGTCCGGGAAATCGAGGTTTGTGTGTATATGATAACCGCAACCGCAACCGCGGTTGTAGAACATTCGACAACCGCATACAGAGAGCTGGGTACTAAATACATTGAATGTATTTAAATACTAAATACTAAATACATGGGAGAAATTTATTTAAATACTAAATACATTTTACGAATGTATTTAAATACTAAATACATCAATTGTATTTAGATACATTTTTAAATACATTGTAAATATACACAAATTTTAACATGTCCGAAAAAAATGGATTTCCTTAGGATTTCCTTAGATTTTGGGTTTCCTTAGAAATTTCCTCCTCTGGCCTAAATTTCCTAAAAATAAGGAAATTTCCTTGAAAGCAGAAACACTGGTTCACTGTAACATCAGGATTGCCAGATAGTTGGGCGGGTTTATGGCCAAATTAACTGATAAAAAGTATTGACATTTTTATATTATGAGTATTTAAATACAATGTATTTAAATACTCAAACGTATTTAAATACTGTATTTAAATACATGACAACCAATGTATTTATAAATACATTTCTAAATACACAAATGTATTTCAATACTGGCCAGCTCTGGGCACACACAACCGCAACCGCGATTGTGAAAAAAGCGACCACTCGCTCCATCACTAGTTTGCACACACTTGAAGTAAGATTGGTTACTTATTTCTTACATAAAAACACATGGCCAGACAATACACTAGGCTCCCACATAAAATGAGAAATTGGTCGATAAACGAGGTTGTTTTATGTGAATTAGCTCTGTGTGAAACACGTAACCTATGGGAAAAATTGATATTGGTTGATCAGTCCTCCCGTGCATACCCGTACATTTGTACTCATTCACACCCATGCATATCAAAACATATATAAATGATAAGTTAGGCATAGAAAGGATGAAATAGGCATATTGTTGCTTACTTTAAATCAAATAGGGATTATCGACAGGGGGCGAGGGTTCCGAGGCATCTTGGTCACTCATCATCACATCGGTCGGAGCTCGCACGCTCACAGCTGATAACTTGTAAACAAACCCACAACAACGCAAGTGTACCCTCGAATGAAAGTCATCAATAAATTACAATAACTGACGATATTGTGAATGGATCACAACACATATCCTTCACATGAATGGTTTTTTTGGTAATAATGGTCGAGAACTGCGCGGTCGCTACCGCCGTGCCCCACCTCATGCCACCCTCACCCCACCTCCGTGGCGACACGCCGCCGCCGTGCCCCACCTCACCCCATGCCAGGGACACAGCCTTCGTCCTGTATGATATTTCGGCGCTCTATATGAGAACTTCTCAGATTTGCCCCACTTTAATGGCGGAATCGTTCTATATGATCACATTCGTTCCTAACAAAAATTTTGGAATTTTATTTATTTATAAAAAAAAAAAATATGTAATTCATTAATTTAAAAATTTTAATATTTTAAGTCGTTCGTTTTATAGGGGAAACGCTCTATGCGAACACATCTTATGCGGGACCCTAGTGTACTTACAATACTGCTTCACTGTGCTGTGCTTATCATATTTATTTTGTTTTCAAGGAATCTTTAAGCCCAAATTCTCTCGCCACATCCTGAACTTTTCTATCACATTTCATAAACAACAGGCATTCAGAACCAAACTATGTGCACACACTAGCACACAACCAGGGCAGGGCAGTCATCAGGTTTCTTGCAACAAGTTCAAGTTTTATATTTAGATAAAAGACTGTCCTAACTGTCTCCACATACATAACATGGCAGCAGTCACAGGTTTCTGCACAAGGATTCAGTACACACAACCTCGATTTCCCGGACTAATTGGGGGGACACTGGTCCGGAAACCAAATCGGGAATCGCAACAGTCCAGGAATTATCCTTAAAAAAAAAAAAAAAAATCCAATGCCATTATTCACCCCCGGGCATTTATCCTACTCTAGTATTTACTGTCCGGCACAGCCTATCACTGCACTGGACTTAACCCACACGCAGTGTCTCCAATGGGCAAAAAGTTTCAATAGCTAAGACGTTTTGACGGTCAATGGGTTAGGACAGAGGTGTGCAGGTAACATGGTGGGAAATGCACATACCGCTACAGCTGCCACCTGGAGGCAGCAACTGTCAAGTCCTCAAGGACGTCCTGCCCAGGGCACTCGGGTCAGGGACTACGGCGTCGTTGAATTCGGCGTTTTGCACTCTAAAAATCCGCTACTGCCACCTGTGAGCAGCAATTGTTCCAAAATGGATTTTCCTAAGGGCTAAGAAATAGGGATACGTATTGCAGTTAAACGTAGTGTCGTGTTTATAGGGGAAACTACAGCGAAACATCTTATGCGGGCACCTGCTGGTACGTACAACTGATCACGGTGTGCTAGTATACTTTACTTGCGTTTCAATGGAATTTAAAGCCCAGGCATTCACTTCAAACAAAAACCTAAACTTTTACTAATCAATAAAAAAAAAACAGGCATTCAGACCAACTATTCATCAGCCTGCACATACCGGCACAGTCCGTCCCGGGTTGCACAAGGAATTCAGTATTTGTATTTATGACTTAATACGAACTAGTTCCTAGACCGTGTCCTCCACATTTACGATATGTATGTATGCATATACCATGAGTAAGCACCGCTGCCACTGCTATAGTTTGTGAGTGTGATGTGTGCAATCATGTGCACAGGACAGTGTTGATCACTATTATTCACTAGAGAAATTTGTATTTTCAACTTTTATGTGCAGAACGTACTTGGGTAGTGATCTTATCTTTATTTTTTTTCTATTTTTTTTTTTCTCTCTCTCCTCTCTCTCTCTCTCTCTCTCTCTCTCTCTCTCTCTCTTCTCTCTCTCTCTCTCTCTCTCTCTCTCTCTCTCTCTCTCTCTCTCTCTCTCTCTCTCTCTCTCTCTCTCTCTCTCTCTCTCTCTCCTCCTCTCTCCTCTCTCTCTCCTCTCTCTCTCTCTCTCTCTCTACTCTTCTCACTCTCTCCTCTCTCTCTTCTCTCTCTCATCTCTCTCTGCCCGCTTCTCTCCTCACCCTCTCTCTCTCTCATCGTCTCTCATCTCTCTCTCTGCATCTCTCTCTCTCTCTCTCATCTCTCTGCTCTCTCTCTCTCTCTCTCTCTCCCGTCTGCTCTCTCTTCTCTCTCTCTCTTCTCTCTCTCTCTCTTTCTCTCTCTCTTTCTCTTCCTCTCTCATCTCTCTGCTCTCTCTCTCTCTCGCCATTCTTCTTCTCATTTACCTCTTTATTCTATATGAACCTCTCGTTGTGAGCAGAGTGTGCCAACCACTACACCACTGAGCCGCTTCACTAATGATTGTGACTATGATGGTATTAATAGTTGTTGATTCTTGCCAGGCTCTGAGAAGGGTTGGTGGAGCGCCAGACCTCAAGACCCACGTGGACTGCATCTCCTCCAGGAGAATCATGAAGCTGCCGGGCCTGATTGATGTGCATGTGCATGTGAGAGAGCCAGGTGAGAGAAAGTGACTGCATTGATTTGTGTTCAGGCAAGAAAGTTTGTATACCTAAGATTTATTCTGATTTCTGTTCATTTCTCACCGCAGTAAAAGTGTGGTGGTCGTGGTGTAGATTATTATTTTGATGATGATGAATATTATGATGAGGACATTGAGAAGGAGGAGGAAAAGGGGCAAATGAGTGAGAGAGTAGCATAGTAACCACAATGAGGGTAACGACTGCAAACTTTTTTTTACTATTATTGTCTTGAACTCACTAAGAATTGTTCCATCACTTCAAACATGAACTACCACATGTAGGTCTAGCAGCCTCTTGTAGCTTCCTTATTTTCTTATGGTCTTCATATAGGTGTTCTGTATTTGTGTGCTGTGGTAAGGAACCTGTGGTGATAGGAAGGCTTTTTTTATCTGCCTCACGTATCATAACACACACAGTTCAGTATTTAAACTCTTGTATAGACTTTATTCTCGTTAGGTTCCAGTGTGTGATGGATGAAAGGAGCTGTGTACGTATGTGTATGTATATTTTGGTTCAATTTCTTGCTTGTATTTGGTCATTTACTCTTGTATTTTATTTATAATTTCTTTTTCAATAATGAAGGATAGTTTTATTTCATATTGAATTATTTTTTCAGACCCATTTTATATACACTTTTTTATTATTATTATTTCAGTCGGTGTTTTTTTGTATAATTTTATTTGATTATTCATATATTTCTGATGTGTTTCTGCATGAAGATATGAGGGCAAGGCAATCTATCGCTGATGTGGAGGAGTGTTTGTGTGTTTTCATTTTGTGTGAGCAATGATAATGATCAGCTGGAGGAGGAGGAGGAAGGTTACGCAACTGCTAATAATAGTGTGGTGGCAGTGTTTCTGTGTCTTCAAAACTGTGAGTTGGAATGAAGTTAATTAAGATTAATTCTCCACTGAAAGAAGTATTTGCTAGTTATAACTTATAACGATGAAATTATTTTTATTTAGAAGGGAAATGCTGCCATCAGTCCAAGCGGGTATTCCTGGGTCTACCCCTTGAACAAGATTTAAAGTATAAAGATTATGGTAGTCATGGGGATACTATTAGTACACCGAGTAAGTCTGAAACTCTTTTGGAAACGTGAATAAGTATTTCCACAGCATCGACTAAGTCACCTGGGGCTTAGCAAGAAAAACTTCCAACTCTAACTCATTTGATTTATTTAACACGAAAGGTTACTCATCCTTAAAACTTGTGTATATTTATGGTTTATCATGGGAGGAAAGCCACTGAAGGGCATAACCTTTCACACGGACTATATTCATAGGCTACAGTCTGACCACATACAGTATAATCATCTAAATTAGACATGGAAATATAGAGGAGGGAAGTGTGGGAGTACTGATAATGTTTGCGAAAAATACGACCATGTGGAATATGTGTTTCCACTTTGAAACGTCCACACGCTTGTCTTGAGGACGGAGAGGAGAGGATCTCTTATTAGGCGGGGGGAGACAGAAAGAAAGAAAGGGAGGGTGTAAGGGGGGATAGGAATATGAGAGAGAGAGAAATAATGCACTAAAGATAGGGCATAATAAAAAATGAAGAATTTGAATGACGTTATCCTAATAGTGACCTGTTTTCACTTATACACTGGATTGAAGCTTCACTTAGTCTGGACTAAACCTATGGTTATTGAAACCTTCTCTTACCTTCCATGTAACATATAACTCGGAAATCTAGTGATGGAAATTTCCATCGTTACTCTTGGAATTTTCCGGCATTACAATAGACTAAAGTATTGCAAGGAGTGCTCAAACACCACCAGTGCACTTATCCACTTCCTGTAGGTGCAGTCTCCCCATTGTTATTCTTGTGTAACACGGGCACACTGGTGGCTTTTATACATGTTAGACATTATAGTGGAGAAAACTGTCTTTTTGTGTTACTAAGGAAAGTCACCCAGGAATGAAACTACAACCCTGGCTGGTTCCCGTGCTGTCCCGACAGATTGGGTGATATCAGGACCCTCAGAATTATCAATATTAAGTAGTCTTGTCACTCTGTATATCACTGGACATGTTGATTTTCACACCCATTTTTATTCCCTTGTTAAGTGTTTTGCCCTCCAGGTATTAGATAATCTGATTTACAGGTGCAGGTGTAAAGATTACTTTTGAGTGTAGTGAGTAATAATGATGGCGTGTTTAGGAAAGGTACAAGTCACTCTACATGATAGTTCTCACACTTGAACTGATATTCTCTAAGTCTTTGTAAGTGTGGTTGACAGAAATGAGTCCAATTACTTAACCGCAGCATCACAGACATTTAAAGTGAACTCCTCCTAGACTTTGTAAGTTTAGTTAAGTAGAAAAAGAGAGTAAGTTCACTGACTCAATTTTCACATCACTGAAACATTTTAACATCTTATAGCCAGAGAAAATTCTGGAAGAGAAGTTGGATTGAAAAATAAAGTTTACAATTTCATGTCTACGTCAGTTCATCATTTAGATTGAACTTAAGTCACAAAATATGTTGCCAAATAATTAATAAGTCAATCATAACTCATTGTTTATATCCCTTTGAAATTATAAATGATCTCATAATCATAATCGTAGTAGTAAATGTCAGATAAGTGGGAAAGACAGCCACAGCCGCACAACATGCTGCTGAATAAGTAGTCAGAGTAACCATCCAACTCACATTATCATCATCACTTATAAACTTTCCTTCTGTTTCATAAGCAACCAAACAAAAAATATCTATAAATAAAACAAACCAATCATCTTTCTCCATGACCCTGACCTTTGACCTCTCCAGGAGCGACCCACAAGGAGGACTGGGCATCGTGCAGTGCCGCCGCCCTGGCCGGGGGGGTGACCTTGATCTGTGCCATGCCCAACACACAGCCGCCCACCACCGACCTGGACGCCCTCACACTCACTAAGGAGGTCAGCATCATGCCTTTCCTACCCCTCCACCTCCCTTATCCTGCTCTTGAGTCTTTTAGGGTCTGTTTCTTATTTATTTGTCTTTTCAAGGTTTTCTTCCATCTTTGTCATGTTTTTATTTCTTGAGTCTTTAGTGGCATCAGTAAATGTGCTTTCCTTGATCTTTTGTGTCTTTTTCCTGTTATTGCCTTTTTCTTTCTCTCTTTTTGTAGCATAGTTTTGTTTATTTCTTTGTGCATTTCTTCTTTTTCTCTTTTGTGTGTGTTTATTGGTGTCAGTCATACTATACAGTCAGACTTTGCTTATGTGTTAGATTGGCATTTTCTCTCTTCATTAATCTCTTGAGTATATTTTGTAGGCATTATTGATATGAAATGTTTTTCTTTCCTGCCTCGTGATTTTTTCTGCATAGTGATTTAGAAATACCTTTATACAGACCTTCATATTATTGGTTTGTCTGTGTGATCAGCTGGTCAAGTTTTCTTTCTTGTATCATTACCCTGTATTTTTGTCTGTAAGATAACTGAAATCTCTAGAAATGGTACTGCAGTTTTTTTTTTCTCTCTCTCTCTCTCTCTCTCTCTCTCTCTCTCTCTCTCTCTCTCTCTCTCTCTCTCTCTCTCTCTCTCTCTCTCTCTCTCTCTCTCTCTCTCTCTCTCTCTCTCTCTCTCCCCCCCCCCCCTCTCCCTCCCTGCCATTAACCTTGTCCTTATCTACTTGTCTCCTTCTTTTTCCTGGTCTTATCCAAATGTCTGTGTCTGTCTGTCAATAGTTGCTTCCTGTTTTGCATTACCTTATCTGCCGCCTCTCATCCTTCTTGATGTGAGTGTCTTTGATGCTGATAACACCTATCTCTCTCTCTCTCTCTCTCTCTCTCTCTCGCTCTCGCTCTCGCACTCTCGCTCTCGCTCTCGCACTCTCACTCTCACTCTCACTCTCTCTCTCACTCTCTCTCTCTCTCTCTCTCTCTCTCTCTCTCTCTCTCTCTCTCTCTCTCTCTCTCTCTCTCTCAATAGTGATGTTTTTTATTCTGGACACAGCAGGATGTGAAGGTGTTTGCACTTTAAATGTTATCACAGTCTTGAGAGGGATCTTTCATGGATCTGTTTTGTAGAATAGTTTAAGATTTATGCATTTATTATCATGTTTTATCCTCATTGCATTAGCCTTTTCAGGTATGAGTAATAGAAGATATAATATATTGAAAGCACTTTAAATATTGAAATCATTGTTACATTAATTCTAGGACACCCATGGCACTATATGACATTACACATTACACACGGATACACTATTGCCACACTTGCATGCTCACTCACTGGTCCCCGTCTCAGCTGGCCGACCGGGGGTCTCGCTGTGACTTTGCTGTGTTCCTGGGCGCCTCCAGCAACAACCACACCACCCTCCCTGAGCTGGCCCCTCGCGCTGCAGCACTCAAGATGTACCTCAACGAGACATTCACCACACTGCGCCTGCACGACACCACCATCTGGCTCAAGGTGTGTGTGTGTGTGTGTGTATTCATCTACTTGTATTCATCTAGTTGTATTTTACAGGGCCTGAGCAATGCTCGTATGGCCCCGTCTCTATATCAACATTTCTATCATTCATCCTTAGTGCTTAGTTTTGGTCGAAGCCATCACCCCGGGAGGCGGGTCACAAACCCCCGGCTAACACCCGGTACCCACTCACTGCTGGGTGGACAGGGGCTCGGGTTTTAAGGAAACAGCCCATCTGTTTCCGCTCTGCCCGTGGAGTGTGTGTGTGTATCTACCTAATTGTGATATATGAGAAATTAGTTACATACGTGGGGTCCGGTCTCCTTGTCTCAATTGATCTAGTAATCTTTGCTTTTAAAACTTGAATACTTTTGGCATCTATGATTTCACTGTCCTTGCTATTTCACATATCAATGCACCGTGTGCGTGTGTTTACCCAGGTGCAGAAAACAGGAATTTGCTTTTTAAGAGGACTTTTTAACTGTGTCAGAAAGTTAATTTCATCATCTGTTTAGTGACTGATGCGTTGTCTTTGCAAGCGTCTTATCATTTACTGTCTCTTGGAACCCTCGTGATCCCTTATCAATGAGGTCACACCCCTACTATACACTTCCTGGATCTCTTTGATAGGGAATGAAGTGCATTATTTATAATAGTTAAGATGTTGTACATTAGCTGTAGTAGTTGTAGTTGTATCAGTAATGGTAATCATAGAAGTAATAAAAGTGATGGTAGTACAGGTTGAAGTTCCCAAACTCGGCATCCCAAGACTCGGCAACACCCAAAACTCGGCTATGGTTTCGGATTTTCCAAAACACAGCAGAACACCCAAAACCCGGCGCGTAGTAGCCGGGTCGGCCGCTAGGTGCCACCACACTAGGCCGCTTGGTTTCTCCCGCCGATTTGTTTGTTGTTATTGTTCAGTGGTTTTGTGACTGTAGAGTTGTGTACACTGTTATTTTGTGTACTTCTACAGGTCTGTTATTGGTATTATGGCTCCCAAACGTCCAGGAACACCTACTGGTGGAAGTGAAAAGAAAAGGCTGATTTTCATGTTTTTTTTCCCCTTAATATATCTACGTTCTAAAAGTCAGAAAATTCCATTACTCGGCTCGGCGCTGGTCCCGAGGTTGCCGAGTTTGGGAACTTCAACCTGTAGTAACAGGTGGTGATGGTAGAAATAGTAAGATCGGGTAATTATTCTTAGCCATGATGTCATATTCACACGCTGCATTCAGGACCACTTAGGTGTGACTCACAAAATGAAATTAAGGAATGATAACCAAATCTTTAATCTACAGTATTTAAAACGCACACCCACACATAAACATATATACAAGGAGGTCCCGTTATACGAGCATTCGATATACGAGAATCCGATGATACGAGATGTGTAAATTAAGGTCTATTTTCAATATACGAGATCGAAAATCCAATGTTACGACATTCAAACTGGGGTGAGTAAAATTACCAAGTTATTTACTAAAGTAAATTACAAGTTATTTACTAAAATTATAAAGTCATTTACTGACTATATGATTTTACCTAAGGTTGTACGATAATCAATCTGAAAATACGTATGATAATTCTGGTGGCTCAGTACGACAATGTGGCCTACAAAAATTCACAACCCTGGGCGAGAAGCCAGCAACGGAGGTAGTATGGCCAGCAACAACCTGCTCTCGCACTACCTAGATACTACTTTCCCTAATGACGGAAGCTACAAAGCTGATTGAAAGCTCCCTCGATAGGTCGTAAACGTGTAGGAAGGTTGTGACTGGCTAAGGCATCATCCGTCACCAGCCAATGACAAACAGTTTTTAAAACTTCTCGACCAATAACAAGCCAGCGATACATATTTCCGGGCAAGAATGGCATGCCAGACTGCCTCTGTCCGCCTTCTGTCCCCGTCATCTAAAACTAATTCTCGTTTTATTTTTAATGCTTGCGTTTTAAGTAGTTTTAATGTATCAGATAGTAAGATATATAAGTAAGGAGCCTGTGTTGCTAGTGTATTGGTGGTAGGTGTATATGTGTGTTAAAATGGTGAATATTTGTGATATGGGGCGGCTCCGCGGCAAGTATTTCTCCGTCACTCTCTGCCCCGCCAGCTCGGCCAACAGTCACCTCATCATAACATCTTTAAATCACCCTTATTTAAGGTGACACACGGTGCTACATTGATTTAGATAATGACACGTGGATATAACATCTCACCATAATCACTAAGTTGTATAATAACGAGTGATAAGACGTTTAAGCCTGCCCAAACCTACCTTGGCGGAGGAGGCGGCGGCCTGCCCCGTCCGCCGCCTCTCTCAAAAACCGCCGTCATCCGCCTCACCTGTGCCTTCCTGAAAAAGACAGTCAGCTCCTATGCCTGTGATGGCACCATAGGATATCACCAGTGATCATAGGATTCCTCAAAGGGTCCTCGCTTTCCTACTAAATAATTACCAAGGAGATCTCCGCTGGCGGCAGACTTCGGCTGCCGCCCGCACAACACAACACCCCGTTATCAGCTGTATAATATGTGCCTTCCTGAAGAAGTCAGGTCAGCTCCCACGCATGTGATAGCACCATAGGATATCACCAGGAACCATAGGATTCCTCAAGGGGTTCTCGCACCCCTACTAAATATTACCAAATTTTATTATAGCTTGAATTTTTTTTTTTTTTTTTTTTTTATATAATTGTTGGGGTCCTGGAACCAAACCTATATTTTACCATTAGTTATGTGTTTTGTTATACGAGATTTCGCTTTACGAGTATGCCAGGTGGAACCTAACTGCTCGTATCTTCGGGACCTCCCTGTAATAAACTCTCTCTCTCTCTCTCTCTCTCTCTCTCTCTCTCTCTCTCTCTCTCTCTCTCTCTCTCTCTCTCTCTCTCTCTCTCTCTCTCTCTCTCTCTCTCTCTCTCTCTCTCTCTCTCTCTCTCTCTCTCTCTCTCTCTCTCTCATACATTGTTCTTCCCCCAGCACCTTGAGTCGTGGCCGCCCCACCTGCCTGTGTGTGTGCATGCCGAAGGCCAGACCACCGCAGCGGCCCTCATGATGGCACACCTGGCTGGCCGGCCCATCCACGTGTGTCATGTGGCTCTGAGGGAGGAGGTGCTGCTCATCCGCTCGGCCAAGGAGAAGGTGGATCTGTGGATACTGTTGTGGGGGTGACATGGCTAGTGTGGATGTGGGCGTTGTGTTTTGGGATGAGGTGTTTTGGTTGATGTGTGGTGAGAGATGAGGTCAGGTTTATGAACTTTTTAATGTATCTTAAGTATCTTGACTGCAGTGGAGATGAATGACTTGAGAGGGGCTTGTGGAGTGACCAGATGGGATATGTGTGAATGCAATGCAAGTATGTGTGAAAGATGTGGCATGGGAGTGTGTGCAGATGGAGTGAAGGGATGGGAGTGTGTGCAGATGGAGTGAAGTGTGGAGTGGAGGGATGGGAGTGTGTGCAGATGGAGTGGAGTGGAGGGATGGGTGAATAGGGTATTTGTGATGGTTTGGGCACATTGAAAGGATGAAAAGAGAAGTGTTTGTACAAAAAAATTGCATGAGTGAAATCAATAATCCAAAAAGAAGAGGATAACAACTCGTAATGTAGAATTAAAGTGGAAAAGAATATAAGAACATAAGAAAATAAGGAAGCTACAAGAGGCCGCGAGACCTACTCAAGGTAGTTCCTGTATAGGAGTGGAAAGGTGCCAGGGGAGGGGGAGGGTTGCTTTAACAGGTGAGAAAGGAATGTTTGGGTAGAGAGGTGGAGGTTCTTTTGCCATGGCCATTCCCTTGAGATATGTTTTTAGTGGGAGCGAGGTATCAGATCTGTAGAAAAGAGTAAAAATGTAGTTTAGTGAATGGGAATAAATTTGTTCTTGCAGTCCTCTCCTCCTCTTCCTCCTACTCCTCTAATCCAAATCCTCCTCATCCCTATCACTACATCTGCCACTACTACTACTTCTTCTTCTACTCCAGGGCATGGCAGTAACCTGTGAGGTGTGCCCACATCACCTGTTCCTCACCTCTGATGACCTGGAGCACCTGGGCCTGAAGGGAGAGGTGCGCCCCAGGCTTGCCTCACCCGCAGACCAGCAGGCACTCTGGGACAACCTGGACATCATTGACTGCTTTGCCACAGACCATGGTGAGGGCTGGCCGGCACTCTGTACAGGATGCTAGAGTGTACTTGAGGCCTGTGTGGTGGGTAGGATCTGTCTTATGGGTATGAATGCCTTAAAATATATCTCATAAGGGTATTGAGGTGTGTTGTAGGTAGTGAATCCCTTGAACTTTAATAGAATGGATTTGTAATCTATTTGATGAGTATTATGGGTGCCAAGATTTCAGGGCAGACTTCTAGTGTGTAATTAGGCTTAATCATCTAAGGACAGAGTGCCAGAGTGTGCCTTTTTAGTAGTAGTGTGCCTTAAAATGTGAGAGTATGTGAGAATTTAGATGAGAGTGCTAGGGTGTTTCATTTCTAAAGTACAAGCGCCAAAGGACTTATGACATAATTAGTTGATCGGCCAAAAGCTACAGAGTAAAAAAAAAGCCTACTTAATGGCCACTCTCAAAAAATACCTAGCATTATGAGTAAAGGGCCAGTTGAGAATAATGACTAGAGGAGCACAGTCTGTATAGTTTGTCAGGGTAGGAAGAATTGTAGTGAGGCGTATCAAAGAGAATCGTACAAAGTATTAGATTAGGTTAGTATTAGAACATTCTTAGGAGGGCTTAAAAATATATATGAGTAACTACAACAGTTTAAGATGAACACCCATTTACACACGATAAGACTTTACACACACACACATGTAGCCCTGTAGCCTAATGTACCACTGCTCTGTCTTGTCCTGTGCTGCTAAGACCCTCGGCCGAGCTCCTGTGTGGGAGGCAGGTGAGGCAGTTCTCCTAAACCTTAATTCATGAGTGACTCCTCCCTTCTGCTCTTTCTTCCTCCTTTATTGTTTATGACCTCCCTCTGTCCCTCTCCCCGCCTCCCTCTCTCCTCTTCTCCTTTCTTCATTTAATTTTTCTTACCCTTATTTTTTCTGATTTTTCTCCTCTTACCTTCAAGTCTCTCTATCCCTACTTTTTTTTTTGTCTCTCTCTCTCTCTCTCCTCTCTCTCTCTCTCTCTCTCTCTCTCTCTCTCTCTCTCTCTCTCTCTCTCTCTCTCTCTCTCTCTCTCTCTCTCTCTCTCTCTCTCTCCTTCTCTCTCTCTCTCTCTCTCTCTCTCTCCCCCCCCCCCCCCCCTTATTCCATCTATCCCTCCCTCCATTGCTTTCTTTCTTTCCTTCTCTTCTGTTTTGCCTCATTACTTCCGTCCCTCCTCTCTGTCGTATCCCCTTTCATTTGCTTTCCTAAATCTCCACCATGTTTCCCTTTATCTCATGGTTTTTATGGTGTGTGTGTGTGTGTCTTCTTGCCTTGACAGTAGTTGTGCTTTACCTTGTGCACAGAGATGGTGTGTTGTCATGCTGGGTTCCAAACAAATGTAGATTATCTGATATGTGAAAGTTGGTTTATTTTTTGGAGATAAGCCACTAATCCCTCCTGCATAGAGATGGATTCCTCTATTTTCCTCTTTTCTCAGATGCCTCTTGAAATGTTTAGAATATTGTCCCGTTCAAGGAAATGTTTCCGGGAAATAGAAATAGTAATGGGAGCCGTTGTGTTATAAGTATAGGATGATAGTATATAGTAATAATAAAGTATAGGATATAATAAGTATAGGATGTCTTGTATAGTTTTTTGCACAGTTACTTTATTTGGATTCATAAGCTGTCAAAATTTTCAATAATGTGCGGATGAGTTTATACTGAATCTTTATTGTTCAGGCGATATCACACCATTCATGGGTAACAGTTGTACTTAGTAATGTGTAAGTGATGTAGATATTTTACACCATTAATGGATGAAACCTGAATTACCTGCACCCCACTTCATGGTGAAATAATGTGTTTTATACCATCAATAAGTAAAAGACTTCAGTTTTTCACCATACTTATAGTAGTACAAAAATGACACGTCAGTTTGCTTGCAGCCTGAGTGCCACTGCTACATCTCTCAATGAAATAGTCTTCTCTTTACTTATTTGAAGGGAGAAGTGTGTGCATTGTGACAATATAACAAATTAATTCTTTCAATGTTATGCTAACTATTATCTCTTCAAGCCTAATGGCATTTTGATTTCTATGTAGAGTTTTACTTCAGTATAATACTGTGTTGAATTCTTGCACTACAGTTGTAATTGTGTATGTTGTGAAAACTTAACTTAGGTGATTACAGATTTTCGTTTGTTAGTGTTTGTGTGTTCCATGTGAATGTAACTGTGAATAAGTGTTGTTACCTATCAGTGAGTGTTCTTTAATAGTTCACATTCAGAGAAGTGCTCTGACTTTATCGAGATGTAGTTTTTGCTTTAGTATTTAAGTCAACATTTGAAACAAATTCTACAAACTGAAGATTGAGAATTTTTCACCACTAACAGTTCCTATTAAAGAGTAATATCATCTATATTTTGATTACATATTTAGACATTTTGTTCTCATGATATACTTAAAGAAATTAAATGTGATAATTGAAACAAATCCTGCTCTGATATATTGTCTAATGCTTTTATTTCCTTTCCCTTCCTCCATTCTGTCTCCTTGTCCTCCTTTTCCCTTCCCACTCCTCTTTAATGCATCTCAATCTTTTCTTTTACTATTTTTAATTTCCTCAAACTTTGCTACCTTCTGCTATACACTTTCCCTCTTCCCTTTGTGTACCTGTCCTCCCTCACCCTCCCGCAGCCCCCCACACCCTGGAGGAGAAGAGTGGCCTGCAGCCCCCGCCAGGCTTCCCAGGGCTGGAGACCATGCTGCCGCTGCTGCTCACGGCCGTCACGCAGGGCAAGCTGTCCATGGAGGTGTGTACAGTACTGGCAGGCACACACTTGTCATGTAAGGAAAGAGGAGATTGGATTGTGGTGTTCAAAGCAGTAAATGAGCACAAAATCTGTACACAGGGAAGATATGATATGGGATGATGGAAAAACAGGGAGTCACAGGTACAAATTGAAGAAGACAAAATGCCTAAACTATGTCAAGAAGATTGCCTTTTCCCTTGATGTGTGAAATGAGATTGATATAAGGAATATTGAAGGCTTCAAAGCCAAGCTGGGTAAAGCTATAGAAGTGGAGACAGAACAACACAAGTTTGACTCAAATCGTTTATACAACAATTGGCTTAATTAAGACACGTGCACGAAGCACATTTACTTCTGCACTGAACTAGATTCCTGCATTCTGCTATTTTGTCAGGGGCCGTCCCATATGTTCAGGAAATGGTCAGTTATGGGAGAAAAATTTTTTTCATTGCACATCATTATCAGTTCCAGCACTTACATATATAGTACCTACATTTGAATATCTGGTGAGAATGTTCATGAAAGTTTGATAAGAGCTGAGTGAATTGACATAAGCGTCATAACACAGCCAAATATGACATCTGCAAAAAAAATCCAAGCCTTCAAATCAGCTTCAGACCACCTGTAGACTAATTCATGGTCAATAAATATCTATATCTATGTATGGTTGATAAATATCTATATCTATGTATGGTTGATAAATATCTATATCTATGTATGGTTGATAAATATCTATATCTATGTATGGTTGATAAATATCTATATCTATGTATGGTTGATAAATATCTATATCTATGTATGGTTGATAAATATCTATATCTATGTATGGTTGATAAATATCTATATCTATGTATGGTTGATAAATATCTATATCTATGTATGGTTGATAAATATCTATATCTATGTATGGTTGATAAATATCTATATCTATGTATGGTTGATAAATATCTATATCTATGTATGGTTGATAAATATCTATATCTATGTATGGATTACTACCTTCTTCCTCTCACCCTCACCCTCCCAGGACCTGGTCAACAAGCTGCACCACAACCCTCGCCGCATCTTCCACCTCCCCCGCCAACCTCGCACATACATAGAGGTGGACCTGGACGCCCAGTGGACCATCCCCGAGTCTCCGCCCTTCAGTAAGGCACGCTGGACTCCTTTTGCCGGCCGGAAGGTGACGGGCAGGGTGCAGAGGGTCGTCCTGAGGGGCGAGATGGCCTATGTTGATGGACAGGTGGGTTACATGGGATCTCAGAAGTCATAGTTTAGGACAGTTAAAAGGTGGTAAAGCTAGAAAAGGTGCCATGATGCTGCGGGAATGATGGAATGAAGGGAGAATGATGACACGGTAATAATATAAGCAAGAATGTTGATACTATAATGATGAAAGCAGGAATGATTACAGTAGTGAAAGGAAAAATGATGTAGTAATAATGAAAGGAAGAATAGTGACAGTGAGAAAATCTTATGAAGAGGGAACTATATGAATGAATGATGGCAAAGTAATGAATTCCGCTGACTAGATGCGGCGGCAGCCATGCAGAGGCCTCAGTAGCTGGCTATTTCTTCCATTTGTCTCCTCCAGCATTTAATGTGCCATATTACTGTGTCTCTAATGCTCCACACGTCAATGCCAACAGCTTGGATAGACTACAACAGACTAGCAAGGAGTCGTGCATGGGGTGTGTGTGTTGAAAGCTGACAGCCCTAAGTCTGTGTGCCTCAGGCTGCAGTGAAGGGTGGGTGTGCTGTTTGCACCTCGGACTCTCATGAACAAAGAAGCCTCCCCTTACTAATGTGCTATAACATGCACACACAGTACTTTCATTGTACTTAAGCAATGCACTGTCACTTAAGCGCTACACAGCATTCTCAGGGCGTGGGAAGCAAAGCATTGGACCTCCAGGAGAGGCTGGCAATACAAAACTGAAGGATTGCCATGAACTGGCACGCTAGCTGGCTTTGAAAAGTTTTCAGTCCTCTAATGCTCTAGGAACATTAATTGTGTCATATGTTGAAAAGTGCACATTTCCAGGGTGAAGTGGATGTAAATAATTAAACAGTAATGTTAAGTGTGCGGCAGAGAGGTTTCTTTACAATTTGTATAATTGTAATCTATTGGAAAATCTAGATTTACCAATTTCAGGCGGTATCGGCCTCATCAGGTTTCAGGCCTCATCCCCTTTTATGGCCTCGTCACACGATACAACTTTTCAGGGGGGGCGGTGAGGCGAGGGGTGGCCAGGCGCACCTCACAGCGCATGATGCGGTCACACGGAGGGACATTTGAGGCGTGCGTCTTGCCCCCACAGACACACTCCCGCCACAATTTAAATACCTCCTCTGGCACACCAGTATTCATTTCAGCAGCCGCCTCAAAGATGTTTCACACTTTTACTGCATTGAGGACATGGTGATTATATTGTGGCTATAAAAATTATTAAAGACTGAGGGCTACCCATGCCAACAGATCAATGCTGGCTCTGCAATGCATGCTGCAAGGTTACCTCAACACAGGTTTCATATCATCGGCAATTTTTACCAGTTAGATATTTTTGTATTGCCAAATATCTTTTTTCATCAGAACCAGAAAACTTTGCTGATTTCGAATTTGTGATAAAAAATTCAATGGGAGCAACACTCTAGGAATTGCAGCGAGTTGAAGTAAAAAATGTGAGAAAAATGTTTATACTAATATTTCTTTTTGCTATATTTCTTAAATTACAAACAATTTTTCATATTATTTTTGCAATATTGCACACATTTCCCCTATAAAGGTCATGTAAGTGACAAACATCCTCACAACGCCACTGTAGCTTAATAATTTGAGACATGGTGACTGACGCTTGTAGGCGGGGGTGTTGTGAGGCGCGCTTTTTATCCAACATTACTGGGGGTGACAAACCATGCAACTAGCGACGCACGTGCCACGGATTTGATGTTTTCTGGAGGCCCGTGTGTGTCACCGGGTGAAAAGTTGCATCGAGTGACGGGGCAAGTCCCGAGGGTCTACAGTAGTAGCATATGAAATATAACCTTAAACTGTGACACCTATTCCTCCTGACAGGTGTTGGTGCCCCCAGGGTTTGGGGAGGATGTGAGGGAAACTCAGCCTCTGTCCCCAGCCCCTGTCCAACCCGTTGCCCCGCCCACCTTCGCCGCACCACTACAGTACTCCATGGCAGCTAACATCACTCTACCTCTGCCCCCACATGGTAAGACTCACCCACCCCAAGCATCTTCATCCTGCACCAATATTTTTATTTATTCATTCATTGTATTGTAGTGGTGGTAGAAGTAGTCATTGCAGTACCTAGTTGTTTTTGTTGCAATGGCATCGATGGCACATATTAAGTGGTAACAATAGACATTAACATGAGATGACGTAGTTTGAGCATTGTGGTATATAGGAGGGCAACATGCTGATGGACCCTGGCCTTTGTGAAGCTGCCGAGGGACTGGTTCGGGCCGGACTGGAAAAATGTTGAGATGGCAGATGGTTAAAAACTGAGGATTGACAAAAGCATCATATACTTAGTAGAAAATATGAGTGTGATATGTGTATACATACATACAAATATGAATGTATTGTGAAAATACGAAATATGAAATTGAAAATATATATTAAAGAAGAAAGAAAACTGTGTAAAACTGACAAGTGTTGTGGACTGTGCGTGCCAGACCACATGTGCAAGGATGTCATTTTATAAGAAACTAAAACTGCACCTGTATCATAAATATTTCATTGGATTTGTTAGTTTGTCATTTGTCTTTATATATTGAATTGTTTTTCTGTTTTACTTATCTTATTATTACTTACTGTGACATTTGCAAAAATAATATACCTAGACATCCTTGCAGGTTATGGTGGAGCCAAGGTATTGCTGAACAGCGAGTTCCAGACACCAACAGAGATCATCATTCCTACATCCTCAGTGACAACCCCTCAGCTGTTGTCACCTGTCCGCAAGCCCGCACAGCTGTTGCACCGAACCCAGGGTGAGCAGGAGGGAACAGGAGATGCTGGGCCTGATCTTATGATATTAGCAGTGATGACAGAAGTAATGACGGTAGTAAGAGTAATAGTAGCAGTGGCAGTGATGGTGGTTTAAGTTTTAATGATAGTGACATAATAAGTGCCCAGAGAGCCAGTCAAAAGGAAAACCTTGAGGTGATTTACTTCTGACAACCTCAAAGCTCCCAACACAGGACTGTCACACCATCCCGGCAACTCAAGACATCGCAATGATGGTTTTCCTCACTACCTTAAGACACAGCAATAACATAATTGATGTCCAGAGAGCCTGTCAATAAAATGAAATTAAATAAACATCATAAACAAATTTTGAACAACCTCAAAAACACTCCTAGGACTGCCATGTCATCCTGTAAAGTTCAGATTCCACTGTTGGTTTCTATTATAATTGAACCAATGTTTCGTAACAACAGCCATCACTCGCCCAACTAACCCTTGAAAAATGTCCATAAAGAGGCAGCTGTCAGCCCCTTAACATTCAAAACTATACACAGGGACACATTGTATACTTCTCCCTATGTACTCACTTGCCGTTCCTCCTCCCCCACAGACTTGTATGGGGAGTTGCTGTCAGATGTGTGTCTTGGGGAGGGTGTCGGGGAGAGAAAGGAGGGCACAGCACCCCGCGGCCGGCCCCGTGACCCATCGCCTCTCCCCACTGGCCTTCCCACCCCTCCTGCTGCCCATGGACTCCAGGTAAAACATCATAACCAACTTAAACCGAGAGAGAGAGAGAAATAGAGAGAATGGAGTAGAAGTACATACTATGAAATCAAACCACACACTCTAGTTTTTACCTCTGAATATCACAAAAAAAAATCCTCAGCATTACAGTACAGCTAATTCTGTAATTTGTCAACCCTCTTACCCTTCTCCTCCTCCTCCTCCTCCTCCTCCTCCTCCTCCTCCTCCTCCTCCTCCTCCTCCTCCTCCTCCTCCTCCTCCTGCTGCAGGGTCGTCACATACTCAACGTGGAAAACCTGAACAAGGACCAACTGAACCACATCTTTGACCTGGCCCAGACCTTCCGTGCCTGCATCAACAAGGACCGACCACTCGACCACATCCTCAAGGTGGGCACTAGCAGATAGATACAGGCAAGGGAATGGACAGCCAGGCAGATGGGTAGCAGTATAGACAGATTAACTAAAAGGTGCATGTATAAACAGAGACAAATAGAGAGGCAGACAGATGATGGACAGGAAAGCGTTTAAAAATGGTACAGTATATGACAATGTTTATGGGTTGAGGTCAGCAAGATTAGAGTGAAGTGATTTCATGAGGAATGAGGCACCAGATGTGTTGTGCTGGGTGGAGACAAAATTGATCAAGGAGGTGGTAATACAACCTGTGGAGAAATGACCAAAGCAATGAAGTAGTTATGCTGGCAATCAAAAAATAATTTAAAGTGGAAATGGGAGAAGGAACAGCAGAATTAATTCAAATAAGCTTAGAAACTTGAAAAGGAGGAAAAAAGTTTTTGCCATAGCATATGTTGCATCAAACACTAGATCATGGAAAAGAGATGAGCACCAAGAGATTTTGAACATTATAGCTAGGCAGCTAAGGAATTTAATGGAGAAAAGTGCTGTTAGCGGCCGTTAGCGAAACCGCACCAAATATTGCTACATTTAGCGGAATTTTCTGCTATATTTGGCATTGAAAAATTGAAAAACGGAATTTTTTTTCTTCCGCTAAATCAAGCTTTCCGGTAAATTGAGCTTCTACTGTACAGTAAAATGGTGTAAGCCACAGTATGGTAGGTTCTCAATTCATTGTGTTGATAGGCAAGTGACCGACTTCCACTTAATACGCAGTCAGGCGAGTGAGTGAATAAGTGTTTACCAAGTGTGACTGGCCCACAGTTCCGTAACCGCCCGTGTGGTGATCATGGCACAACTGGTACGCCAATCGGTTGATGCGAGTGTTTTCGGTTCGAAATATTGTGTGTTGAGTGATGATAATTTCTATTTTAATACCATCTGTATAGTAAGTTGTTCCTATTATATTACCATTTTTATGGTAGATAAGTATTACCTAATATTAGTTGGAAATAAACTCGATCCTCGATTTAACAGACTAAATGGGGAATTGAAGTGTCCGTTGCTTGGTATTCGCGGGCCGGGCACGATTACTTTTCATACTTAAAACTGTTTATTACATATAAAGACAATGAGATTGTGAAATATGATTATGAATAAGCATTAATAGGTACGTATTAAGAAACATATTGATATGTATAACCTAGACACTATACAGGGTGTAACACGAGTTTCTGCAAATATTGATACTGGTGAAGGAACATGTAATTCTAAGCACAAAATATTCTATAACCATATGCTTTTTGAAGCTTCCTTTAGACGTGAGATGAAGTTAGAAAAATTAGCGCGGCCAGTAATTTCACCATGGCAGGCGGCTGCCGCTCGGTGACATTTTGAATGATTTAATCATAATTTTTACTAGTAATGACTTTATCTTATAACAACACAATTGGTATTAATGGACATGTTATTACTAAATAAGCAGTACATGAGAACAGCAGGGCTGTAATAAACAATACTGTAAAAGGCTAAGTGGCAATGCGTCGGGGCGGGGGAGGAAGGAGGGACTAGGCTGCGAGGCCTCACGCCTATCACTGAGTCACGTGTTCCATCCTACCCCTCCCTGACACGATGCCATGTAGCCTTTTACAGTATTGTTTATTACAGCCCTGCTGTTCTCATGTACTGCTTATTTAGTAATAACATGTCCATTAATACCAATTGTGTTGTTATAAGATAAAGTCATTACTAGTAAAAATTATGATTAAATCATTCAAAATGTCACCGAGCGGCAGCCGCCTGCCATGGTGAAATTACTGGCCGCGCTAATTTTTATAACTTCATCTCACGTCTAAAGGAAGCTTCAAAAAGCATATGGTTATAGAATATTTTGTGCTTAGAATTACATGTTCTTTCACCTGTATCAATATTTGCAGAAACTCGTGTTACACCCTCCCTGTATATCATTACAAAACAAAAACATAAAAATAATTATAGTTTTTGTTTTACTTACTGTTATACTATATGTAGAGCTGTACACAGGACTATGTACAGGACTCAGAAGGCTTCTATTTCAAGTCCGAAGTGGTGTCCTAGCGGACACATTTATCAAGGAACGGATTTATTGAATAGTTTGGTCCGCTTGTCTGGTAGTAGATGGAGTCCTTTAAATTGAGGTCCATTAACCCGTGGGCTGCGGCAAGCCTTCCGGAAGGCTCTGCTGAGCGACTGCGGCAAGCCTTCCGGAAGCGCAATTTTCAATTGCATACAAAAACCGCGCCAACATTCGTAGAAGTTTACAAACTGTGTCACATATACGCCTTGATGTCAGCCCTCGATAACACACACCACCATCTGCCTAACTATGCTGTATGCAGGGATATACCACTTCTTGGGTTTTTTCACAAGATTTTGGGATTTAGGTCCTGGCATTGGGATATTTTTTGTCTATCTTGGGACTTTTGGAGGGATTATTCAAGTAGTTCTCCAGTAGTTTATCTCAAGGTACGGTACAATGGTACCTATGCTTACCTTGAGATAAACTACTGGAGAAATACTTGAATAATCCCCTCAAAATCTTGGGAAAAATCCCAAGGAGTGGCACCCCTGATCCCATCTCAGCAGTCGCTCGCCAGCGGTTTGGTGTCATCCGCGGCAGATTTTTGAACTCCCGACCACAACCACACCACACAACCCCATACGTTTGGGTTAAAAATAGATATATTGCCGGATGCGGATTTTTACTACCTTGACATTGATGTGATTTTCATCCAATTCTGTAATGGTCACTGTTTTACTCACATCTCTGCACTGGTGGCACTAAAAATATCTTTGTTCTCGCAGTTCCCGGGTTAAGTTTAGGGTGGAGTGTAATTGTGGCGGCCTTGAAAGTTACGGTATGTGGTTCACAGCGAGTGTTAAGCGGCGGGCTGTTCCACTCGTTTACCTCTTTGTGGTGAAGGTTCACATTTTATACTCTGCATACAAATCGACCCCTAGTTTTGGAGAGATTTTTTCAGACTTCAAAGATAGACTTATACATTGACATATACGGCACCTCAAGCTTAGTAAAGAGCGTCTATTGTCCCCACATATAAGGGGGAAAGAAGGAGGACCCGTTCAATTACAGACTGGTCTCTTTAACCAGTATAAAGGGGAAGTTGTGTGAGAAGATAGTAAGAAACAGATGTGTTACGTTTCTGGAGAAAATTAGTATCCTGTCACACAAATCATTTGGATTCAGAGCTTGGAGTTCCTGTGTCTCGAATCTGCAGTGTTTTTTCTCTCGAGTCTACTGCCATGGTTAAAATCACAAATGCTTAACCCCTTCATGCCCAGATCTTTCCTTTGCTACATAAAATTGTATGTTGTTAGCCATAAAATTACGAAAAGTAACTGAATATACCAAAATTAGTTAGTGGACAAGCATACTAAACAGATCATATCTATAAAATATTGCTTATATTCACTAAAAATCATCTAATGGGTAGCCAAATTACAATGGAAATTACGTTCTGGGCCTCAAGGGGTCCCTCTACCCCTGCTGTACACCCATTGTGTAATACTTTATTATTTTTTAATATTTACACTAGCTTTTTTTTATACTTTTGTGCCTATACCATCTGTAGACTTATTTATTATCATTTATATTTTATTTAGTCTATTTGTTAATAGTACTCACAATGTGTACTATAGTCTATTCACTTAAGCTGGATTCTTGGGAGCTGCTCGATGCCTACCCGAGTATGTAAGGACGTCGCTGATTGGCTGATGCACGCGGGCTGGGTGGTGATGGTGGTGGTATTTTGGTAGCCTCAGCCAATCAGCGACGTCCTTACATACTCAGGTAGGCATCGAGCAGCTCCCAAGAATCCAGCTTAAGTGAATAGACTATAGTGTAGTACTAAAGTGTGTTTTGGGCACTGGTGTTGCAGGGGAAGCTCATGGCTCTCATGTTCTACGAGGTGTCGACGCGCACCAACTGCTCCTTCCAGGCAGCCGCTCAGCGCCTGGGCGGCCGCACCGTCACGCTGGACATCAACACTTCCTCCGTCAAGAAAGGAGAAACTCTGGAGGGTGAGGCTGACCTGTGCCTCTTGGTGCTTCATAGTTTTGCATTTTTTTTTTTTAAGTTTTCTCTAGTTTTGTCTTGTTTCTCTAATCTCTAATCTTTGTCAAGCATATTTTTGTCAGATGTATATTTGTCACATTTCCTTTTTCTTTTAAAAGGAATTTTTATTTTCTGAGAGAGAGAGAGAGAGATGTATATTCCTTGTTTAATTAAAGATATCGAGGATAATAATGGAATAGATTAACTCTTTAACTTCTTCCTCCATCATTTTTGTACTATATATTTCTTATCCTTTTTTTCCAATAAAATATTAAATATATTCACTTCCTTCTGTTATTTTGTTCCCTTGTTACTGTCTACCTGTAACTCCCTTTGCTTTCTTTTGCTTCTTTTTTTTTTTTTTTACTTTTCCTTGCCCTCTGCCTGTCATGTATTGTCAATTTGCTACACATTACTCCTATTCCTTCATGCTGTGCTTCATTACTCCTCGTCCCTCCCCTTACGGAATTTGCCTCACATTTCCTTAACTCACTCCTCCCACCCATTGTGCTTCTCCTTCCCCCAGACTCTGTCATCATGATGTCAGGATACACTGATGTGGTGGTCATCCGTCATCCTGAGCCTGGTGCTGTTACAGTAAGTTTTGCATCAGGAGAGAGAGAGAGAATAATGATTATGGGTAAATCCTTACACTGCTTTCCTTTTTTTTTCTTTTCTTCCCCATTTTTTCCCTTAGCAGCACTGTTAAATTCCTGTCACTGTTGTACTCGTAACGCTTAACAGCCTTGTAATCTATTCCTTACTTGGTTTTTCATCCTCTGCTACAATGGTGCAAGGGAGAAAAGTAGGATTGGAGAGGGAATGCATATCTAGGAGAGGGAAATACTGACATTAAAAGAGAAACTAAGTTTATTGCTAAAAAAAAGTTTTGTCATTACACTTTTATGTAACAGCTCAACAGTTCTTTACAAGTCTCTAGACTGCTAGTTTACAACACAAGATACAGTAGTTGTTGTTACAGTGCTTTGGTAAGGTATGTGTGTGTTCACCCACTAGCACAGGTCATGACACTCGTCATACATTGCAGCGTGCAGCAGCAGTGAGTCGCCGGCCGGTGATCAACGCAGGGGACGGGGTGGGCGAGCACCCCACACAGGCACTGCTTGATGTGTTTGCCATCAGGGAGGAGATTGGGACAGTGAATGGACTTGTGATTACCATGGTAGGTGCTGAGGGTTGATAATCATGTGCCTCAAGTGCTGCTGCTTCTACTGCAAGTTTATTTGTGTGTGATTGTTTGAGTGAATGGGTGTGAGGAATGAATTTTGAATGGAAATGTATATAGATGTAACCACAAGTGATTGTGGGCCCTTCGGGACCCTCTCACTTGCTCCTGTGAAGGCCCCTAGCACTGCGCGTTTTCACCAGGATTCGAACCTGTGTGCTGGGGATTCTTACCCTGGACCTTGGACGGTCGGCTGCTTGTCCGACACTCTACTGATGAGCTACGCCGCCCAGAGCAGCCGCCCAAAAATGCATTTTCGATTGAACTTTGCATGCTCAAAAACCACACTTGGAATATTTCGATCACGATGGGACCTTTTTTTTTTTTTTACAATCAGCAAATGTTTTGCTGTTTTTCCACCAAAATTTTGATTGAAATTGATTTTGTAGTTTCGACTGCCCATTTCACTCACACACACACACACACACACACACACACACACACACACACACACACACACACACACACACACACACATGACACACACAGCTGTTTGCCAGCTTTATGTAGACACGGTTGATAGGCTCCTCTACAACTGGATATGGTGACTGGCTGCTGGGACCAAACAAGGACGCAGTGGACCCAAAAAGACCTTGAGTACTTACAGGTGAGAGCTATGCAGTTAAATAGTCTCGTCTCCAAAAGATTAGCCTAAAAAGTGAAAAAATATTGGAAGTGAAAAAAAGTAAACAAGGATGGAGGACGTTTTGGCGGGATCCTCCGCCAAAATGCCTTTTAATGGTTTTGATACCAAAGAAAAAGATTTATTAGGGCTTAGAATGAACCAGAGGAGTTATAATGCTAGAAGATGTAGTACACGAGTTGTTGGAAAAACTAGAGAAGATGGAAAGGAAAGTGGTTGTTTTGGAAAAAGATAATACTATACTAAAAACTAGAGTGCATGAACTGAATTTTAAACAAGACGACGAAAAGGTTGTGAAAATGCATGCAGAAATTAATGCAGTACATAAGACATTGAAAATGACACAAGAGGAAATGAAAGAAAGACATGGAAGATAGAAAATGAAAAAGACCAAGAGAGCTTACGTCAAATAATAGATCAAGAAAATGAAAAGAAAAATCTGACTAAAGAAGTAGTCAAAGTGATCAAGCAAAAAGAAAATTCAGGAAGAGATACGGTGAACAAAAAGAAATGTCATAATTTTTGGTTTTAAGGAAAAAGTGCTGCCCAAGAAAAACATAAAGTAGTAGAAGAAAATACGGAGGTAGAAGAAGAAATAGAAGAGATACACAGGTTAGGCAAATATGAGGAGGGAGGGGCCCGCCCCTTGAAAGTTAAGTTTAGGTCACAAGTTACAGCACTAGATATATTGTCTAAGGCATGGAAACTGGCAAAGACAGAAGAATATAAGAAAATATGGATAAGAAAAGATATGAATGAGGAAGAAAGAGCCAGATTGAATGTACTGTTTAAAGAAGCCAAAGAAAAAAACGAATTGAGAACGGAAGAGGAAAAACAAATTTTATTGGAGAGTTTTGGACCAAAAACTGAATAAGTGGTATCTAAAAGAGAAAGAGTAAGAGAAGACAGGTCAAAAGAAAATGAAAAAGGATGGCGGGAATCGTACACAAATATAAATGGGCTAGAGTCAACATTAACAGAAGTAAACGATAACCTGAGAGCCAAGAAACCAGACCTATTAGGTCTAGTTGAAACGAAGCTGACTGATTCTGAGGATGTGCCAGTTGGGGAGGGTCAATATAATGTATGGAGGCGAAACAGAAATCAGAAAAAGGGAGGTGGTGTAATGGTGTTAACAAGGAAGGATGTGGTAGTAGGGAATGTGGAAAAAGGAGAAGGTATGGCATAGGTGTTGAAGGTAGAGTTGGTGATGAAAAAAGGAAGAATAAGAGACTTAGTACTCGTATACGTTCCACCTAAGACAAATTCCTGGGGGAGAGAAGAGTATGGAGACATGATAAGAGACGCAGGCAAATGTTTAAAGAATACGATGGAAAATTGTGAGAACATAATTTTGATGGGAGATTTTAACTGCAAAGAAGTTTGCTGGGAAGAATGGTATACTGAAGGAGGAGAAGACTCATGGGGTGGTATATTGTTGGATCTGGTAATGAATAACATTATGACTCAGTGGATTAAAGAGAATACAAGATTCAGAGGTAGCGAAGAACCATCAAGACTAGACCTACTATTGACAAAAGAACTGGAAGTAATTAGCAGTGTTGTAGGTCTCGAGACTGGTCTTGGTCTTGAGACCAGTTTGATGTGGTCTTGGTCTCGTTTGATGTGGTCTTGGTCTCGGAGTTTGGCTCGAGACCAGGATTAAAAAGTGCATCGCGGCGTGGGGTTAGTTCGAAATTTATTATCATACACGGAGAAAAATCATGGCTGCTTCGATTCACGGCGTGCCATACAACGTTGTACTGTATTTCAAAGGTACATGTGAGGGGAAAAAAACAAAACCCATTCCTTACAAACAGGCAGAGCTGGGCAGTATTTAAATACATTTGTGTATTTAGAAATGTATTTATAAATACATTGGTTGTCATGTATTTAAATACAGTGTTTTGGGAAATGAATGGATAATCAAAACAAAGGTCGAAAAAGATCTGGGAGTATGGATCACGGATAATTTGTCACCTGAGAAGCATATAAACAAGATCACAGGAGATACATATCAGTTGCTGAGGAATATAAGAATGGCATTCAAATATCTGGATGAAGAGATGATCAAGAAATTGATAACATCTCTGATTCGACCAAGGTTGGAATATGCGGCAGTGATTTGGTCACCACATAAAAAGAAGGATATAAGGAAGATTGAGAGAATACAAAGAGCAGCCACAAAAATGGCTCCAAGCCTGAGAGATTTACCATATGAGGAAAGACTTTCACGACTAAAACTCCCAACACTTGAGAAAAGAAGAGAAAGGGGAGATTTTATAGCAGTGTATAGAGCATCAATGGGTCTGGAAAAAATTGACAGGGAGATCTGTTTGTGTGGGACGATAGAAGTACAAGAGGTCATGAGAAGAAATTGAAAAGGACAACATGCAAAAGGGACATAAAAAAATACAGCTTCCCGTATAGAAGCATAGAAGCCTGGAACAACCTTGATGCAGAAGTGATTAATGCAAGAAGTATTCAGGACTTCAAAGGCAAACTGGATAATAGTAGATTTGGAGACGGGACAGTATGAGCATAGCTCTTTTCCTGTATGTTACAACTAGGTAAATACACACACATGCTTAGTACTGTAGTATGTTAGATTAAATGTGAATGATTTTGATATCAACCAGAGCCATTAGTATATTTTGTTCATGAAAAATCAAGAGGAGTAAATCTGGGGATACAAAGGTAACCAACCTTCTTAAGGGACTTATTAACCCTTTCACGCACGGTGACGCGATCACGTCAAAACGGGCCCGTCTGCAATCTGAGCTTTTGATGCGAATTGCGTCAAAAAACGGTTAAAAATTCGCCAAAAATAAAGTATTTATCAGAATTGCGTCAAAATTTTCTGCGTCAAAGATCCAACCTAGACCTATAAAATAAACTAATTGTCAACTCTCATGTGAGTGGATGTGAAATGATAAGGGTTTGAGTGTCAGTTTCCACTCAGCAGGCAGCCTGTGCGCACGAATTGTCGTCCCTTTAAAACGTGTTCCGAGCTGGCCATAATGGCCATATGAAAATTATAAGGGTAGCGTTGGAATCCTCATAAAAATCCGCTTTTATTGGCATATAAACCATAAAAAGTTGACTCAGGAAGTTTCGAGCTACGAAGTGGTGAACGTAAGTATTTCTTATTTCTCTTTACTCAATATTTTTTCGGAGTCGGTAAATTCCGCTATTTATTTGCATTTCTTGTTATTTTTTTCTTTCATAAGGCAGAATAATCTCTTGCAAAACCAATGATATATAATAATGCCAGGAAAAAAGAATACACGTTGGTGAAATTGATAACACAAAAAAATTATTCGCCGCACAGTCTGGCCATTTCGCAGGGCCCCTTAGGGAGCATAAGACGGATGTTGCAGTGGACGGAAAAACTTATTAAACTTTGTGTGTGAAAGGGTTAAGGAGAGAAGGGGTAAAAATATTAAGTTGGATGAATATAAAGATATCAACAAAAGTGAGGTAATGTTTGATTGAAGCAATATGAAGCGTGGAAAGTTGCCTGGATTGATTGGAAATTAATCAGATATGCTGAAAAAAGGAGCAGGTTTTGTGGTGCAGTGGTGGTTAGATTATTCAGCATTGCTGGGAACGAGGTGTGCTACTGAGAGACTGGCAAGAGGCCTGTATTGTACCGCTGTACAGGGGCAAAGGTAACTAGAGGGTTTGTACTTACTACAAAGGAATAAGTTTACTGAGCATACCAGGGAACCTTTATGGTAGAGTAGAATTTTAATTGTTATTCAGACAACTGATTGTCAGATGGAAGATGAACAAGACTGCATTTAGAAAGGGGCAAGGCGGAGTAGAGTACACCAAGGGAGTTAAATAAATTTGTTAAATATAAATTAGAAATAATCTTTCAGGATAATAGCTACAACCTCCTCTCTTACACATAACCTCTGAGACACTCCTGATGTTACCCCTTTAAATGCACCAAATACTTCTTCGCCATTGCTTTTTGGGCTCAGTTTCACTGAGAATTATCACATCCAGGTTCCTTTCAGGCATGATGTTGCCTATCTCGTATTTCTTTCCATGCTGGTTACATCCACACATTCAAGCATCCAAATTTCAGAATTTTTCAGCCTTAGGTTTTCATAGGTACTGTTCTGCTCTGTGTTTTTGTAGGCTTTAGCATCACAAGGAGACAGATATCTAACCCACCTGCCTCGTCCCATTTAGTCGCCTCCTTTGACATGCAGGAAATACAAACACGCATTCTACGTCTCTCATCTTGGGGCTGGCTGCATGGTTAACCACTCAGACTGATGCACTCTTGTGGCTTAGACCACAATGCAAAGGCAGTGGGTTTGCCACATTCCAATGCCTGATCATAGGAAATATAGAGTAGAGTAAAAAAAAAAAAAAAAAAAAAAAAAATGTCAAAATGTACAAACATAGGGGTAGTAAATTACAAGATCGTTATAAGACCAATGTACAAGAAACTACACACACACACACATCACCACCATACACACACACACACACACACATCACCATACACACACACACACACACACACATCACCACCATATACACACACACACACACACATCACCACCACCATACACACACACACACACACACATCACCATACACACACACACATCACCATACACACACACACATCACCACCATACACACACACACACACACACATCACCATACACACACACACACATCACCACCACCCCCACCCACACACACACACACACACCACACCACCATATACACACACACACACATCACCACCACCATACACACACACACACACACACACACACACAACACAACACAACACAACACAACACATTCACACACACACACATCACCACCATACACCTGTAATTAAAATATTCCTGGTGTTGCAGGTGGGTGACTTGAAGCACGGCCGCACTGTTCACTCCCTGGCACGCCTCCTCACCCTCTACAATGTACAGCTGCGTTACGTCTCTCCCCCGGGCCTGGGCATGCCAGACTACATCATGCAGTATGCCACTGCCCATGGCATTCACCAGGTGAGTGTGTTGCATGGACGACAAGAGATACAGACATTAAAAAAATTGCATATGCACTTATTCA
This sequence comes from Chionoecetes opilio, assembly GCA_016584305.1. Lineage (NCBI taxonomy): Eukaryota > Metazoa > Arthropoda > Malacostraca > Decapoda > Majidae > Chionoecetes > Chionoecetes opilio. The sequence goes on along the minus strand of JACEEZ010005672.1, from coordinate 220,553 downwards.
GCTTATAAGAGTAGTTTTGTTTGTACATAAAGACTAGTCCAAATTACAGTTAACCCTCACTATGACTAACCAATTCGGGGAAGGGGGTGAAGTTATATCCGCAAGTTACACTAAAACCCTTATAACTGGGCACGATAGGGGCTCTGGCCCTTGCCGAGTTATTCAATGTGCAGAATTATGCAAATGCCCTCCTCTGATATGGGTTAAAAAAAAAAAAAAAAATGGGAAATAACTTTTACCCATAAATACCACTCATAAATCCACTTAAAATCTTTCTGCACTGTTGAGTGGCCTAAGAACACCCGCATGCCCTGTCCATTAACTCTACCTTCGACTGCGAGTGCATCGGAGGACACAGGGGGGCGGCATGAGCTTCTAATCACAGGCGTCACTATAACAATAATGTCTGCGCCACCACGGGCGAGGGCCAACCATCACAGCCCTTCATTTATCATTTATTCATTTATCAGAAAACGAAATATATCAATGGAAAGTAATAAAATTCTGCTTCTATTGATATGTTTCATGTATAAAGTTTTTACGCAAAATATTAAATGGCGAAGAGTTTAAGTGAATTAAGTTCATGTATATTTCTTTAGTGTGTTTTAGTGTTTTTTATTCGATAATATTATAGAACAATCATTTACGAAGATAACAGTGTATCATTTATACTGATAAACCATAGTCTACTCTATTTATGGAACACTTTTTTTTACTTGCCGATCCGATTGATGTTATTTTTTTAGTTAACGCTAATTTATGCATGGTGCTAATTCATTTATCAGAAAACTAAATATATAAATGGAAAGCTAATGAAAATCCCTTTCTATTGATATGTTTCCTGTAAAAAGTTTTCTCGCAAAATATTAAACGGCGAAGAGTTTAAGATCAGTGTTTCTTAACCTGGGGGTGCTGAAATCAATTTTAGGGGGTGCTGGGAAATGCTGCATATATGGCGGTACAATGTTAAGAGTTCCTCGCAATGTATACAAAAGTATCGAAGAGATACTTTTTGACAAGAGTAGTATTTTTATTTGATAAACTTTAACCTCATTGTACTGACTTTCAGTAGTAGTAGTCTTTCTGTAGTAGTGTAGCAACTGTAGTCTTTGTAACCAGATGTTAGCCAGAAATAGGGGGTGCTGGACTTCCTAGACCTGCCTACAGGGGGTGCTGAGGTCGGAAAAGGTTAATAAACGGAAAAGGTTAATAAACGCTGGTGTAAGTGAATTTAAGTTCATGCATATTTCTTCTCTCTCATAATGGCATGTCTTTAGTGTATTTTACTGTTTTTTATTTGATAATATTATAGAACAAACATTTACGAAGATAACAGTATATCATTTATACTAATAAACCATAGGAAGGGAAATGGGAGTGATGTTCGAAACACTTTTTTACCTTGCCGATCAGCCTCCACTGGTCATGGTGCGGGTTGGTGCCGGGCACGACTAATAAGTCCAGTACAGTAGTCTTTGGTCTGTCCACAATGATATAATCAATGATATAATGCTCAGATATCAACACGTGAACACCAGGTCTGAAATGTAAGTTATCGCCTATGATTCATTATAGTTTTTTTTTTGTGTGTGCCCTGTAATTTTTACACCGCTTGCTGCCTGATAGATAATGCCACATTTGCGAGCTTCCAAGCATCATCAGCGCTACGTGGGCCCTGAGTTATGAGCAGCACCATGGAAAAAATATACAGAGTGAAAAGTAGTGATAAAATATTTTTTTAAGTGTTATGTGAAGTTGGTAGATCTAAGTAGATAAACAACAGGAGGGAGGCACAAAATACACATCAAAGGGAAAATGGTGGATTATCATCAATGGTGTTATCTTACAGGAGGAATTCAGCAGCTTGGAGGCAGCCCTGCCAGACACAGATGTTCTCTACATGACTCGCATCCAGAAGGAGAGATTTAGCACCCAAGAGGACTATGAGCAGGTGAGTCATGCACACCCGTTAGGCCTGTTCAAAATGTAACATTTTACAAAAACTTTTGGGCCACATGTTTTTGTTTCATTAATAAAACAAAAGATTCGTGCCAAATTTTATTGTAATCGGACATTGCTTAGGGGTCCCCCATAAAGCAACAATTTTTCAAAAACAAGCAAAAAAGAAAACCAAAAGTTAGCAAATAGGAAAAATAAGTTCTAATATTTTTCCTTTCGCACCCAGAGAAGTACAAATAGAATGATATCACTGAGAACTGAAACAAGACAAAAAACAGTTCCCAAAGGGCATCCAAGGTTGCTTTATTCGGAGTCCGATCGCTCGGGCTCCAGTAGGGCTGCCTTGGAGGTGGTGGGGCACTCCCTCCTGTCCTTGGCCACCACCTTCAGAAGGAACTGTTTCTGAGTTTCTTCTCGGGTGAGGACCGCGTTGAAGGCGGTCATCAGGGCCACTCCCCGTTCGGCAACATCGTTGACCACCTTCACCTGGTCAATCGCCCTCTTCATCCTGCAGAAGAGAGGATCCCCCTCCCAACTGGCGGGGCTCTTAGCCAGGAGTGTGGCCACTTCCTCGCCTTGTCCTGGGAGCAGGAGATCCAGCGCCTTTCTCGACCTGGAACTGACGCCTGAAAGAGGCTTGTTGGGATTGAAGGCCTTTCCGTCCAGACGTTTCAGTCCCTTCCCCCCCCTCCTTCTTCATGTTCTGGACCATGGTGGCCTTCTCTTCCTCTGTAACCCTTTCGTCGAAGAAAGAGAGAGGCACCAAGTTTTCTGACACGTACCAGAGATGGCGCTTGAATGCCTTCAGGGCCACTTCAGCAATGCGCTCATTGGGAATTCCTCTGCAAAGTTCCCTCATGAAGAGGAGATCGTTGTAGGGAGCATGGGAAGGAACCATGGCCTCGTTCCACGGAATGGCGTAGAGGAGGGCGACGAAGAGGGACACCTGTTCCATGGCTCGAAGTTCATGAGAGGTCAGCCGAAACCGAGACCTGAAGAGGAAAATCTTGAGAGCGTAGATTCCCTTCGACATCCATCTCGCTTGATGAAACACTCCTGGTGCCCTCATCTTGAAAATCGTCCCAATATCACCTCCCAGGAAGATGTAGGAGAGAACCAAGAGCTCCTTGTAGTCGTCTCTTGGATGGCTTCTTTGTTCAATGGCACTCTTGAGCTCGCTCAAAGCTGTCTCCCTTGCATCAGACAGCTCGCCTGTCAGGAGAGGAAGGAGGCTTTCTTCATCCATGGAGGACGTCTAAGATTTCTGGTCGAGGACGTCCCACTGGTCCTGGAACCGGATGAAGAGAGGGACGTTAGGCCCGCCAGATGGTCCATAACAGTGTTTGAAAACGTCCCCAAGGATCACTTCCAGGATGTGGTGCCTGCATGCAAACCAGAGGAGATTCCTTCCCAGACCCTCCTGAATCTTGATGCAGGCTCCTCCATTGGGACCCGTGTTCGAGGCAGTAGTGTCAAACACGATTCCTTGAATGCGCGCCTCCAGTCCAGCGTCGGATACCGCCTTGAGGACAGCCTCTGCCATGTGATGCCCAGTGCCTTGGGGGATCTTGGCTACTTCCAAGAGGTACTCCTTGTCCCCACCTGTGACGTGAATGGCGAGCCTCTCAACGCGTTTACGTCTCCCAGCGATGTCAGGCAGCTGCTTGGCATCACAGTGAAGTAGCACAAGGCATCTCTCTGGGAGTACGATGTTCTCTGCAGTGGCCACTTCCTTTCGGTTCTTTCTCCGATGGCGGCGGATGGAGCTCGTAGAGAGCGTGATGTTGTCGATGTTCTGACCGGTTGCCTTGGCCACGGCTCCTACCACTGCCATCGCAGCCGGATCTGAGACCTTGAAGCGGTCCAGTTTGGTGGTCACTTCCTTTGACAGGATCATGTCAGACTTCTTTCCAGCTCTTCTCTTAGGAGGACTTAGGCACTTGAACTCTGCATCACTTCCATCCGTTTCCTCGTGAGAGGACGAAGACGATGAAGCCACCTGGCTTGAAGGCACACTACTTGAGGCGATCTTTTTCTCCATCTCCGCAGCCTGCTTCCGCTTCACCTCCGCTTCCGCTTTTTCTCTTGGAGCCTCGCTGACACAGTGTCCAGTCCGGTCATGGAGGAAGTCGATCGATCCTCTCTTTGGCTGATGAGGAAGGAAGGCCCTGTCCTCCTCGTTTGTGGTCTTCTCAAGAGCATCTCTGTGCGCCACATCGAACAAGTCATCAAGGTACCCTTGAAAGATATCCTCCTTCATCCTTGCCGTTTCCGAAGCTCTTTTCTTGTGCTTCTGAAGACCCTCGTAGGCCTCCACTAACTTGAGCAGCTTCGCCTTGTTGTAATGCAGTGTGGAGGTAGGGAGACCTGCCTTCTCCCAAATCCCCAGGACTTCCTCCACGGTCTCCTTCGCAGCCTCCGCCTTTGTTTTCTTTTCCAGACCGTGGTGGAAGTAGAACTTTCGGAGCACTTGCCCCTTCGAGGGGAGACGGCTCCCGGTGATGTTCTCCTCCGGGTGACCGATCAACCACCACTGTTTGCGAGTAGAAGCCATCGCACCTGTGAAAGGAAAAATGGGAATATTTAAGTTCTCTGTTCTGTTAGTCATCGCGACTGTAAATGATAACTTTTAGTTCCCCGAACAACAAGTAATGTTATTACCGGGGTTCTTAATAGACGTTCAATACATTTGCTGCAACGCTTTTTACCTAGTGCAGATGTGGCAGTTTGTGCAGGTGCGGCAGTTAGTGCAGTGTAAGAAGCGGAGAGCGTCACGACGGCACAACCTCCCCGTACAAAATCATGTGTCGCTCTGGGGGACCTTTAAATCTTATCCGATCGAGTTTAAATTTAATGTGCACCTACAACACCCCAAGTGGAACAAGAACAACATGTGGCCCGAAGTCTCTCACAACTTTTATATTATTTGAACAGCCCTAACATCCATGTGAAGTGAATATTTACTTATGACAATAACATCCTTTCTACTCCATGGGCAGATCTTGGGAAGTTTTTTGGGGGAGGAGGAAACTTACTGGATAGTTTACTTTAGTATGATATGTTGTTGGTCCACACACACTCCACCCTTGTTTGATGGCGAGGGTAGAGTTGGGAGAGCAGGAAGAACACGGGTAGCAACTACATGGATGAAGTGGAGAGAGATAGCGGGACTGCTGAAAAACAAAAAGTATTTCACTGGAAAACAGAGGAAGAGTATTTGAAGCATGTATAAGATCAGTATTGCTGTATGGTTCTGAGACATGGGCTTTGACGAAGAAGTTGGAGGATGTGTTGGTTGGTTGGGATCGGAGAATGTTGAGGTATATGGCTAGGATGACATGGATAGATGAAGTGTCCAGTGAAGAGGTGGCAAGAAAATGTGGATTGAAGGAGTAGAGTGTAGTTCCCTGAAGGCTTGTAGTGCTGGTGTTGTGTTGGAACAGCCAGAGCCAAGCTGTCCAACAGAGCTCTCCATCTCATTATTATTGCTTGCAAATAATTATGACAAATGTAAACCTAATCTATTCACTATTTGAGTTACAGAACTAGGTCATATTTCCACTGAAGAAATTAGTAAACTTTGGCCAAAAAAAGCACAGAGTCTATAGTTAGTTTAGTTTGTTTATTGACAAAAACATTACAATAGCATAGGAAATAAACATAGTTTACATTATTTTGTCCAAATAATATTTTTTACTTTAAGCTTTAGAAATTTGAGTTACGTTATTGCAAGCTCAATGCTTACGTTATATGCTTGCATTGCAAGCTATACATACATCAGGAGTTGATAGCAACACTTGCATCTCATGTGCTCCCTTACCTGACAGGCCTGTGGTTACTTCATCGTCACACCACACCTCATGACCCGAGCCAAGCGCCGCATGATTGTGCTCCACCCGCTGCCCCGCATCCAGGAGATCTCACCAGAGTTTGACACAGACCCACGGGCCGCCTACTTCAGGCAGGCGGAGGGCGGCATGTATGTGAGGATGGCACTGCTGGCGATGGTTCTGGGCAGATGTTGAGGTTGGTGCTGCTGATGCCTCGGCCCTGCAATGGTGATGGGATTGTTCTGGGAGTGCAACATGTCTTTCATATTTAGGCTGTGTCTGGTGACTGAAGCAAGTGGCTCTCTATCCTGAATAAGTTATGAATCCTTCTTAGTACAGGTTTAAGGTTTAGAAGAATTCAAATGCCAAAAGGTTTGAGGTGTTGGGAGGCCAGCAATGCTCATGACACCAGGCTCAAGTAATCTTGAATCTTCATGCCCTTGCTTACTCAGGTTGGGAGGTAATGGGTTTGGTCTCAGTATTATTTTGATGATAAAGTCACAACATGAAACTTTCCTCGACAGTTGTCAGAATAACACTACTACAGGCAACAGAGTTTGTAACATTGATAATGAACAAGATAATACTGTGAAAATGAAAATGTAATACATAAGTTAAATATATCAAAAGAATGAAGGTTTTGGAATTCTTCATGTTAGTAGGTTACTGAAGCACAGCCATTGCTTGTATGTGGATTGGTCACATATAGCGATGTCTGAGCCTTGAAAACTGTTGCCCAGGTGGTAAAAATGGCGATATAAGCACATTACAGAATAAAAAAAATTAAATTCAAATTAGAGGCTCCTTTTCTAATATTACTTATACATTCCAGCAAAACAGGGTTGATGTTATGCTACTACTTCACCCACTAGAAGGTTGTTTCACTTTTATTGATATTGGAGGATTGTATCACAGGGAACAAGTCTTTCATCAAGCTGTACGGAGTGCAATGTGGTTTTTGTTTCTTGGCACTAACATGCCGTTATCATTAAACCACATCATCCAGTCATGTTCAGCTTAAATGACAACTGTTATGTAGGTATGATAATTAAAACACACAAAAAGCCCACAGCAGGATGGAGTGAGGCTGGCCCAGTTGTGCCTTGGCCACCAACACTGCTGGGCCTAACAAGGGGTGAAGTATAGGTAGCCACTGAAAATCATTACATTTTTAGGTAGTAATACTGTATCCAGTGCCAAATAAATCTTTTAATTTGTTATAGTTTTTACTCAACCTTTCACCAAATATTTTTTAGGGTAGGAAAGAGACCAAGATTGACCAAATGAAGAGGAAGGCATGTGAGACAGAGGCGGGACAGTGAGTGCTACTGATGTGTTTAGTGTGTGTAGTGTTACAAGGCGAAGTGACAAAGAGTAGAGGTCCTGCTTGATATTTGTTTTTAACAGGTTGGAACAGAACTCCCATCTCCCATAATCAAGGCGTGGTGGGGTGAGGGAAGGGGAGATAAGAATGAGTAAGTGTCATGTATGGTGGTGTGAGAAAACTTATAATACCAAGAAGGAAATACTGAAATGGATCTAATGTGTGGTTTTAACAGCAGATAACTCGAGAGAGAGAGAGACGCAGATCGAGTAAGGGGCGATCTGATAGAAGTTTTTAAGTGGATAAAGGGATTTAATAAAGGAGAGTTAGGAAAAGTTCTTATGGCTATTAACCAAGGTAGAACAAGAAGTAATGGATTCAAGCTGGAAGGGCGTAGATTTAGAAAGAAAATAGGGAAAAACTGGTTCACAAATAGGGTGGTGATTTGAATGGACTCAGTAGACAGTTAGTTAGTGCAGAGTCATTGGAGAGCTCTACCCCCCTGTCTCGCGGCTCACACCAGCCCGTCGCCACCCACCACCTTTGCTCCACCTCGATCCCTCCTCCCCATTCCCCAATATTCTTGCTGTGGTAAATGCTATAGATATGATGAATATGATAAGAAATTAGGACCGAGAATTTGTTCTTTGGTCATTTTGTCAAAGGCAAATAAAATGTGTTAATATTATCATCTCACCTGGCTATTTAATCTTAATCTACATATCTCTAGAAATGTCTGAAAAAAAATTATTTCCATAGGATTTCCTTAGATTTTGCGTTTCCTTATTAGTTTCCTTCTCAGGCCTAAATTTCCTTAAAATAAGGAAATTTCCTGAAAGTGGAAACACTGGTTCACTGTAACATCAGGATTGTCAGATAGTTGGGCGGGTTTATGCCCAAATTAACTGAACAAAATAAATAAATAGAATAAAAAGTATTTATATTTTTATATTATGTATATAAATACAAAGTATTTAAATACTCATTAAAGTATTTAATTACTGTATTTAAATATGAAAACTAATGTATTTATAAATAGATTTCTTAATACAGATGTATTTAAATACAAATGTATTCAAATACTGCCCAGCTCTGGCTATATATCTATCTAAACTGTCTTTCCCAGGAATCTCAGGAACTCTTTGTCCAAAAATAAATGTTAAAGGGAAATTTGAATCAAATTATTGTTATTTTCCTTCTTTAGAGGTTACATTATACATACTAATTACTGATACAAACAAAGAATTTGGCCTACACCACATAAAACTTTATTTTAGGGGGGTCTATGCTGTACGGTAGGGGTTACGAATTGTGAAAAAAAAAGATGGCCGACGCCAGGGGCGGATTTATGGTGTGCGGGGCCCTAGGCCGGTGGGAGTGCGGGGCCCTGAATGAAATGTGGGGTAAAATTCTAGAGTCCTTTCCCGCCCTTATTAGTTTCTTTTTTCTCCAGACCTTCACAGACCCCTTCAGATACCTCTAAAACGTAATTATAAAGTGGGGAAGAGATGCCCCCTTCAACGCCCCCTCTCCCCTACATTACCCCCGCACTGGACCCCCCAAAATTAAATTTCTAACCTAACCTAAACTACAACCTAACCAATAACCTCCTAACGAGATCTAAGGGTGGGAAAGGACTACAATTTTACCAGGTTAGGTTAGTAATTTATTTTTTATTTTTTAATCTGCCCCACTTTATTATTACGTTTTAGAGGTATCCGAAGGGATTTGTGAAGGTCTGGATAAAATAAAACCACTAATAAGGGCGGGAAAGGACTCAAGAATTTTACCAAATGTGATTCAGATTTCATATTAGTTTAATTGAAACTTTTTCCACCCATATTTTACATTATGTTGGTACTAATTTGTGGCATATTATGGTACATGCAATGTAACAGTGTTCGAGCAAATAAGAAATGTCCAGCATTCAGATTTTCATTGAAAACATATTTTTTCCTCTGGGGTGGGGGGCCCTTGCGGTAGCGGGGCCTAGGCCATGGTCTACTCGGTCCCCCCTTAAATCCGCCACTGGCTGACGTCACAGGAAACTTTATTTTAGGGGTCTATGCTGTACGGTAGGGGTTAAGAATTGTAAAAAAAAGAATGGCCGACGCTATAGGAAACTTTATTTTAGAGGGGTAGATGATGTAGAGTTTAATAATTGTCTGAGAATGGACAAGTAAAACAAAACACGAAAAAATCAAATACCGATACCGGTAATACCGGTATTTTCACGGTATCGGTATACGTACCGGTATCGTAACTGATACCGGTGTGAGGACGTACCGGTATTATTCCCGCAAACCGGTATCGGCAATCCCAGTATTTTTTTTATACCACAACCCTACTCCGCGCCTCGTGGCTTCTTGGTTCTCGGCCTGAGTCTGGGAACCACAACAAACCGGCTTCTTGAGCTTGGGCAAACTTGAGCTCGAGTTGTCTCAGGAGCACTAGGGTACCTTTATAAAGAGGGTAACGCCATTCATAGGCCCTATGTTAAACGCTACTGGGCGCCATATTGGTGCCAAGGCCTCGCCGTTCACCCAAGACCCGGGGAAGTTCTCAAGGCATTACCCCGCAGTATATCATGTTATGCATGTATAAAGGATAGACTGTTATCTTCGGAAATGTTTGTTCTATAAGATTATCACATAAAACATAGTAAAACACATTAAATAAAGGTCATTATGAAACTCTGAAGAAATATGATGAACTTAACATTCACTTAAAACTCGTCGTCATGTATAACTTTGTGGGACAGCTTATAAGATGGCAGATATCAATACAAGCAGAATTTAATTAGCTTTCCATTGACATATTTCGTTTTCTGATACATACAATAATACCATGCAAACATTAAGGTTAACTAAATAAATTGCTCTCTCTCTCTCTCTCTCTCTCTCCCCCCTTCCTTTCCCTTCTTTCTCTTTCTCTCTCTCATCTCTCTCTCTCTCGTGGAGGATGAACAGGGAGAAGGAAGAGAAGGAGGAAGGAGAAGAAATAGTAGATGAAAAAGAAAGAAAGGAGAGAGAGAGATAGATGAGAGAGAGAGAAAGGAGAGAGATCGACTCCGCCGTACAAAACTCTTCCACACATTTAACGTTGTCGTATCAGTCAGAAACGTGTGCAAACTTCTCTCGAAAGGCACAGCTGTCTTGTTGCACCCATAAAGAATGCATGCATGTGGCATATCGCAAAAAAATACCATCAGAAACACCCAAAAATCTTCAAGTAGCTACTATATTTATCACTCTTTCTTATATATATCTCTCTCTCTTTCACGGAGAAAGAGAGAGAGAGAGATATAAGTGAAAGAGATGAGTGAGAGATATGAGAGAGTAACCAAAAAACCTTTATAATTATTTCCTTCTCTCTCTCTCTCTCTCTCTCTCTCTCTCTCTCCTCTCTCTCTCTCTCCTCTCTCCTCTCTCTCTCCTCTCTCTCTCCTCTCTCTCTATATATATATATATATATATATATATATATATATATATATATATTTATATCTATCTATCTATCTATCTATCTATCTATCTAATATATATATATATATATATATATATATATATATATATATAGAGAGAGAGAGAGAGAGAGAGAGAGAGAGAGAGAGAGAGGAGAGAGAGAGAGAGAGAGAGAGAGAGAGAGAGAGAGAGAGAGAGAGAGAGAGAGAGAGAGAGAGAGAGATAAGAGAGAGAGAGAGAGAGAGACATTACCCCGCAGTATATCATGTTATACATGTGGGTCAAGCCTCCCGCTAGGTTAGGTTAATTTTGGTTAGGCAAATTTCTCTAGATATAAGGAAATTACCCTAGATCTAGGGAATATTATCTCTTCCACAACTCTTAAATTACGTGTTTCCGACGCATAATTTGTTCCCCACCTCAAAACCCTGCATTCTCACAGGCCCCTAAACTTGTTTGGGGGAAGTGGGAGAGTATGGGCAAACACTAGAAATTTACCGTCATAGGTCCAATCAGATTACGGCAGCCATGGCCAGTGGGGGTCTCTGGATTCTCATGAGGGGGCACGTGTACCCTCGTAGCTACGCCAGTGGCGTAGCTACGAGGTATAGCTGATCTGACGTTATATAAGGTAGAAAGATAACGAGGCAACAGTCATTACTTTGCAGGGAGGACTAAACAACCTCCTATCACACGTAAGCTAATAATAACTATCACGCCCTCCCACTCACACTCACAGTAAGGCCGCCAGAAAATGTTGACTGGGGTGGCCAAGGTTGGACACATCTAGTATGGGGTGGTGATGGCATATCCAGTAAAAAGAAATGGTGAATTTTCATTAGACCTCTGACTTAGATCTGGGTTGGCTAATTAAAGTTCAGGGGTGGCCGTGGCCACTGGCCACCCCTTAGATCCGCCACTTATTCCTCACGTAGCTACTCTTTCTTTCACTCCCTCCCTTTCTCTCTCTACTTACCTTACGCTCCAGAAAAATGAAGAAAAGCAACAAAATAAAGCGTTGCTTGGCCAAAAATCATCCCCTTTCTCTTCCCAGCTGCCTGCACACGTGTCCTGCCCCCTCGCTGGCTCGCTCTCGACTGTCGCTCGCACCGGATGACTCAAGGAACTCAACGCTGCTTCGAAAGTATCGAAACACTAAACCTTTCCCTTATTTCCTTCCCACGCCCTACCTGTTGACCTTTGACCAATAATTATTGACCTGTAACGTTATCTAAGTCTTAACTGTTAGACAATGTGAGTTAGTAATAGTGTTGGTATAGTTTTGTAGTATATTTTTTAAAGCTTATATTGGTAGGGTTCGTTAGTGTTTCGAACTCATTAAACAGCGTCGCAGAGGATTGTGGGTAAGATATCATCTTTTTTTTTTTGCTACGTAGTTTGTTGGGTTGTTAAATGACAACGTTTGCTTTGTTAGCAATGGCATAGCTAGATATCTATTAATGGAGGGCACCTGGGGAGGCACTAAGCAAGCGGGGCCACTCTGATGCTACAGAGAATGGTATATTCTAGAATCCGATCAGTGGTGGACATTAGGGCATTATACAGAATACGGCAGCCATGGCCAGGGGGGTATATAGCCCCTCGTAGCTACGCCACTGCTCTCCGCGCTATAACTCCTAAATATTGGAGGGATATATTTTTGCGTTGTTCAATAATGTCTTTCAGAAAACACATGCTGGATATTATGTGATATCTGAAAAATATATATATTGGCTTTAAATTTTCATGAAAATGTTCTCTCTGGAAGGACTTCAAATAGGTGTTCTCGAATATAACTTGCCATATGACCTCTGATGTCTGGCACATTCCCCTTTTTTGGCATTAAATCAATCAATCGAATATAACTACCACGTGTGGGTCTCACGGCCTCTTACAGCTTCCTTACGTTCTTATAACATGACTGCTTTCCAGACGAGCTCCTCTGTTAGCGCTGCTCAACAACCGGGCCTTATAATGTCCTGTTGAATACTGTGTTGCCCGCTCTACCCTACTCGGCGAATAACAAGTGTTAAAACTATGCTATATATATAAACGATATTTTAGCATTGGAAGCTCTCATTGAACTGTTTTCTACCCTAATTTTTTGGAAATATTATGTAAGTCTCCTGTCTTCAGTGGCGCAGACATGTCAGTGGTGATGCTAAAACTCGTAATATATGGCGCCTGGCGACATTAGTGCACTTGCAGTGGCGACAATGTGTAATAGACTATAACAGTGAGCTCGATCTGCCATCTGGTGGCCGTCTGGGAACCTTCCGTCAGCTCAGGACGTCGGGTCTCGGGTATCAGGCTTGACTTATTTTCCATTATGTAGGAGAATTTTGGTGAGGAAGCCGCAAGAAGCCGACTTCTGGCAGCTTGCGTTTTCTGTTAATTCGAGGCACTTTTAAGAAGCCGGCTTCTTATGGCTTGCGCCAGCTGGGCAAGCCGTAAGAAGCCGGGGGAAGCGAGGTCCTGGGCTCGCTTCTCACGGCTTCTCACGGCTTCATACGTCACGATACGTGACGTCAGAGATAAACAACAAATGGCGGTGTTGAGCGAAATGTATCAGTGCGAAACCCTGTAGACCCCTCCATTCATCTATCTTATTTCACTAATTTTACAGCTTAACTGCTGCCCCGATACACGTTACAGGCAACATCGAGTCACTAGCTTCCCATGAGAACACATAAGAACATAAGAACATAAGAAAATAAGGAAGCTACAAGAGGCCGCGAGGCTCTAGCGTGGTAGTTCCTGTCACCTAACACACCTACATCCACCTTTCATCCCCATCCATGAACTTTCCAGCTCCCCTTTAATCCCTAATGACTCCGCACTAACTACCTGTCTACTGAGACCAATCCACTCATTCACCACCCTATTTGTGAACCAGTTTTCCCTATTTCCTTTCTAAATCTACGCTTTTCCAGCTTGAATCCGTTACTTCTTGTTCTACCCTGGTTAAAAGCCGTAAGAACTTTTCCTACCTCTCCTTTATTAAATCCCTTTATCCACTTAAAAACTTCTATCAGATCGCCCCTTACAAGTAATAATAGTTGATAAAATAATACATGATAAAAACCATACTCCTGTTCCCACAACCTGACTGTTTTTGACGTGGATATTTTAAGCTTTTGAGTAACTATTATTACGTGTAAGTGTTCTCATGGGACGCTAGTGAATCGATGTGCCTGTAACATGTATCAGGGCAGCAGTTAACCTGTAAAACCAGTGAAATAAGAGCGATAAATGGAGAGGTTTACAGGATTTTGCGCCTTGACAATATTTCGCACAAGAGCGGGCCAGCAGGCGGAGATCGTCCAGACCATTTCATCATTCCTGATTTGATGTAGTTAGAGTATAGCCATTATCGAGTGTATCAACAATATGTTGTCACTTTTTGCATCCAGTCAGCCGTTTTTTAATATTCCGCAATCAAAATCTGTAAATTCCCCGAGCTTCGAAAACGCTCATGGCAACTGGCAGACGATGCGCCACGGCTCGATGACGTAACAAAAGGAAGGCTCCTCTTCCCGCGCTGCTGTGTGTGTGTGTAGTAGTGTTTCTGTGTGTGTGTAGTAGTGTTTGTGTGTGTGTGTGTGTGTGTGTGTGTGTGTGTGTGTGTGTGTGTGTGTGTGTGTGTGTGTGTGTGTGTGTGTGTGTGTGTGTAGTAGTAGTGTTTGTGTGTGTGTGTAGTAATGTGTGTGTGTGTGCGTGCGTAGTAGTGTTTGTGTGTGTGTGTGTGTGCGTAGTAGTGTGTGTGTGTGTGTGTGTGTGTGTGTGTGTTACGTTAAATTACGTTAAATTACGGCGCCTACTGACTTGTGGAGCGGCTGGAGCTGACTCTGATGATGACGTTACTGTCCATCTCGCCTCCCAGACGCAGGCTTTTACATAGAGACGGCTTTGGTTAGCCCCAACCAGAAGCTGGCAACTGTCAGCCGTTCTGGCGAGGCACGAAAGCGAGAGAGAAGTCGGCTTCTTGCGGCTTCCTCACCAAAATTCGCCTAAGCGAATTTTGGTGAGGAAGCCAAAGAGGAGGAGGCGCCGCGGCTAGCGGGCAGTACCCTCCACCACTCTGTACTGAAAGGATTATACTCGGACCGGGATATCTTTTATTAGCCCCGCTCACATGGCGCAGTGAGTTTGAACGTTCAGGCTCTTATCCAGCAGGCCTGACGACGAGACCAGCAAAGTCCAGCATGGCTCCACCACATCCACGCTTCGCTACGCCCTCAAGAGCACGCCGAGGCCGAGGCACACCATGGTATGATTTCTTATTCTATAAAAACCATAATGAAAAGTATGACTATAGCATACTTTCAAGTACTATTTCTTCAAACCTATGTTCATGGAATGGACATGAGTCATGAGTCATAACCATTGGTTTTATTAGTGAAAACCTGATATTCAACACAAGAACACTTAAGAGTAGCCTACCAATTACAGTGGTTAAAATAGCATCAAATATTTGTCGCTAGCACCTGCAGTTGTCCGCAAGTTGCCTATCTAATCAAGATTTATGGACATTTGGAACGGGATCTTAATATTCAGTGTAGTTGCCCATAGACAGTGTTATATGTTACAAGTATACCGTAAGATGAACTGATAAGGAACAGCTCGTGCAGTGTGCGTGTACTATAATTACATAGGAGGACTTCAAACTACAAATAAACAAAAATTATGTAAAGAAAATTATTTACAATATAATGTATACTGTTGGCTCCTCTTATGTGTTAGTAGTAGCTACCGTAGTACAGTTAAAAAAAAAAAAATAATAGAACATTAAAAACAACCTCGAAACTATCACGAAATAATAGTCTCGTTAGAAAAAATGAGCGGGATGCTGAGGAACCAAAATGTTCCGTGAATAAACGTATTCAAAGAAATAATGAAACATAAATTGAACAGAAATAAAATGCAAATATGGATATAGAAAGCATAATAAGGCTCGTTTCTCAAGCCTCCGTGGCACAATTGGTTAGCGCGTTCGGCTGTTAACCGAAAGGTTGGTGGTTCGAGCCCACCCGGGGGCGCTACTTTTTATTTGTTATTATTATTATTATTTTCTTTCTATTTCTTCTTATTGTTCGACATTGTTGTCATGGTGGATCGCCCAACGCACAGTCTAATACATAATAAAATATAATATTAGACTGTGGCCCAACGGGTAAAGAATCGTGCATCTGCTTCGCCCTCACTGAAAGTAAACACTTAAGCCCGGTTCCCACCATCCCGCTTGTACGGCCGCCGTACAACAACAAGGACGTCACAATGACGTCACAACAAAGTCTACCGCACCGCCATACCGCCGTACGGCCGCCGTACAAAGTTAAATTCAAGTCATATCTCCCGCTCGGCGGTGTCCGCTCGAGGGAGTTGCCAACTGTGCCCAGTTACCACAAATACCACTCAAGCGGTGATGATGGTGACGTCATTGTTGTTGTATGGCGGCCGTACAAGCGGGATGGTGGGAACCGGGCTTTAACGTGCACTTGCAGTGGCGACAATAGACTATAACAGTGAGCTCGATCTGCCATCTGGTGGCCGTCTGGGAACCTTCCGTCAGCTTAGGACGTCGGGTCTCGGGGTGTCAGGCTTGACTTATTTTCCATTATTCCCTACCAAACCAGTTGCAATTAAATGTTGTCATGGTCAACATAGGTTTATGCAAAATGAAAATATACCTACGAGTTTTACATTATTCATGGTGTTATAATGAGGATTGTTGGCAAAATAGAAGCATTCGACCACAGGTGTCCTACAAGCTACAACATTCTACTAAATAATGTAGAGGAATGCTTCAAGGCGGGTGTATGGGTTAATATTACCTTCTCTTTGCATGCATGAAGGTAATATTAACCCATACACCCGCCTTGAAGCATTCCTCTACAGTATTTAGCAGAATGTTGTAGGACACCTGTCGAATGCTTCTATTTCGCCAACAATCCTCATTATAATATGGACTGGTCAAAATACTACGGACAGTGCCGGATGAACCTCCAGTACCGGGTTACACTGCCAAGTGTAGGACCTCCAACACCATACCGGACCAGGTGGCTCTGTTAGACAGGGACGCCAGGACTGGCAGCAGCGGTGGACCACCACGACTGTGAGGCTTTGCCTCTTAACAAGATCAAGTAAACCAAGTAAGTAAGTAAATATACGGTTTCAAATTTCGCTACTAGTTTTTTTCGGGCGACTACGACGGCGGAAGGACACTCAGAACATATACCTTAGTGTTGGTCGCCACTCTGGTGATATTTTTGTAATTTGTTCATTTATAGCCATAATATGACACGCTGAAAACACAAAATGACACAGAGGAGAACAAAACTTCACAAAATATGTTGTTACCTCATTATAAGGCACAAAACCAACTTTAAATGAATTATAAGAATATGTACATAATAATGTTATGAACAACCCACTCGTATATGAGCAATCTCCAAGGTCCACAAAACAAATTCGGAAATTAAAATTCTGGCGGTATGTAGTAAATATTATCCCTTAAGTCCTTAACAAAAACAGTCCTATTGGAATTAAATTAAGAGAAAGCTTAGCAAACTCCCAATAGCAAGTGTTGACTGTTTAGCGGGAAAAAATCGCACGCTGTGGGCGGAAGTGGACTCTGTGAATACTTAAAAGAATTGTCTGACAGTCTGACAGTGTGCCAAAACGTATAAATGGTGTTCTAAAAGTAAAGGGTAACATGACAAAATTAATACTAGTGGTCGCATATAACAGGTAAATATGTGTTTTATTCACCCTCAAAAAATGTTTAAGTCTACTAATCTCCTAATATGGATTTCAGCTGGTGCGTCGATTTCTTTTGCGTTCACTATAATAATAATAATAATAATAATAATAATAATAATAATAATAATAATAATAATAATAATAATAATAATAATAATATCAACAAAAAAAAAAAAAAAGACGCATAAGAAGAGTTGATGAGTATTACAAAAAAGTTAAGGCAGTGACATATGACTTCTTTTTTTCTAGTAAATAAAATTAATATAAGTAAAAGTCTAAAACGGGTATTTATAACTTTTATTGCCGTTTCTTTAGCGGGTATTCTAACCTTACTCAATGGATTTGTGGCATCATATAGTGTAGCCTGTGTTTTATTTTTTGTACAATATATTTTTTTTCAATTCAGGTAGGCTAAGTGAGGTTAGGTTAGTTCTGGCCATGTTAGGTTCTATTCCCCTATTTTCATTTATTCACATTTTTTGGTTAGGTTAGGTTCTATTCACCTATTTTTTATGGAAAGTTTAATTGCGTTTGTTATATAAAAAATAGTGATTAGCGTTCCTCCAATTACATCATTACTGCCACCCTTACATCATTACTGCCACCCTTACGTCATTACTGCCACCCTTACGTCATTACTGCCATCCTTACGTCATTACTGCCACCCTTACATTATTACTGCCATCCTTACGTCATTACAGCCATCCTTACATCATTACTGCCACCCTTACGTCATTAGTGCCATTCACTGATTTCGAAGCCGAAATTTAGTTTTCCTGAATAGTTTTGATGTGTATTGAATGAATCTGGCACTCGCTTTTGTCGGAAATAATTTTTTGTTTACAGGTGTTGGGGTATCCCCGCCCTGCCTGCAAACCTTGCTCCGCTTCGCCCTGCCATAGTATTTATAATTTTCTTATTTTCTTGATATCATCTGTTACTAAACCAAACCCCACCTCTAACCTAACTTAACCTAATCTGATTATACCTAACTTAACCGTTTCTGGCTGAAATAACGGTAGATTTTCGGTATTACATGTAATGTCATTATCATTCAATTGCGCCATGGGAAATGGGGTTCAAAATACTCAGAATGAAGAAATCTACACGATGATGTAAGAATCCTAGGACTTTTGAAAGATACAGTTGATTCGGGCCGCCAGTTGAATCAGGCCGCCTATATTAAATGCATACTGGACGAGTTTTGCGGTCGTTTTCAGAGACACCGACTATTTTTTCTTGGCCTACAATAGGTGCTTGTTCTAATGGAGATAGCTTTATTTTGCGCAAACCCATTAAAAAAAAAAAAAAAAAGGTAGGTATACTTTGTGGTTAAGGTTAAGTTAGGTTTCATTAAAACCTATAAGGTTAGGTTTCATTAAAACCTTAAAGGTTAGGTTAGGTTTCATTAAAACCTATAAGGTTAGGTTAGGTTAGGTTTCATTAAAACCTATAAGGTTAGGTTGTCATTTTTTTTCATTTTTTTGGAGAAAAAAAAAAAATCTCCATTAGGACAAGCACCTATTGTAGGCCAAGAAAAAATAGTCGGTGTCTCTGAAAACGACCGCGAAACTGCCCTGTCTGCTGGGTATGCATGCTACTGTTACGAAGGTCCTTGTTCGTTGGTACAAGCGAACAAGGGACGTGTCCTTCGTTTGTACCTTTGGGGCCTCGCCGGTGGCGGTTCGAGCCGCCACGTCTCTCCTTCCCATTGGTGGGGAGGATCGTGGAGAATCTGCGTGGGGCACCGCCAGGCTGACCCAAGGACAGTAGGATAAACACAGCCACGGCGGGTGGACAGGCCCTCCCGCAGGATTACCGTGACCACTGAGCCCTGCATTACCTGCCCTGGAAAGGCCCGCTTCCTTCCTCTGTTGGAAGGGGGACGAGAGTGGCCCTGGTGCCCCAGCGTGGCCTTGTTACCCAGTGGCGGCGACTGTGGGGTGGGGTCACGGCTCAAAGGGCGGCGCCCTTACGTGAGAGACTGTGACTTGTGTTGTGTTGGGGCGGCGAATGTGTAGCGAGGATATACAGGAGAGTAGGAAAGACCTCGATCCACGGCGGCTGGGCCTTGCAGAGCGCCCTGAGAGGCCGCGCTCCCCTCGTCCTCCTGAAGGGGACGAGAGTTGCCTCGTACCGGCGGCGTAACGCGGGCGAGAGAGACTGTGTTGTGTATCGCAGGCTACACAGTGTGTTGGGACACAGTGTTGAGACGGCGAGCGTGTGCCCTGTGTTGTGGTGTTAAACTATGCGCGTAGTAAAGGCGTTTTCTGCGGGGATCCTGATTGCAACCGAAACTTTTTCGGTTGCTCAAATTTCGATCCCTGTTCAACCATCCAGGGAAGATGATTGGCCCGACCCGCAAACATTTGTTGTTGTTGTTGTGACCGTTTGCAACCGAAAATTTTCCGATTGCAACCAAAAATCTCCCGCAGAAAACGCCTTAAGTAATACGCGGGTGAGAGAGACTGTTGGCCTGCGTGCCTTGTAAATATTGTACAGTGGGTAGTGTAAATAAAAGCCGTGCACAGCACTAAAGGGTTTCCCTGCAGTCCTTCCCGTCCCCTCCCTAGCCCCGAGCCGTAAGTGTGTGACGAAGTTGAGGGTGGTGGATGCCCCCCCCCCCCCCCCGGTTTCGTAACACTACTATAGGCGGCCTGTTTCAACTGGCGGCCCGAATCAACGGCGGCCCTTTCGAAAGCCCACTACCGAACTAATACCCACTCGTCCCCCGTCTGTCAAGCCTTGTATAACTCCCTGCACTTCTTTACCTGTCTCCTTGTACCCCTAGACTTCTACAAGAACGAATTGCCACTTGAAATACCTGTGGATGAGACGAGAATACCTGGCAGTCAGTCTGCGGTACTGAGAACACCGCGAGACACCACGCACAGCGGCCGCATCGAACCGTCTGGCTGCCATGTATTGGTGTTCTTGGTGCAGTTTAGGGCTGCGAGGATCCGTTGAGGAACCATATGAGCCCTGATGGTGATGTCCTGTGATGCTATCACAAGCGTGGTAGTTGATCAGTCTTCGGGAAGACGGGTGAGGAGAATGACAACATGTCGTCGGCTGCCATGACAAGAAGTTGTCAACACAACCTCTGCGCAATCCAAGCTGGCGCAGTCTTGCCATGCACAAACTAAACTACTCTTTTTGATGAGTTGCCAAAGAATGCCAAGATTTTAATTCAAAAACTCCAGATTAAGAATTCAAATAAAAAGAATCCTTCAAATATAAGCATTGAGGAAAATATGACCACACTGCACACGTGAGGTTGACACGGTTAGGCGGGGTTCACACTACCGTAGATAACAGTGAAGTCGCCAGTTCTAAGTTTCTTTGTTATGTACAGACGTGTGGTAGCGTTAATACTTACATTTGTACATCCATGATTTCAGGAAAGTTAGAAGGGGCTATCTGGAGAGTCTGTGTCATTTTGTGTCTTCATATGTGTCATATTAGGGCTATAATTGAACAAATGACAAAAAATAAAACCGAGTGGCGACCTCACTATAGCTAACTACTACAGTAAAGTCGCCAGCTAGTATTTTAACCCAACAGTTGAGTCGCCACTCTGGGGAATTCAGGGAAATTAGAGGTAAAATAAAACAAGTCTCTATATATATTAGCTGCGGAAGATGCTTGGATATATAAAACTTCCTCTGCCAACGTGAAAATAAATTCTATTAAAGTTTGAAAGATCTGGCAAGTCTTGTGTCCTGCCGCCCGAAAGGCTACGGTTTACTGTCTGTCATCGCGCGAAGAGAAACGTGAGAAGCAAAATGCGCAACAGTTATATTTGCAGATACAAAGCATAAAACAACGCAGAAACAGGGTAGATTATACAGTCATGATATAAACTACTGTGTAGCCTAACATCTTCAGTGGCACATAAAAATCAGTAGTGATGCTATAATTCGTAATATTTGGCGCCTGGCGACTTCACTGCAGGTGGCGACTTCACTGTTATCTACGGTACCCCGTTTTGCAGTCCGTTTCTGAGGGGGTGACGTAATCTCCCTTTTTTTTCTACTTTCCTTATATAGATATTACATAAACTAAATATTGAGGACTTAATTTCTAAGCTGCCCACAGCCCTTCGTCCATTGGTTGTAATGTAATTTTATAATTCCCTTTTACGAGTTTTTGTGATCTGCGAAAATTCCTAGCGTAGAATGTTAATTTCTTAACACCTGCCTAAGCTTATACAGTAAGGCGGGGTTCACACTACACGGTTTTGCTGTCCGTGTCTACGTGGGCGTGGCGATCAGTGACGTCACAGTGACGTCGCCCAGCCACTCCCGCAGCCACGTAGAAAGAATTGGGAGCAATAATGTGAGCTGAGACCAGAGAGCTTCTACCGAGGTGTCACTCCGGCCGCGCCATTTTGAATTCATGGACGGCAGCGATCCTAGCGGCAGAGGGGCCTCTGACAGTCGCTCGTGCAAAAAGAGGGGGAATCTCATCTCCTTTTGGTGATGATGGGGTGATAATGGAAGGTGGGAGAGAGGGAAGGAAGGAAGGAGATATGAGAGAAGGAAAGGAGGAATAAGGAGTAAGGAAGAAATTGGAGGGATGAAGAGTCAGAAGAGGAACTGACGAGGAAAGAAATAAGGAATCAAAGGGAAGGAATTCCTCCACTCACGCGTTACCCATCTTCCCCCACCCATTACCCATCTTCCCCCACCCACTCACTCACCCATTACCCATCACCCCACACCCATTCACTCACCCATTACCCATCACCCCACACCCATTCACTCACCCATCACCCCCATCCATTCACTCACCCATTACCCATCCCCCCGGACCCATTCACTCACCCATTACCCATCACCCCGGACCCATTCACTCACCCATTACCCATCACTATTGGGTATTGATGGGCTATTTCGTAATGGAATTTCCTTCATCAGGTAGGTCACACAATGCCATGAAATTTTCTCAGATATTCAGTCATTGTTCGATTATCACAGCATGCAAAGCAACCAAGCATGCAGCTACACTCCGCTGTGGATAATAATGTCCTCCACTAACCAATATTTGGTGCATTATGTCATGTTATAATACAACCAATCCTCCCCTCCCCTTGCCATGCTTTAGATTATTTCAGATTCTTTTTTTTCTATACCTAGGTAGTGCTTGTTTATCCCTTCGGAGTGTGGTGTGTAGACCATTTCAGACCTTTCACGGCATGGGAACACACTATTCACACACTTCACATCCACCCTTACAGAAGTGAAGGATTACCACCCTCAGCTCCTGCTGGAATTGTATACCTATTTTCTGCTAGGTGAAAAGGGGCTATAGCATGAAAGGAGACTAACTTAAATTGCCTCCACCCAGCTAGGGATTCAAACTCGCAACCTACGTACTCTTGGACCTCATAAGCCTCTGTTGTGAGCCAAGCGTGCTTACCATTACACCACTGAGCCGCTATTCAGTGTTGTGATATAATGGTTGCTCTTAGCCTGCAAGTAGTCTGGCTCTCTTGTGCTCATGTTGGCAGCCTACCAATCCTGATAAGAATAATTTTAGTATGGTTTGCTCTTATTTCAGTGAGGAAGAGAATGTTTCAATGATGAATGAATGAGGAAGGCAAAATGTTGAGTCTATGGAGGATTTTCCTGCCAGCCTACAAATAACTCATGCTAGCCTACACAGAACGCAGGGCAAAGAAAATGCAGTGACTATTCCATACATGTATTCTCAAGCAGCACCTTTTAACACAAGCACTTCTCTAGGCTACCTACAGTGGGAAGCAACACCCCAGAGTCAAACAGATCATGAGCTAACTATTGCAGCGAGACACGACTGAGCCTTGGCTCTTGGCCGCCGCACAACTGGGTGATGGGAATGTTGAGTGTGTGTGATGGAAATAGGCCACGGTAACTCCCAGCTCACACTACAACTGCATGATGACACGGCTAAGTGTCATTATTCTCTTTCATATGAAAATATATGAAGGAAATTACTTATAAATGTAGCTAGTATTTGAGCACGTCACCAATATTTGCATACGTACATGGACTATGTGATCTTGACAGCACAGCTACTGTATATTAGAGATCGTATACAGTTTAAGGCAATAACTTTACCAAGTGAAGAATGTAGAGCTCCCATAAACCACAGATAAAAAACCCTCAATGTTCCCCACTACAGATGATACACTCGTTCTTGCGGTTAATTGAGTTTGCCACAATTGACCAATTCTTCACTTCAGTTTTCAACATGCTCGGCAGAATATCAAATAGTGATGCATAGGGCAGTGAGATTTCTTGCTAGTTACAGGTTTAGTATCAAATTTTTGCTACCAAAGATTGGATTGTCATTACTACAGAAAAAAATAGTGTCAGGCACTGTCTGACAGCTGATAAAAAAAAAAATCACAAACCTATCCTTTGAACCACGTCAGACAGAGGCTGTGTCATGCCAACACAGTCCCAGCTGGTCTGACCACAATCACCATACCACACACTGTAGCCACCCAGCCTTGGATGCAGCAAACACCTAAAACCTGTCCCCATGCACACACACAAGACTTCACCAGGTGTTCATATGAGTAAAACTGGTGCAGTGAGTTACTCGCAAGCATGGTGAGGACACTTGTCTGTTGGTGCTATGATGCTACTGAGGGACATGGTGGTGACAGCAAGTGTTGCCCTCCTGTCGCTGCTCCTACACCCGTGGGCAGACAGGTGAAACAGGTGTATCTAACAAACTCCATCATCAGTGCCTCCACTACCCTCTGCTGTGATAATTAATCAATCAATCACAAAAACATTCACTTGTAGCACCAAACTCTGTATGTGTCCTGTGCCTGCCACCAACAAGCTGCATGGTGACCTACCAGCAGCAGCAACACCAACGCACCAATGCTGCATCACCATCTCCTGAAGCCTTTTAAAGACCTCTCTCACTACACACAAATACAGAAATATGCTCCTTTCTTTCATTCCACTGTAATACAGAATCTCACAAACATTAATCATTAACTTAGGCAGTAACAAGTCTTGCTTGGGTCTAATACTGATTAAAAGATCCAACAAATCCGTTTAAAGAAGAGAATATCAACTGCAATACCAAATGAGGAATGGAAACCCTCAGGAAAGAACACTGCTTGCTAAATGCTCAAAGTTAAGACTACAAGTATTTCACTGGGAAATTTGTTGCGACTATAAGGTTATTAAAAGGATTCACCGGAAAACAACAAACATGAAATATACATAATCTTACGTTGTAGTTACCCAAAGAAGAGCTGGAGTACTTGAAACTTCAGATTAATTGGACCATAACAAAAAGTGTTCCCTCCGCAAAAAAAAACCCATAGTCATCCGGGCTAGTTTACACAAGAAAGTAAATATAAAAGATTGGCTACTCAGGAATATATCCAGTCAGTTAAAAGTAAATAAAGCAGTAATAAATGTTACTCAATCAATCCTAACTTTGGCAAGATGAACACACACACACACACACACACACACACACACACAAAGGTACAGGCGCTGAAAAGGCATATCCCAACCGGACTACTACTAGTAATAGTGACATCCCTAACATTCATAACTGCTGTTTCATCCTCCAGTGGCAGCCACCAATGACATGCCTGTGTGGGGCGCACAAGCCACAAATCACACACACACACAAACACACTTACACTCTTAACATCATACTAAGGCAGCATTACAAGGACTTTCTACCTAATACGGACTCAATCTAATCTTAAGAACACAAAACTTACATGACTATGTCTGCTTAAAAAAAATATAATCTTAATACAATAAAGCATTTGCATTCGCATTTGGGTAAGCACACATCATGCCTATAATCATAATAATGCATATATAGATATATATATATATATATTTAGATATAGTATTCTATGACCTCAAAAAGTATAAACCATCATTATATTAGCAAGTGGTAACCCTGTTCCGTCTCAGTCTTCGGGAGTGATAGGGACGTGCTAATGTACAATCTCCCGGTAAGGTTATGACAGCAAATGGAGTTTCATTCTTCTCTGATTCACATCTGGCACTCTATCCTTTCAACACTCCTTTAACACACTCGCAGGGATATATTTCCATACAAACAACTATCCAGATCTTCTGAATTCTGTTATTTGTGCAGAACTTTCTTGCCTACATGGATGATTTACTTGTCCATCGTGGAGGCATGAGGCAGGTGTGTGCACAACAGGTGGTGAGTTTTGAGTGAGACATGGCAGACAGAGATCAATCATGGGACCCTGACACACAGCGACACAAGGCCCACGGCAGAAAGTGCTGTGGTGCCAGCGAGTGTGTTGGTGGCAGTTCCTTGACTTTTGTACACTGCCTCGTCTTAAAACACTGAATTTCTACTATGCCTTATGAACATAATCCCTACTATGCCCCCCTGATCACAACCCCTACGATGTCATGCACACTGTGTCTTTTCTCTACCTTAACCATGCAACTTCTGCTTTGCCTTCAAACACTCGCCTTCTCCTCTACCTCAAGGACACATCCTCCACACACTTTCTCTTTTTCATATTTATGCATAACAACCTGTAATCATTCTGACACATCCTATCTTTACTCTGCCTTGCTTTCACTGGGCTTCACACCCTGCAACACAGAATCACATCTAAGGACCTGGAAGCCACTGAGTCGCTCCTCCCATGACCTGAAAATAGTCCCTCAAAGACCACTAAAGCACTAGCTCCCTGCACAGCACTGAACACTCCCAGCACTTCTGCTTCCTCATAGTAAAATTCCCGCTATACCTAACAGAGTAGTGAAAAGTACTTTCCTGGCAACCTCCCACAACATTCTTAAGTCTACACTATCTATCTTCCTTTGTTAATCCTCTACCCCCGCGGAATGTGCATGAACATTACCATCAACATGAAGAGATATATACCACTGAGTTTATGCTCCTGAAATTTGGTCAAAAATACGCCCTGTGACTCTGTTTAGACTGGAGAGACATGTAAGCAAGGAGGACCATGACATGGGCGTTCATCCGACTCTGGGAGTGACTGCCCTCCAGACTACTGGTTGACCGATGCATTGCTTGGCTGATTAATTATGCCAATTGTTGCTGCTTTTGAGATGATTGGCATTGGCTCATTGCTTTGACAGGAAGGCTGATTAAAAATTATTATGTCTTGTTACCAAGTGGGCCCAACTGTGCTGTCTGCAGACAGTACTATAAACCAAATCACTGGCAAAATTTTGTCTTAATGCCTTCAAAACCCAATTTGATTTTGTTAGCTATACTTCTGCATACAAACGATAAGCATGCACTTCAGGGTTGTCTCAATGTAGGGCCACACTGCAGCCTCAGTGTACTGACACAGCAGTCTCAGTATAGTGACACTGCTGCCTCAGTGTAGTAGACTGGAAATCTTTACAGACTGATCATTCTTACAGCAAACACAGTGTCCCATGTTACCAGAAATCTCATCCACAGGGGTGGCATCTGGATTTGAAAGGCACGGCAGATTTCTCTAACATCTCAAATCATTGCTTGGAGCTTTTATATTAATTTCATGGAGAAATATAAACAAATAAGCATAAAAATTCGGAGAACCCAATTGGGCAGGTAAATCATGTTTTGGTTACAAACATTACTACATGCATTGGCTATGACATGTTGCTAAAAGGCAGGCTACTGGTCCTATTCCAGAGTACACGATTAAGAGTGAGAGATGCCATTTTTTGTTAGATTACTTAATTTGAGACATCAAAGTCTAACTATATCCCGTTCTTTTTATGCAACTCTTTTGTTAGTTCAACAATGAAAAGAATATTAACAACTGTTTCTGTTTCATCACTGCTGTAAGGCTGAAAAGCTGTAATATAGCCAAACAAAAACGGATGGTCCGAGTTTGCCATCTCCGTCTTGGGACAGCTGTTATTCTTTCCTTCCTTATTGCTTTATTTATGATTTCCTCTCTGTATATGTCAAGCAAAAATAGACATGGTGGCATAAAGGCAACGTTCAACGATATCTCAATGCTGAATACCAGCTAGACATAGTTATCGATCTTCTGTTCTTGCAGTAAACAACAGCTAATCCTTGTGTGATCTTGATAGTACAGGTGTTATGGGTTTCAAATTAAGGATGCAGCAAAGCACTTGTAAATGTGTGATGCCTGTTGTCACACCCAATGCACATTTATAGATTCTAGTTACAGAAATTCTGTATTTATCATAAAAAAACCATATCTAGGAAATCAGTGTAACAACTCGAAAAATATTGTGACGAACTGATGTATATACATTGCTTGAGTTACTATCACAGGAGGGAATTTAGAATCCGTGTCACTACTCTGCGATCAGCAAGGTTGACCGACCTCCAACCAAACCAGCGGCCGATCACCTGAAACACTAGTACTCTCGGATTGGGTTCCATTAATTCTTTTGATAATTAGATTTCTCATAAAATCAATTTCAAAATCTCTAAGAAATAATTCAGGATGGATTTGACTAAAGGAATACTTTCTTCCACAACTAAAAATGAACGAATTCTATAAAAAAGAAGATAAACCATCAGCATTGGTATCCAATCAGCCATCAGCCACCCTATTGTCTAAATACTGCCATCGGGTATCCAATCAGCCATCAGCCACCCTATGGTCTAAATACTGCCATCGGGTAGTGGAAACAATGCATCAGTCAACCACTAATCCTGACTGACTCACCGGGTGAACAATTATTACCATTTATGACTAATAATTCAACTCCTTATATAAAGTTTAATGATGATAAAAGATAAAATAACGCAAAATAAAAAAAACTTAAATGAATATACTTATATGTATTTCTCAGCCTTAATTGCCGTCCTTAAATCGATCAGGTAACAGACAGACTTTCTCCACACCACACTTCACCTGGACTCTTAAGTTATGACTGGCAATCCCACGAGCCTGCACTCCATGGCCAGTGAGACATCCACCTTAAGAATATAGAGTCTTTTACCTCCTACATATAAGGTCTCCGGGCCCTTGTCCGTGGCAGTGTAAAATGTATAAGCGTGATACAGTACAACACCTTACTCATTACCCTCCTAACAAAGACAGACAGACTCTTTAAGTAAGTCTTACAGTCATAGAATGCAAAGTAGAATGTTGTGTATATATCCTATAATTACCCACAAGCACCATATAGTCATTACTCTAATGCCGTCACCTTCCCTCCTAAAGAATGAAATGATCCGCTACTTTCTACGCTACTTGGTCACCAGCCAGTGTGGTGCTTGAGGGGGAAGTGGTGACGTAAGACACTACTTGCTACACAGGAAATGTCACTCCGTGTGAACTATGTAGGAGATACCATTTCAGGGGTAAATTGAGTATGACGACTCCTGTGTTCAGTTTCACCTTCAAGTGGGGGCAAACAACACTTGTATAAATATTCATATAAATATAAATATCTGCAATGGTAAGGCTCGTGAGAAAAGCTGTGTGTGTCGCTGGACCCAGACACGACCCAAGACAGAGGTGCTACGTGCCTCCTGAAATGTCCTGCGTTGTCTGGCCGGCCGTCCGCCCTGGCAGCCCAGCGTTCAGGCCACACCCTCAGCTGGGCTCCTCATTGTCTGAGTCTCCACTAAGGCCGGTGTGTTCCCCCGTCACACGACACCGGTGTAAGATGGCCTTCTCGTAAGCTTTCTTCACCGCCTTCCTCTCTGATGGCTTCCTGGACTCCACCAACTTTGCTTTATCTAGGGCAGAGTCAACACCCAGCGGCTCCAGCTTGAAGCGTGGCAACCACTGCCTGTTGGGGACAAGATAATCTTACATTCTCTCTCTCTCTCTCTCTCTCTCTCTCTCTCTCTCTCTCACACACACACACACACACACACACACAGATAGAGATAGATAGAGAAGATCTGTTTGTGTGGGATGATAGAAGTACAAGAGGTCATGAGAAGAAATTGAAAAGGACCACATGCAAGAGGGACATAAAAAAATGCAGCTTCCCGTATAGAAGCATAGAAGCCTGGAATAACCTTGATGCAGAAATGATTAATGCAAGAAATATTCAGGACTTCAAAAGGCAAGCTAGATAATAGTAGATTTGGAGACGGGACATTACGAGCATAGCTCTTTTCGTTACAACAAGGTAAATACAACTAGGTAAATACACACACACACACACACACATAACATGGCATACAACAAAAATAAGAAAAGGGAGATACCTGAATAACATAAAGAAGTACAGCTTCCCACATAGAAATGTATAAGTTTGGAAAGGACTAAATGAGGAGGTGATATTGGCTAAGAATGTGCACCAGTTGAAGGAAAGACTGGATAGATGTAGATATGGAGACGGGACCACACGAGTGTATCTCAGGCCCTTTAAAATACAACTAGGTAAATACACACACACACACATACACACCTGAAAAAGACCTGGGGGTTATGGTTACAATCTTTCACCAGAGAGACACATAAATAAGATTACAGGAGAGACATATAACCTCTTTAGGAATATAAGAGTGGCATTCGCATATTTGGACGAAGAGATGATGAAAAAGCTGACTGTATCAATGATTCTCTCAAGGTTGGAATATGCAGCAGTGGTTTGGTCACCGCATAAAAAGAATGATGTAAAAAAGACTAAAAGAATACAGAAGGCAGCAACGAAGAGGGTCCCAGAGTTAAGAGATTTTTCGTACGAGGAAAGACTGTCATTAAATCATCCCACTCTGGAGAAAAGAAGGGAGAGAGGTGATCTGATTACTGTGTTTAGGGTTTCCAAGGGGCTGGAGAATGACACACAGAGGACATTTTTATAGGACGTTAGATATAGGAGGTGTTGGTGTCATGGGAAGAAATTGAAAAGGACCACATGTGAGAGAGACATCACAAAATATAGTTTCCCATACAGATCACTTGAACTGTGGAATAACGTGGCTAAGGAGATGGTACATGCCAAGAATATTCACGATTTCAAAGCCAAGCTGGATAATATTAGTTTTGGAGACAAAACAGTGCAAGCTTAGCTCTTTTCCTGTAAATCACAACTAAATGAATACAAACACACACTCTCTCTCTCTCTCTCTCTCTCTCTCATGCACTCACCACGTCCGCTTGTTGTCAAAGAAGAGCACCAGGTACATGGGTGAAGGGTAGTTGTTGGCCAGCGCCAGCACGTCGTCAGGAGGCACAGGGATGGGCACCCCGTTGTGGAAGTAGCCGGTCTTGGGCATCTTTGGGTTTATAATCTGTGGACAGCAACAGGTGGTGATGGTGGGAGATTAGTTGTCTATATATTTACCAGTATCTCAGGACACATGACAAGTCTGAATTCCTAACAAATAATGGTTTAATATGTAGTCACATGTATCCCTGCATTGAGTTTCGGTAGTATACTTGGCAGACACCAGTAATAGCAGCCTCAGACAAATGTATATTATGTGTCATCTTTACATTTCTATAACAGCCACAGGCAAGAGTCGAACAAGTAGAGCAGGCGCTATTCCATTCAAACTCAACTCAGGAAAGGTAGATATACCATTAATATATCTAGCTACAACTGATGACAGAATATTCAAATAGGAAAAGTGGCTCCATTTTTGGTACCTCCGTGTTGCAGGGTGAGCAATAGCGCCAGCTGAGGGGATTGATTGGACTCTTGCCTGAGGCTGTTGTACAACTTGTCCTATTGGACTGATCTACATTATTATCTATACTGAATGGGATGAAAATCAATGGGGAGAAAACAGTTAAAAGTCAGTCTTAGGCAAGATATTCATATTTCCCTTCACACAGCAACACAGCAGTGAACTGGCCAGGAAACATATGTGTGAAAGAGATGCACAAAGGCACAAGACCATCACTTTTGATGGTTTGAGAAAAACCATCGAGAAAAACTGAGTCTCTAATAGGTTTTCTCTTCAGTTCATGCAGTCAATCAGGACAAGTTCTCTTCACTGAGCCAAGGAAGGACAAAGGGCTCACCAGGGCAGGGTACCAGGGGTAGCCACGGCACTTGGCCCACACCAGGTCGAGGGGTTCCAGGGGAATCTGGTCACCCGCATGGCCCGAGCCGGGGGACTCCCCCTCCACGCTGGAGTCGCTGCCGGTGCCGCAACCCTCTGAGTCGGTCTCTGAGGCAGTCTCGTCCTCGGTGTCTATCATGCTGGAGTCGGACTCAGAGTGGGAGTCCTCGTCCGTCTCGGGCGGGATTTCTGCTTCAGGGAGAAAACGACTTCACTTAGAAAACTGTTCATCTTGAAAAACATAAATCTACTTATGGTTTTCTTTGGAGTTATGCATCCGTTTCCTCTAACGCTGAGCTGGATTCCTCCCAGCTGATATTTTTTTGTGCATACCATCCCATTTTTGGGCAATGGCTATTCATAAAAGAACAAGAAAACCTTTAGGAAGTGAGGAGGCAGCATCCTACACCCTGGCGCCCACCCAGCATGTACAGTGGCGACACCCTACCAGAGCTGCCTCCATCCTGCCCCACCACGGTGTTGATCAGTGGGTTCATCCTCAAGATGCCATGCCTCACACCATGTCTATGAGTGGGCAGGCAACCAGTGGTAGGGAACACAGGACAAGACCCTTACCTACAGAGGCAAGTACTGGAGAAACCCACAGACTGGTGCAGCCACACCTTAACTCATTCCCTGGCACAGCTGCACCTCAACAACTGACTCACAGATTCACCCTTGCACTACAGCGTGAGTGACACCACAACAGGTTCCATATACAATATTTACCGGTGTAGGAATTTTGAATATGAGTTAAAAAAAAAAGTATGAGTGTTGCTGTAAAGACCATGTTCTTGTGAGATGCAAAACTGTTTTATGTATATTTGCAATGATATTAGTTTTCAATTTCACACTTCGGTTCATTGGGAACCTAACACATCTCCGTAAAACACAGAATAAATCAAAAGTATCTTGGAGCACAGGCATGCTACAGTGTTATCTATTCTTATGGCTTGGTGGACAACAGATGCAGAAAAAGTGAAAAATATTGAGGCATCATAATTGTCCACCATATTTCTTGTTTGTCATAACTATTCTAGCAGAGCAAAAATTGCAACAATAGCATAAAGTTTACTGCCAAGGCAAGGAACTGCTCCCTGAAAAAGTTCCCACATCTTACAACAAATCTATATTTCCAAGCAAACATACTTTGATTACTCATCAAAGTCTAGCTCTCTGGATTTTAAGCACAGACTATCGATAGATTACAACATCAAGGGTTGTCACCAGACTGTTCATGACCGACTGGTGTCACCGAGCAGCTGGTGGTTCAGCCATGACATGAGGAGACATGTTACTGTATTGCAAGGCTACAGGACCTCTTCCCTGATGCCTCATCTATTGTGGGAACATCCTCCAAGGGGTGACTGTGATAGGATAGCCTGCAGCCTGTGCTATTACATCCATTCCTTGCTGTCACATAATTTATAATCGAACTTAATATACTCTGAAACCCTTTCCTTAGAGCTCTCTCAAGGGAGTGCCCATAACATGTCTCCATTTACACCTGTCCAATACTTTAACTCTTGCATACATCCCTGCAACTATCCCATCCCTCCTCTCTCTCTCTAGTGTTCTCATTTCCATCCGTTCATACTTTGCTCATGCTGCTACTGATGTCTCACTCCTCTGTATCACACCTTTACTGTCTGTCATTTCTGTCATACCTCTTGCCTGGTCATCATTCCTCGGTGTCATATCTCTGTCCCCTTATTCCCGTGTTGCATCTCCATCCCCATTACTCCTGCGTCACACCTTTACTGACATTACTCTCTGCGTCAGGAATCTTACAGGAACTACCTCGTGTAAGTCTCACGGTCTCTTGTAGCTTCCTTATTTTCTTACGTTCTTATGTCACTGCCAATTCTCCATCATTTCTCTACATCACACCTCTCCTGTCCTCTCATCCCTTTGTACCTCATTTCCTGCACACACCTTCCTCACCCTCTCCTTCCCCCTTCACACACACACACACACACACTGCAGTCCCTCCCAGCCCTACACTCACCTCCTCCCTGGCGATACATTTTGAAGGAGTCTTTGGTGGGGGGCGTGCCACCGTCTGAGAGGTTCAGGAGTGGAAGGCCCTCAGGAAACCCCAAGGAGTCAGGTTTGGAAGTTTGCTAATGAGGAGAGAGAAGCTGTGTCACCCTCATTATCATCACTATCACTGCCCCACTCACTATCATCACCAACTTCCACCACAATTATTACCGTCATAACTCCCACCATTACTACTATTCCTGCTACCATCATTACCATTGCATTCACTATATAAGAAGGAAGTTTAATTCTCAAGATATCAAGAAAAAGTAAATAAAAAAATCAATAATGCTTCGTAAAACATATAACCCATAAATTATCTACTTAAGCCAATTTAATTTGCCTAATATTATACATTTGTACTTAGGAACAATTTTGTGCCATTTATTTTTGTTTTCATCAATATTTCACTAATTTTTTTTGTGTAGTAATAGATGAGATTTTGCAGTAATAATTGGAAAGATTTTGGCAGGTCATAAAAAATTATACCTGACGGGATCCTTGTCTTCAGCTAAGGTTGACAGTCCAGGGCTGGGGTCAATTGGTTTTTGTCAATTCAATTCAATTCATTCCTAAAAAAAGAAATCTTCAATTCCTATTCAATTCAATTCACAAGCTTTCCAATTCCAATTCAATTCAACTTGTATATCTTGGATACAATTATTTAAAACACATGAATTATGCAGGAAATAGTTTCTCAATTTAATGAAAATTAATATAAATTTAATAGTTTACTTCACTTGTATTTTGAACATTTTTTGTGATAGCAAACTGCATATTTTACTGTTCATTTGAGTATACTGGAAGTTAATCATTGTATAATACTGAATTCGCATATTACAGTATAAAGTATAATTTCATCAAATCAGTCACCAATTCATATCAATTCCAATTCAATTCAATTGATTTTAATGTTTTTTTCTCAATTCCAATTCACAATATTTTGTATTCAATTCTGAATTAATTCCTAATTGAGCCCAGCCCTGGTTGACAGTGTAAGGGTCAACAAAGACCTAAACATTGCTTTGTCTCACTAAAGGCTAGGCAGTGAGTCACCTTCTTCCTGCGCGCACTCTTCACTTCGGGAGTGTGGTGCTCCTCGTCGCTGTTGGTTCCCCCCGAGCCACGACGCTGCTGCGGGAGGCGCTTCTGAGGGGCAAATGAGATGGTGTTACTTGGTTTTATTGTTTAATACTTGTGGACATTGTGGAGACCCTGGCATAGTAATGGCATCTTGACAGTCTATTCAAGAAGGCTCACATGGACAGCATACCTTTGTATCATTCACTTCCCTGAGTAATATTACATAATTTTTATCCTCTTTGCTTCTTCTACCTTGCCTATAACCACTAAATTCATCCTCCTCCTCCTCTTCCTCTTTCACCACCCTTTTTCCCTCTTCCAGTTCTTCTTCCTCTTTCACTTCCTCTTTCTCTTCCTCCTGCTTCTCCTCCACCCACCTTAAAGAGTGCCCCGGCCTTCTTGGTGAAGAGGACGGAGGTGCGCCGGTTCACTCCTGAAGGTGAGCTTGGCACTGAGGGCGGTTCAGACTCCGGAGCGTCCTCGCTGCTCTCCTTGGCCTGGGTTGCTGCGTCGCCCGCCTCACTCTCCACTGCCGGACAAGAGAAGATCGAGATTAAAGGTTGAAGTGGCTGAATGGATAGTTTACTTAATGGATGAACTTCTGCTTTCTTCCCTTTTTCCTTAACCCCTTGAGACCCAGAACGTAGTTTCCATTGTAATTTGGGTACCATTATATGACTTTTAGTGAATATAAGCTATATTTTATAGATATGACCTGTTTAGTATCTTTGTCGACTAAATAATTTGGTATATTAAGTTATTTTTCGTAATCTTATGGCTCGACAACATACAATTTTTTATAGCCAAGGAAAGATGTGGGTGGGATAGGGTTAAGAAAAAAACCATCCTACAAACTACAAACTTCTCTGGAAAAGCAAAAAGTGGCATTGCATCACAGGGAAGAGCCACCTAAGTTCCTGGACTACCTGAGTGTCCTACCCACTTTGAAATAGAGCGAAAACCTAAAGCCAACTCACACTTCTTGGCCGGGGGGCTTATGGACGGGCCGGAGAGGGTGCGTGGCCTCTTTGGGGGTCGCCCTGGACCACGCTTCTTGGGCGTCTCATGGGCAGAGTCTGTTGAGGGGCAAGAGTATGACTGTTAGAAATATTACAACAAACTAAATCTGACCAAAAATTCTAAATAAGTAGAAATACAGTAAAACCTGACCATGAAAAGTACTTCAAGTGTACAGTAGATGTAACTAAGTTAGTCAAGTAATGTCACCGAGGACTAGTAGTAGTAGTAGTGGCGATGGTGGTGGTGGTGGTGGTAGTAGTAGTAGCAGTATTAGTATTAGTATTAGTATTAGTATTAGTATTAGTATTAGTATTAGTAGTAGTAGTAGTAGTAGTAGTAGTAGTAGTAGTAGTAGTAGTAGTAGTAGTAGTAGTAAACGTAGAAGTAGTAGTAGTAAACGTAGAAGTAGAAGTAGAAGTAGAAGTAGAAGTAGAAGTAGAAGTAGTAGTAGTAGTAGTAGTAAACGTAGAAGTAGTAGTAGTAAACGTAGAAGTAGAAGTATAGTAGTAGTAGTAGTAGTAGTAGTAGTAGTAAACGTAGAAGTAGTAGTAGTAAACGTAGAAGTAGAAGTAGAAGTAGTAGTAGTAGTAGTGGGTAGCAGAAGTAGTGGTAGAAAAAGGAGGCAAATTAATAACTGCAGCAACACCAAAGCAAAAATAACATTAAAAACTACTACATCTACAATAACAACTACCTCAGCTCACTATCACTACTACCACCTCATTACTCCCATCACATAAATCACCACCACCACCACCACATAGTACCCAACATTAGCCTCACCTTCAGGTTTGGTAGCCTTGGCCTCGTCAGCCACGGCGGCCGCACTGCTCTCCTGTGGCTGTGGCAGTGGCTGTGGTGGCTGCTGCTGCTGCTGCTGCTGCTGCTGCTGCTGTTGCTGCTGCTGCTGTTGCTGCTGCTGCTGCTGCTGCTGCTGCTGCTGCTGCTGTTGTTGTTGCTCCGGGACACCTTTATGCGTTGCCTTGTTGATTCGGTTGAAGAAAGAGTCGATGCGCTTCTGTTTGTGCTCGTCCTGGGGTAGGAATGTGATAGAGACATGAGCACAAGACGAAATAGATAACGAATGACGACGATGATGATGAATATAAATAAATGACGAATATAAATAAATGCACCCATAAATTAACACAGTGAAAAAAATGGAGTTTTAATTTATGCTGAAAATGAGGAGGAAATATATAGATACATGGAAAAGAAGGGGAAGTGAAAACATGACCATACAGTCATGAAAATATGCCCAAAATAATGAGGTCAGGCAGTTGGAAATAAGGAGGTAATGAAACCATGAGAACAAAGAGGTTGAAAGCAACGATAGCGAGGTAAAATAGTTGAGTGCAGAGGCAATGGTAATGAGTATAATATGAGGCTTTTTATAGAGTGTTAAAGAGAGTGAGAAGATGAGTGTGAAGGTGACAGAGAGATGACAGAAAAATTATGGTAAGGTGCTTATAGATGCACAGCTAACAGGTTTATATAGTAGCCAAAGTAAAGGATTAATAGAAGAGTGATAGAGAATAGGTGAAAGCATGACACTGAGAAGCTTATGTAAGGGGGGGGGGGGAGAGAGAGAGAGAGAGAGAGAGGAGAGAGAGAGGAGAGAGAGAGAGAGAGAGAGAGAAGAGAGAGAGAGAGAGAGAGAGAGAAGAGAGAGAGAGAGGACCGAGAGAGAGAGAGAGAGAAGAGAGAGGAGAGAGAGAAAAAAGAGAGAGAAACAAAAAACCGAGAGGAGAGAAAAAAAAAACCGGAGGGAGAGGAAACAAAAAACCGAGAGGGAGAGAGAAACAAAAAACCGAGAGGGAGAAAAAAAAACCGAGAGGGAGAGAGAAACAAAAAACCGAGAGGGAGAGAGAGAGAAACAAAAAACCGAGAGGGAGAGAAACAAAAAACCGAGAGGGAGAGAGAGAGAGAAACAAAAAACCGAGAGGGAGAGAGAAACAAAAAACCGAGAGGGAGAGAGAGAGAGAGAGAGAAACAAAAAACCGAGAGGGAGAGAGAAACAAAAAACCGAGAGGGAGAGAGAGAGAGAGAGAGAGAAACAAAAAACCGAGAGGAGAGAGAGAGAGAGAAACAAAAAACCGAGAGGGAGAGAGAGAAAGAGAGAGAGAAAACAAAACCCAGGCGACGTGTACAAAACATAAAAAACAAGAGACAAAATACTAAAACGTCAGGTACAGAGACAAATGACAAAAACTACAAATAGCCGGTTACGTTGGGAAGAGAAGGAGAACCTGAGAGGGAGGGAGAGAGAGAGAAAGAAAGAGAGAGAGAGAAACAAAAACCCCCAGGCACGTGTACACAAACATAACATATAAACAGAGACAAACAATACTAACATGTCAAGGTACAGGAGCCACATAATGTACCCACACAAAGCCTTACCTTGGGAGAAGTGGTCTTGTTACTTGGCTTGCGGTGGTGGTGGAGGCTGCGCGAGGGCGGCGTGGTGGTCATGGGGGACAGCGACACCCCACCCACCCGGCCGGGACCCGAGGAGAGGCTGGTGTGGCTGAGGTGTGAGGCGGCCAGCTGGGAGGCTAGGGCCGGTGGGGTGCTGGGCCGGCTTGGTTCACCGGGTTCCGCCTCGTCATCAATCACCGAGCTGTCGTCGATGTCTGCGAAGGAAATAAACACTGTCCTATTATTCATATTTCAAGTGATAGAGTGTGGTGAGGATGAATTAGTTGATGTGTTATGCTTTAATGTATAAGTTATTGTCTAGTGATCTTAGTACATGTTTCAACTTTACAATTAAAGTCCTGTCCATCTATCTTTCGTCTTGGCTTATTTTTTCCCTTTAACCCCTTGAGACCCAGAACGTAATTTCCATTGTAATTTGGGTTCCATTAGATGATTTTTAGTGAATATAAGCAATTTATAGATATGACCTGTTTAGTATCCTTGTCCACTAAGTAATTAGGTATATTTAGTTACTTTTCGCAATTTTATGGCTCGACAATTAACATACGATTTTTATATATAAGGAAAAATCTGGGCGAGAAGGGGTTAAGCCTATCTGAAGTGATCACAGAAGAAGCCTCTAGTTACTCCCATCCTTGCACTTCACTCTGCCTTCACACTTCAGTCCTCCCACTCTCCAACCTCCCTTTGTTCATACACATGATTCTGTCTGATACACTCCAGTCCTCCCACTCTCCAACCTCCCTTTGTCCATACACATGATTCTGTCTGATACACTCCAGTCCTCCCACTCTCCAACCTCCCTTTGTCCATACACATCATTCTGTCTGATACACTCCAGTCCTCCCACTCTCCAACCTCCCTTTGTCCATACACATCATTCTGTCTGATACACTCCAGTCCTTCCTCTCCCTCTCTTACCTCTCTTTATCCACTTAATTCTCGTACACTTCAATCCTCTTGTTCCCCATCCCTCCTTTTCCTCCCTAAAGCCACTATCTCCATGCTTCACTTCCTCATACACTTTATTCCTTCCCCTCCCTGACCTTCCTCCTCAATTGTATGGTGATATTTTCCTTCTATTCATCCATTGTCACAACTTTCACCATCTTATTTTCTTCATTACTACCTCTTAATACTATGGCAGGAGAATGAGAATGAATAAGTGATTTGAGAGACGTCGAGAGAAAATGAATGAATGAATGAATGAATATGAGTGAGAGCTAATATATGTGCTGTAAAGGAAGAGAAAATGAATGAGTTGAGTGAATGAGAGGGAACAAATGAGTGAGTGTGAATGAGTAACAGGGATGGCCAGGCAGGCAGCAGTCACTCACCCGAGTCCTCCTTTTCAGACTCATCATCTGTGTCATAGTAAACTGCATTGGACTTCTGGCTGGCACTCCCAGACTGACTCAGGGCCAGCTTCCTGCGCACAATGCCAATCTCACGCCTGGTAAATGAAATGAAATGAAATTAAAGTTAGGTAAAAACAATAAAGTATTCATAATTCCATCCCATTGAAATAAAACAGAGGTTTTAATTTGCATTTAGGTAAAAAGAACACAGCTATTCCTAGTTCGATATCTTTCAAGTGCAATGGAGCCACACTTACTGTCCTTTTAACCATATTTTTAACAAACCATCTACTCTTGTCTCTCTGGTTAACCTCACTACAGCCAACTCTAAAACACTTTAACCTTCAACTAATCATCAGCTAACTTAAATCAGCTCACTTTCACTTTATTCCTCATTAAGCCTGATTCCACACTTCCCTACGCATCTATCTAATATACTATAGGAGTAGCCGTGTGTGTCTGTTTTGGGTAGCCGAAACTGTAAATTCAATTTTGATGAGAGTAGGCTCAAAATATCGCAAATAAATCGTAGGTGGTAAGCGGCTTGGTCCCATGTCGATTGAATCATTTTGAAGGGGGGGTTTTGGGCTAAAAACACTTTAAGAGTATTAGATTACAGGAAAAACTCTGCGGTAACATCTTGCCGCATTCCACAAACTCAGTAGACTCATGGACTTACGTTTGTGTGCGTGTGTAAGTGTGTGTGTTGGAATCACACGGAACACAAAGGGTTGGAATCACACGGAACACAAAGGGTTGGAATCACACGGAACGTGGTCTACCCCGAGGCACTTTGACCAGTGACCAACGACAGCAACAACACGATTGGAGTTTGCAATCACATGTTGTCTAATATATACTACTACTACAAACATCAATACATGGGTCCGAAGGGCCCACAAGCACTTGTTCGTAATCTATAACTATTAATTCCATATAACCTACAATAACCTACACCACCTCACACCCAATGTCACTTTCTTCACCCAAAAAAGTACCATGTTATACCCACAACCTCAGCCTCCTCGTACCCACTCCAACTCATCCCCTTCACCCACCTGATAAGTTTGACCCTCTTGATGCGTGCCACGTGGTGCCTCAGAAGGTTGGCCTTGTCCAGCAGCTCCAGCAGTGCCTTCTCTCGCTCCTCCAGACTCCAGCACTCGTCTGCGTCGGCTGCCAGCGCTTCGTCCACTGCTCAGAAAGGTGGCATAGCTTAATTAATTTTCATTCCTAATTCTTTGAGGAATTCTGTGATAATTTCAAAAAGCTCTCCTTCTTTTTATGAGATAAGAATGCTGCACATTATTCTTTTTATCTTTGTATTGGTTTCAACATTTTTGCTTTGATTTTTACAAGTCAGGGTTTCTCAATGTTTGCTATTGGTTCTACAGTTTACATATCTCTGTACTGTTAACCCTCAAAATAGTGGATTAAAAGGGGGGGGGGGGAAGGTTGTCTTCATAAAAAAAAAAATACAAACTTACCGATGGATGTTCAAAATAGGCCTAGCTCAAATATCATACTTTATTTTGTTTACTTTGTCAAGTTTTATCTACAAGGAAGGCAGCTAAGGTGGGCCTCCTATTTGTCTTTATAGAGTTGCTGTTAACCGGAAATCATGCATAGTGAATCCACTTTATAGTCCTCACTTGGCATGGCAGTCCATGTAATCTTGGCCACCACACATACACCAATATATGCTATTGTTTACATCAGAGACGTTGCTCTTAGCAGAATATGAGAAGAAAAAAGTAAGAAAAAAAAAGATGCTATAATATGAGGGTAAAAAAAGAAAGAAAGGCAAAGGTGAAAAACAGAAAAGGAAAGAAATATATACAAGAGAGAGAGAGAGAGAGAGAGAGAGAGAGAGAGAGAGAGAGAGAGAGAGAGAGAGAGAGAGAGAGAGAGAGAGAGAGAGAGAGAGAGAGAGAGAGAGAGAGAGAGAGAGAGAGGAGAGGAGAGAGCGAGAGCGAGAGGAGAGCGAGAGAGGAGAGGAGAGAGAGAGAGGAGAGAGAGAGAGAGAGAGAGAGAGAGAGCGAGAGCGAGAGAGAGAGAGAGCATGTATGCAGACTGTTTACCTTCTTTTATTATCTTATTGTCTGAGATCTCTGGCAGTGGCTTGGGGCGGTGGGGGAGCAGGAGGCCGGTCTCCATATCAAAGCCAATATTCTCCACGTTTCTCCTCAGCTGACGGATGACGGCGCCGCCCTGCAAGGTGGGATGTGCTGTGAATGTGTTGTGGTGGGGAGGCGAGGGTGACGTGTGGTGGCGGGGGGGGGAGTGATGTGCTGTGGGGAATAGGTGTGAGTGTAATGTGGTAAGGAGTGGGGATGTGCTACAGTGTGAGGTGAGGATGATGCGTCACACTGCCTGTCAAACGCTACTTTGTTAGTCTGATCTCATCCCCTGACACTGTGTATTACTTACTCAACAAAGAATACATGACAAATTATGAGGACGAGTGTGTTTGAAATACTGAAGCGTTCAAGAATACTATGTATGGACAGGTGTGGATGGAGATTCTTCTGCCTTTTCATGCCTCAAAGAAGCTCTCAGGAACAGGCATCACAGTGGACAAGACTACACTAAGATAACGTGAAACAGTATTATCTAAACACTGATGCAAACACAAATGTAGTAAAAACAAAAAATTAAAACAGGACAAATGGAAAGAAATCAGAATACATAAACACATCCATAAAAAAAATCATCTTATCATGAAGTTTTATTCAGTTTAAAGTTATTTATTATGTACATTATAAATTATGTGCTTATTAAAATAAAGATAACAATGGAAGAAATACAAAACACATCTACAACTCACCCTCATCTTATGGAGAACATACACACACACCCAAAAAGAAAACACACACACACAAAAAGAAAACACACACACCCAAAAAGAAAACACACACACACACAAAAAGAAAACATACACACACACCCAAAAAGAAAACACACACACACCCAAAAAGAAAACACACACACACCCAAAAAGAAAACACACACACACCCAAAAAGAAAACACACACACACACAAAAAGAAAACACACACCCAAAAAGAAAACACACACACACACACAAAAAGAAAACACAACACACACACACAAAAAGAAAACACACACACCACAAAAAGAAAACACACACACACCCAAAAAGAAAACACACACCACACACACACACCAAAAGAAAACACACACACACAAAAAGAAAACACACACACCCAAAAAGAAAACACACACACACCCAAAAAGAAAACACACACACACCCAAAAAGAAAACACACACACACAAAAAGAAAACACACACACCCAAAAAGAAAACACACACACACACACACAAAAAGAAAACACACACACACCCAAAAAGAAAACACACACACACCCAAAAAGAAAACACACACACACCCAAAAAGAAAACACACACACACCCAAAAAGAAAAACACACACAAAGAAACACCACACACCCAAAAAGAAAACACACACACACACCCAAAAAGAAACACCACACCAAACACACACACACCAAAAAGAAAAACACAACACACCCAAAAAGAAAACACACACACACCCAAAAAGAAACACACACACACCCAAAAAGAAAAAAAAAACACACACACACCAAAAAGAAAACACACAACACACCCAAAAAGAAAAACAACACACACACCCAAAAGAAAACACACACACCCAAAAAGAAAACAAACACCCAAAAAGAAACACACACACCCAAAAAGAATAAAAATGAAAAGGTAAAGAAAATAGTAAGAAAAGAAAAAGAAGCTGTCATCCGCATCATCCCCCCCCCCCCCCCCCCCCCCCCCAGACAGACTGGCTGCCTCACCTGGTCGCGCAGCTTGACGGCCGTGCGGTAGAAGATGGTCTCCTTGGCGTTGTAGACCAGGCAGTTCTCGATCATGAGCTCAAAGTCGCTGGCGAACTGATCCACGTCCACGTACTGGTGGGTCTGAGCCTTCTGCCGCATGGTGGACAGGTCCATCGGGTGCTTCACCACATCAATGTAGTCGTGGACCTGGGGAGGGGAATGTCTCACTGTATTTTCTCCTATAACAGATTAGTAAGTAGTAACTAAATCGTGCAGATATTCAGAAAATCATTCAATAGTTCCATGAATTAGTGAACTTGAGAGTTTTGATGACAGCAATGACTTACACACAGCTTTCTGGGGTACAAGGACTTAAATTTGCTGGGTTTTTTTTCAAAATTTCCATCATTAAATTATACAATTTAAATTCAACTGATCTAAAGGATAACTTGCCATATCCTATAAGACAAAAAGAAGGATAGACAGACAGAGAGGTGGACGGTGTTGTGCGAAATTTCCTTTCCTATGAAATATACTATATTTAAACTTGTGCGCATGCACAGAAGATCAGAGGGAACCCAAACAAGTCAAAAAGGTAAGTTTTCTCTTTGATTTACATGTTTAACAGCTTTACTGCTGCCTTGAAACATGTTACAGGTAACTCTTAGACACTACATATTTGATGAGTGGCTAGATGCACTGGCATCCAGTCAAAGGCTACAAATCATGCCTGACTAAAATTATACTCCTTCTCCCACAGCCTGACTGATTCACATTATTTTATGTGGATATTCTAAGCTTTTGAGTAACTGTTATTGTTTGTCAGTGTTCTCATGAAAAGCCAGTGCCAAGATGCTGCCTGTGACATGTTTCAGAGCAGCAGTTAAGCTGTAAAACCAGTAAAATGAGAGATAAATCAGGTCAGTATGGAGGGCTGTAGTATATTTTGCAGGTAAGGAAATTTCACACAACAACGGACAGAGGGACGAACAGACAGCATTGCCCTCCACTCACCTCCACCAAGTCCACAGGTTCTGCAAAGATCATCTGCTGGTCCTTCTCTTGTATCTGGTCGATGGTTTGCAGCAACAAGTGGACAAAGGGTGCCAGCTGCACTTTCTTCTCCTCCGCTTTCCTGCAACAAACAGCCATTGACTGTGTTTTCCATGCATTGTGTAGGTGCACTTTACAATGACAGTTTGAGGATGATGGCTATTTCTTATACCTTTATCTTCATAACACAACAATCACTCACTGAATTCAATGCAAAACAAGTTAAAATACGCCTTTATGTTCTGCACTTTGCAACACTATGATTTCTTGAAACCTGGGCATCACTTCTGTTCAAGCAACTCTTGTATATAATAATCCACTCTTGGCATCCTTCCACCAGTATGAATCAATATTGATACAAGAGGAATTGGCTTAACTTTAAGAAACAGTACGTATATTCTGGCAACACCTTAATTGAAATAGTAATTCAACCCACTTGTAACACTTAAAGAAAGGGTAATAAACAATGATTTTGGCAACATCTCCTATAAGAGGAACAGCGACACAAGACCTGCTTGGCAACACTCACGCCTTGACCAGCTCCCTCTTGGTCTTCTCCCTCTTCCTGATCAGCTCACACAGCAACCGCGCCCTCTCAAGGTCCTGCCGCAGCCGCTGCCAATA
This sequence comes from Chionoecetes opilio, assembly GCA_016584305.1. Taxonomy (NCBI): domain Eukaryota; kingdom Metazoa; phylum Arthropoda; class Malacostraca; order Decapoda; family Majidae; genus Chionoecetes; species Chionoecetes opilio. The sequence continues at coordinate 175,764 of JACEEZ010005672.1, read as the reverse complement.
CTTGATCTCCTCCCTCAGGCCCTCAGCCTCCTGCAGGGGACACACGCACATGTCAACACATTTTGCAAATATTAGGACACTTACAGGTCTGCAGTGTGATCACTTAAATGGCTTGAGGTGGATACATGAACTGAAAGGAATCCAACAAACAAAGTTGCATCTTCAACATAATACCTTGAGTAAAACCAAATATCTAGGTTTAGTTCAATCAAAACCAACTACTATTCCAAGTTGACGACTGATATAATGAAACACTTTCAGTCCTGATAGGATGTGTTCACCAAATGAATCATGATTATTCACGCTGTAAGTTTTGAATTCTTGAGGTGTGTTTTCTAGTGAAAATGTCCCACTGATAGCTGGCAGCTCACTCACTCCATCAAAGGGCGATCATAACTAGAGACACGTCATTATGTTAGCAATTGCAGCAGTTTTAGATTTAATATTTCTGCCAACAATGGTAAGAGTTTTTGCACCATAAAAAATTAAGCAATGCTGCTTCTAGTGATGAGAAAGCCTTCAAACATGAACACCAGTCCCTCCTTCAAAAACTCCTAAGATTCATGTCCTCGTTCCACAATCACTTTCCTGACTGTACCCTGCCAGGAGTGAGACACCCTTGTGCTGTGTCCTTACCATCATTTGACAGTATTGGGTTGAAAGCTTTATATCAAATATCACCTCTATCATGAACTTATTCCACGTGACATCAGAAAATATCTTAAAAGACAAAAAAATAAGTATGGGAGATAAAGGAGTGCAATCATGATATTACACCATCATGTGGTGTTATCTGTACACTTCACAGTCATTGGTGCCATTCCAACCCATGCATGGTGTCTGCCTTCATACATGGAATAGTCAGATGTGACAGCCTCACCAAGTAGAGGCCATGGTACTCTCCACAGCACAGCCAGGAGGCAGCACAAACAGGAAGGTGCTGCACACGCCTCAGCACCTCACAGCACCCGAGGCATAGAGACAGCAACGCACAAACACTCACACTCACGACTCTCTCCTTGTCCTTGATGCCGACGACCTTCTCCTCGGCGGGGCTCCTGGCGGTGGCGTTGCTGCGGCGGGAGTGGGAGGTGGTGAGGCGGCGCAGCAGCGGCACGCCGTTACGGGACTGGCGCTTGAGGGTCCAGTAGGCCAGCAAGCGGTGCATGAACTGGGAGCGCTTCTGCATGTTGACCAGGGCAGCCAATTTCTGAATACTGACACAGTAATGGTGAGGCAGGAGAATGCCAGGCAGGATGGACACAGGCAAACCCTCTGTGCTGTGTCCAGGACTCAAGCTTATTATATTCATCACAATAAAGTAATAATGTATGTATGGTTACTTGTAGGTTACAAGCTTTGCCTTCCATGTTACCAGTAAGGTTCACTCGTTTTGTCAAGTAACTGTTGAAGTAGACCACCTTATATGAGGTGAATCTATGACTGTTAACCCAAATGTTGCAGTATTCCATATATATATACCAAAATATAAGTGCTATATTTCATCAAAGCTCCACAGAATGATGCAAAGTACAGTAACACATTCTTCAATCGAATTTATGTTGAAATAAGATTCATACTTAGAGGTTCTATTAGGCATTTGTGTCTGTGTGTGTGTTCAAGTGTATCATGTCACGTAGTACACCTTAAAAATAATCCTTCAATGCTACTACAGTAACCCTTCAACGAAATACAAGGGAAAACCAATCATAGCGTCACACTACATACGATACAATTCCAAACGTTGTTATGTATCCCTACGGGGGTTAGTGGCCACTTCTACGCATGCACCACAACGATGACCTCCTCTCCCTTCCACAACAGTCACGTCAAGGGCTTGGCTATCTACAGTCCGTGGCAGCGTGTGGATGCAGCCTATGACCACCTCCCTCTACTCTGTACGGGAATCACCTCCTTGTCGGCGGCTCAGCTCATCTGTCATCTGAGTGCCGACAAACTGTCAACCCGTCGCCACACAGCATGGCATCCCAGGGACATGGCGTGATTAGGGCATGGCAAGGCAGGCAATTAGTAAATGGTGGAAATGCATGTGTACATACCAGGACTTCACCATAAACTAAGGAATCAGCCAATGTCTCTGGCAACAGAGCTCCCCTACACCTCAGGAGATACCAAGACACATGCGGCAGGACATCACATGAAGCGTGGTGAAGCAGGGCTTGTGAAGCACTAAAAATATGCAACTGAGAAAACTGACCACAAGTTAAACAAGCAACAAGGCTGTGAATGGTGCCTGACAGGGGTTTCTTCACCACACTGTTCATGATTGATGCTGTGACACAGCAAGACAGAACCCAAGGATCCCCATGACGGGCACCACCTCACCCCGCCCACCTAACACCCATACTAGGCTTAATGAGGCTGCACTGTTTTTTTTTTTTTTTTTTTTTTTTTTTTTTTTTTTAAGAATTTTGTCAGTTATCGACGCAGCTGAGATGGATCTCCACTGTAACCAGACAGCTTTGGAGGAGAGAGAGCTGTCTGCTAGTGTTTATAGTGTTGGCCGAAGCCACCACCCCGGGAGGCGGGTCACAAACCCCCGGCTAACACCCGGTACCCATTCACTGCTGGGTGGACAGGGGCTCGGGTTTACTGGTGCTAAAAATTATTCAATTTCCTATTACTGACATCATCCGTCATTTTACATATAAGGAAAATGATAAATAGTGGAAAAAAATATAAAGGAAATATGCATATAAGTATTACTTCATGAAAATAAAATTTAAAATTTTCAAAAGACTAAGATCGATAGAGGTTCTAGAAGTTTTTTATTCCTCTGTTAAAAATATTTCAGTCATGTCATGGGTAAAATCCAAAGCTAATGTAGCTAAGCTATTGTACATTTCTGAACAACTTAATTCAGTTGTTGCTTTATGGAAACAAATTTATAGTAACAAAGTATAGTAAAACACTGAATTTCTGTCGTCCAGAAAATAAATATTTCATGACTTCAAAGTCTCCCCAAAACGGACAGAAGGTTTAGGTTCCTCTGCCGCGCACCAAACTCAACATCCAACGTCACTGCCATGCACGTGACACCACACCTGAGGGCGCTGCAGTGAGGCACAGGGAGCCACGCACGCCCTGAGCAAGGCTGCTCTACTGACCTTCTCTGCTGTGAGCTTCATACCCTCCAGCAGGACACAGCCCTTCACCCACCACCACCACATGCATCCCACCCATGCACTGACTGTGAGTGGCAAGGTTACCTGACATTCCTGCATGAAGGCTGGAGAACCAGTGGTCAAAACACTCAAAAAAGTTTCCCAAAATGTAAACAATTTAGAAAAAAATGTTTAATGTCTTATAGCAAAACTGAAGCTAGCCTACCATCTACATTCTCCTTTTAGGCTTTTTACCTTTCTGCAATAACCCTGAGCACTGCACTTTCAGCATTTACTTGCAAAATGTTCGCATCATTTGCAGCTATACAGGCCACGATCAACATTCAAAATATCCACATGGTGTCTTGGTGGTCACAGGACTTCCACATTAACCCCTTAATGCTGAGCCTCACTCAGTCTGCCCCACACTAGCCTCTAGTCTTGTCTCAGCCTAACAATAGATCTCTGCTACAGTCTGGCCACAATTAAAATTCTACTGGGAATATAACTTTTGTATAACACTCATTATTTGGTATTACAATTATAATTATTCAAGAGCATAATTTCCTGATATTATAATCGATATTCAATATGCCTAATAATGATAATCAGGAAGTGTGTATTAGTGTTTGGTGATGGTACAGCTTTTAATAACCCAGTGGTCTGCCTGGACTGTGAAAACATCTACAAAATGCTGCTGGAGTGGGCTGTGCTGTGTCTCGGCACGGGGCAACTCATGTCCTTCACGGCAAGGAAACTTGACTACCCTGGCACAGTGGCTTCCCAGTCATGGGGAGAAGCTGAACGGGGGGAAATATGCCTATCCTTTTACAAGATTTTTGAAATCTTTGCCACATTTGCCTTATTATAATGGGCATTATGATTGTTTTTGCTCATGCATCTTGTTTTGTTATTACCTATAAGTATCAGGCCTTCTGTGCATGTCAATGAGCCACTCATAGCATCCTTCATTACAAGCTGCACCAGACAACACCCTGAGTGCCACAGAGCTGCCAAGCAAACTTTACGACCACCATCGGGTCTGAGGATCAACCACATCAATAATAAAGCTAATTTTTAAGGGTTAATACCAACATCCAAAAAGTGATACTATTACCATGAAAAATTAATGAATTAGACAAAAAGAGAAGGGTGCCTTGAGCATGACCCTAAAGACTTCAGGTAACTAAAGTGAGTTCATACAAAACCCCGGCACTGCTGTGGCCTGGCACTGTCTGGGCAAAGCTGAGCATAACACAAGGCAAGGTCAAAGGTCACTCCCAGTGCAGTCACTCTCCACCAGGGACAAGGGTTGCCGCTCACACTTACTTTTCACAGCGTATGACGGGAACAGAGTTGACAACACCATTATAGAGGGAGGGGGTCAGACTACCACACGCAACACAGGACAGAGGGAGCGGCAGCACACAGAATAAAGAGGTTAATGCCAAACAATGCCATCTTCAAATACTTGATAGGAAAAGGACATTGTTGTGTAAGATTAAAAAGATATGCAGCAATATGTACATAAATCATTTTAAAAAGCAAAAAAAATGAAAAAACCAAATCATATTAACGAGAAATATTTACAACAGGAGAAACTGAAATTGCTTTGATGTAATGGGATAAGGGAACTATATCTATAGAAGCCAAAAGGGCAGACCTCTTTTACACAAGACTGTATTCCACGTGATGGGTGAAAGCGTTAACACTAAGCTTGCCGTAACATAGTGAGCTCTTTTGACACTTGCTGACTGACACTAAGCTTGCATAAAACAAAGAAGCTCTACCTTGTAACACTCATCTGCCATCTTACTAAACATCATCACCCTTTATTCTAACACACCTCACCAAATTACTGACAAATGCAAACATGGAAGTTTTAACAATTAATATGGTCTACCCTCAGCTACCTATGCTGTGCCTGGCATATTAGGGATGTCTGTGGCCCTTGACGGACACAACCCCCTCCCTCCCTAACCTTATACGTGCTGCACTCTGCTCAACACACCAACACCAACACCTCCTCAGCCCATGTATGCTTGTTTAGCTTGACTCTCCTGTAAACATTAGAGTGTTGCATGGGAAGAGCTTCATCTACCTTGCACGCCTGATTGCTGTGCCTGGGATGTGACCGTGGCTGTGGCACCACTCAAGGACTGTGTTTCTGACTACCTTGAGTAATGCAATCCAATCATATATTTGTTTCAATGATATTTCTTCAAATTTGGCTGCTTTTCTTTGATAAGAGATTCATCGTAGCACCACATACTCATAACGAGGTGAAATATCATAACTCGAGTAAATAATTATGAATAAGTAAACTAGCGAATATAAATGCCAGTCAAGGAGAACCACAAAATTAAATTAATACATGACTTCCAAGGAAAATGTGCCATGGAAGGTCTGTGTGTGTGTGTCGGAGGGTTGCACAGAGGCCAGCACGCAATGCTTGGAATACAGTGTGGGTGGGTCTGCCCCGGGACACATAGCAGAGTGGCATGTCATGCGTGTGATGAGTGAACACACATCCATGCGTTGTGGCCAGGCTGTGCAGGCAGACTCCAGGGACCAGCGGCAGGGGAGGCTTGGTGCGGAAATGGCGGAAAACCTTCGATCTCCCTCCTCGTAACTATTGTGAAACTGCCGTCATGATCTGTCAACCCTTAAAGCACCCCCCCCCCCCATTCCTCTCTCTCTCTCTCTCTTTATTTTACAGGATTAGCAGACTGGTGAATAGGCCAAAAAGAAAAAAAAAATCCCATATAACCAGCACTCCCTCAACCCTCCTAATACCCTAAACCTTTCACAACAGTTCCTAATGCCCTAATGCCTCACACAACCACCAAACTCTATACTCATGTACACAACTAACATCTTCACACTTAACTCAAAAAATCAATTCAATTCTTCTTGATAATGACACCTGCTACTACAATATATTCTAGTTGTAGTGTGGAGTATTTTTGCTCTAAAATCAATGTAATCTTTAGAGTATATGTTCCTGTGTTCCTGACATGATACATGAAGTAATCTGATGATCTATATTCCCAAAAGGACACTGTACCTAAAATCCCTAAACCAATGGGGTTTTTTTCTTTTCTTTTTCAGCTTCCTTCCTGGATGCCTCCTCCCACATCCGTGACAAGACAAACTATATGGAAAAACCCCAGTAATCGTCTAGTCTAGCCATGTTGATGCCTAATCCTGTGGCCTCCCTTAAGGGGGTGCCATGGCAGACGAGTCTCCACTGGCACCTGCTCATACAACTCACTCAGGCACACTTCACACACTCACTATAACAACAAGTACATCATCACAGATTCAAGCCATTTCCCCACCCATTGACAAGGTTTCCAGTTACTTGATGACGGTGTAGCAGCTCACGTGTGTTATGAAGAGAGTCACAAAGGTTGTTCTAGCATGAAACTTATTGGTACTTACTGAAACAAGCTATTTCAGCATTACTTCAGCCATTTCCCACATGTGTGAAATGAGGAAGCTAACCATCACTAATACATAAACAAACAATTAGTCACTAGCCACAGGGAACACGGTTATCTAATGCAGCTAACCAAGATGTGGGTGGTGAAAGGCCGCACTGGACACCCGCATTATCCGGCCAGGTTAGGTAAGGCCCCTCAGACCCCTGCCTCCAACACCCAACACCCCCCACCTCCTCCCCTTGCCGCTGGTCACTTACCTTCACCACCCAGTGTGTCTTCATCACCCCTCCTACCTTTGACACCCTTCCCATCCCCCCCACCCCCAAACTGCCTCCTTCACCCATCATCAGAGACTTCTCACCAATCCATGTCACACGGCAAGGCTCTTGGGTTAGTGCACCACTTCCCAATTTTAACCCCTTGAGGTACAACACATTAACTCATTACTCCTGATTACTGAGACATCCTCATCAATACTACCAGGAGAATAGACTCAAGAGTGGAAGAGACAAATATTGCTATGATAAACTCACCTTGCACTGTAATATAATGTAACTTTGTGTAATCTGTAGGCACTGCAAGGTTTACCAATGCAGTACTTCATCAACACTGTACATGAGCATATTACATGAACCCATCCCATCAATGCCAAGACAATAAGTCAGCTGCGGTGAGGACTCAGGTAACCGTTGTGTTGGGTGTGTGGTGACCTACTGTGGTATTAACGGCACTCTACCCTTTGCTGTGATATTGTGTCTAGGGAGTGTGTGTGTGTGTGTGTACTGAAGGCAATGGGGTTTTACAAGATGAAAGAACACAGGTACATCTAGGTCACTTCCTTCCCCACCTAACACTCACATAATACTGTAATACGTCAAACAACAGTGTATCAAGGTTAGAATAGAACGAGAATTCAGTATAAGAAGTCTGCACTGCCGAGCATGTTGAAACTTAATTAAAGCTGCTACTAAATAATGTTTTTGAAAGCATGAATACACAACATTGTCACACGGCCTAACAACCACACACCCACAAGAGCATGACTTGCTAAAACCTCCCCATCGACAAAAAATAACAAATAAGATAGAACAATAGGCACATGGACGGGTAAACAATGAAAAAAAAAAGTCACTTGTTAGGTGAATCTCAAAACTTACTAACCTGGGACAAGACATTATATTCCCTCCTCACTGTCCCTATTAGCACTGATCCCTTTCTCCATGCCAAGCCTCACCCTCATCAGTATTTGCCCATTTGCCCATCTTCCTTCCTGACCTCCTCCCTTATCACTATCAACAGTACCCTGCCAATGCCCCATCACCCCACACTTACCGGTCAGCGGGGATCGTTGGCACAGACACGATGGGTGCCGCCGAGCGCTTCTCTGCCAGGATCTTACGTGCTTTCTTCATCTTCTGTCTGGACGCCGCCTTGGCCGCCGCCTTCTTGGCCGAGTCCATGATCTCGTCAAGCTGAGGACGCTGCAAAGTGAAGACAGACTGGCCCTTCAACACCACAGGTTCAATACAGCAAAAGCAAAGACAAGCACTGTCACCACCAAAATGTGCTTGACTGTAAATGCTAGACTAAGCTTATTATAGCCAATATCTTCACAAGTATGGTCCAATTATTTTTCTTACAATTTAATTCTAAAATTACTTTGATTTCTAAATTACATAGTATGCCATGGAACCTTGATCAACCAACAGCAGAGAATGGGATCAAGTATAACTCAGAACCAAACATACAGCAGAGGACGAGCACCAGTTGGAGGGAGTGAGCATCTATGTGTTTGGGGAGGCCTTGAGAGCAGGCAAGTGTGTGCCATCTCATAGCACACACTTGCCCAGCCTGTGTGCTGCAAGGTTGCTCAGTGTTGCAGGGTGTGCGGCTCAAGGGACACACACACACTGCATCACTGAGGAACAGATGACACACCAGGCCCTCACATATGACACACACTTGGGTATAATCCTTAGGGAAACACTACTGGTGTGCAGCAACAGGAAGGTCTATTACAACCTCCTCCACTTATTTCCATCTGCTGTTTGTTTATATTTTATTTGGTCCGCCAGATGTTGTTTACTAGCTCACAACATCTCACAGGGTGTTGGGTGACCCCGATTACCATGCACACGTCACTAAAATTACCAGATAACATTTTTCGACAATTTTCCTAATAGAAAGTACACATAAACATCTTGCATGAAGCAAAAAAGTTTTTCTTTCCTTTGAGGCAGATCAACTCTGTTTCCACTTCTATTTTTGGCACATAAATGATCTGAGAAAAGCCAATAGTTCTTTTCAATAATAGTACTTTTGCTTGCCCAAGTTGAGCATCCATTTTTTTTACAGAAGTGATCTAACCTAACAGTCAAGCACTTGAGTCTGTCAGTGGAGGTCACTGGTGAGGCGAAGGCTGGACAACACTTCCCCCGGCCGTGTGTTGCTGCAGTAACACAAGACACTCGGCAAGACACAGCTACTGTTAGGGGACCACGTCACGGCCACACCATCGAAATGATTCATCGGCTTTACCATCAATCTCAATAATGTTTGAATTTGATTTATTAATAATCATTTTTGAATGTAATTTTTTTATGCACTGATCTAAACAGAAGGTTCAGTGCAAGGCTTGAGTTTCATTGAGACTGATGCCATCATTGAGCTGGATATGGATGGTGTGGCATTGTGCAAAGCTGAGTGTGAATATTATTTCAGATCAGTGAGTTTTCTAAGCATGCTAATTATGCAAGGTTCAGTGCACAAGCCCAGGAGTAATGTGCTGCCACTCCTGCCTGGCCCCAGCCCGTGTTAAGGTGTTACTGAGCACAGTGTGTTAGTGCCAGGAAGCAAGGGAGCAAGGTGTCCTCATCCCCCCCACCAAGGCACAACATTACACCCCACCACAGCCATGGCTTGTTAATTGTGTGCCATGTCCTTGTTAACAATAGTAAACAGCGTGAGATGAAGGATAACTTTTCCAGCAACACCCGTCTGCCATTTTTCTTTTTATCATGAAAAGCATTAAATCATAAAAAACAGCTTGAAACCTTGTGAACACACACACACACACACACACACACACACACACACCACACAAAATAAACTAAAATAAATGAATAAACAAATAAATGAAGACCAATACTTCATTAGGAGAGATGGAGAGGAAACAGAAATAGGCCCAAGGCAAACACTCCCAGCCTGAGTGCCAGTGATGTAAGAAGTGAATGCAAGAAAGTAAAGCAGCAACAATACCAGCACTAAGCAGAGGTGCACAGATATAGACTGGATGGCTCGCAGATGTACCAAGGGAGATGTGAAAACTGTCTTTCTGTGCAGCAGTTTCCCCTCCACACCCACACACTTGCACCCACATCCACACACACACACACATACTCACACCCACATCCACACACACACTCTCATACTCACACCCACATCCACACATTCACACACCCACATCCACACACACCCACACTCACCGTCACAATGGTCAAGTGGATAGAGTGCTGGCCTGCCATTCTGTGGTTAGCCGGTTCAAATCCTTGCTCGCTCATGGGGATTTTTCACTGATAAATTTGGGCAGTTACTGTTCCCCTTGAGCAAGGGGATGGGTGTGTGTGAGGTCCCAGCCTTACCCTAAGATTAGTAATAATGAGCTCCAAGCTTGCCCCGAGAGGGTGAAACTGGCGATCGCGAGTCCAACTCGCATGGACAAGACCATGGGTGAATGACACACTCACCACCCCACCACACCTACACGCACACAAACACACATCCGACCACCCACACCCACATACACGCGGTTCATCACTACATACCGCATCAGAGTCTGCTGGTGTGTGCATGTCGCAGTAAGCAGCCTTGCGCACAGTGACCGAGGTGCCGTTCACGTTGGTCTCCCGCATGGCGTCAATCTTCATGTGCAGCCCGGCCTGTTGTGCACACGTCACATGGAAGGCTGCAGGGACGGCACAGAATTAGGCAACACAGGACTGCACTGGCATTGTACTGCTAAAAATTAATACTACCAAATAAAGCATGAACTGGGGTGTATTCATGTAGTAAATGTGTGACTGGTTCAGAGACAGATAATGGACCGACTTTACGACGACTGATGACACGAGGGAAAATGTCTGAAAAATGTACAATGGTTGGTTTAAAGTAAGAGAGATTTGTGAAAATACACAAATATATATATTAATGATTAGTGATAAATAAAAGAATTCTTTTTTTACCAAGACTGGGGATGATGAAGAAGGGGGGTGGGTGGGTGGGTGGTGTGTGTGTGTGTGTGTGTGTGTGTGTGTGTGTGTGTGTGTGTGTGTGTGTGTGTGTGTGTGTGTGTGTGTGTGTGTGTGTGTGTGTGTGTGTGTGTGTGTGTGTGTGTGTGTGGGTGTGTGTGGGTGTGTGTGGGTGTGGGTGTGGGTGTGGGTGTGGGTGTGGGTGTGGGTGTGGGTGTGGGGGGGTGGGGGTGGGGGTGGGGGGGTGGGGGGGGTGGGTGTGGGGGTGTGTGCGTGTGGGTGTGGGGGGGTGTGCGTGTGGGTGTGGGGGTGTGGGGGTGTGTGCGTGTGGGTGTGGGGGTGTGGGGGTGTGTGCGTGTGGGTGGGTGGGTGGGTGGGTGGGTGTGAGAAATCGAGGGGGAGAGAGGAAAAAAATACATTATTCTCTTGGAGACCAACCCAAAAACTTTTCACTTCACACCAGGCAGAGAAAAAAGCCATGTATTTCTGTTTCATATATTTTTCCCTACTTCGTAGACTTTTGTGCTTCTTCCATAAATGACTATATTTGCAGGCAAAAGGAAAGGAAAGAGAAGACAATGACCTTAATGATACCACAGCAAAAAGGGATTCATCCTTTAAGTAGATTGTCCATAAAATCTCTCTTTCTCTCTCTATGTCTGTCTCTTGCTATGTCTGTCTGTCTGTCTGTCTGTCTGTGTCTGTCTGTCTATCTGCTGTCTGTCTATGTCTCTCTCCCCACTCACCAGTATAGCAGTTGACTTTGTTACACTGGATGCAGGCGCCCACACCACGCTGCTTGCAGATGTAGCAGGTCAGTTTCCAGCGGGCGGAGGGGATGTTGCTGATGCTGTCAATGGGCTCCAGGAAGACCTAAAGACATGCCACAGGAGGTGTATCATTACTACTGGTTCAGATTCTCCTTATAGCTTCACATATCCATAATGCAAGGCTCTAGTGTCATCCTCTGGTCCTTAACTGCACTTCACTACATTACAAAACATTAGTTTCATCTCTTTACGCATTAACCCCTTGAGGCTCAGAATGTAATTTCCATTGTAATTTGGGTACTATTAGACAATTTTAATGAATATAAGCAATATTTTATGGATATGACCTGTTTAGTATCCTTGTCCACTAACTAATTTGGCTTATTTTGTCACTTTTCGTAATTTTATGGCTAACAACAGACGATTTCATATAGCCAAGGAAAGAAGTGGGTGTGAAAGGGTTAAGCTCATAAGAAACTTTTTCATTAGTTTCTCGTTAATCAAGCTTTTAATGTTCATAATCTATCCTTGTCCAGATACAGCTTAATCATCTTTATATTCTGCTTGTCCATAACTATGCTTCACAAACCTATAACACAATCAGGTCCTCTTTTGGATCTCCTGTCTTAATCATTAGGTTTTTTTTCCTAGACTTTGCATCTCCTGCATGAATGACTCTTGCCTGCCTTTCCTTCCCATTGCAAATTCCTGTTCCTGTTTGTATTTTCATCCTCACTATGCCTTGCCAGCTGTTATGACTGACACACACACACAGGATGATAGCAGAAAATTAGATCACGAGTACACATAGAAGATGCTTAAACAATGTCAAGAAATCTACCTTTCCATGTACTCTTAGAAGGCATGAACCTAGGCATGGGTTAGATGTGGAGGTGGAATGTGCTTTAACAATTAACTGAGCAAGAGAAGATGTGAGGACAGGATAATACAAGCTGGACTCAAATCTCCTATAGTACAACAAGGTTAACCCCTGAGACCCAGAACGTAATTTCCATTGTAATTTGGGTACCATTAGACGATTTTTAGTGAATATAAGTAATATTTTATAGATATGACGTGTTTAGTATCCTTGGCCACTAACTAATTTGGTATATTAAGTGACTTTTCGTAATTTTATGGCTCGACAAGACATTTTTTTATAGCCAAGGAAAGATCTGGGCGTGAAGGGGTTAATACAAAATCATACAACACACACACACACACACAGTGGAGGTGCACTGGACTCACGGTGTTGGCAAAGCACACTTCAGGTATCCACATGGCACAGACCACATGGGCCCAGCGGCTGTCATCCGTCTGCTTGAAGGCGCCTCCCTTGTTGGGACACAGGGCACAGTCCACGGCCCGGGAGGGGGACTGTAGGCACCGGCGGCACAGCCACTGGCCCTCGGGGATGTATGGCACTCCATAGCACTCCTGGGTGGGTGGCAAGATAGGGAAAGGTTTATTATGATTGTCCATTAAGAGTCAAAGGATAAACGAAGTGACCTAAGAATGAATTATACTTTCAACATTTTTAGTAAGTCGATGAAGAGCTTGCAAATGATCACATGTGTGAAGTAATTTGACAGTGTGGAAAACAGTATATTTAGAAAGAGAATACCAAGGTTTTGATCAATCTATTAATTCACTTATTGATCGGTCATCTAATTCAATTTCATCTTTTTATATATCATCTTGCTTTGTGCTAAGCACCACCCCAAGGCTTTAGGAAAAGTATTTCCTTCCAGTCCATTATGGGTTCATCTGTTCATGCATTTGGCCTGAATATTTGCTTTCTTGTGTATTTACCTAGTCATAACATACAGGGCCTGAGCTACACTCATGTGATCCTGTCTCCGTATCTGTATTCATCCAGTTTTCCCTTAAATCTATGCATATTTCTTGCTGCAATCCCCTCTTCTGGTCCATTTCAGGCATCTATACTAATATGAGGCAAGCTGCACTTTGTGTTACTCAATCAATCAATTATAGGGTCTGGCAGTTAGTGTTTTTTTTTTTTTTTTTTTTTTTTTTTTTTTTTTTTTTTTTTGCTCTTGACCAGTCCCTCATGATGTGAGAAAAAAAATCTTCCTTTTCTTAATTTTTCCTTGTGTCCCCTTAAATATCCAGCCTCTTTTTCTCCTTTTAATAGCAGGTCATTTCCATCAACTTTTTCTCATTTATGCAAATACATGTTACAGGCCTTTTCTGTTATCTGAACCACGACAAATGATGATAAAATATCTGATCTGCACCAATAGAAATTATCTTACGCCCTCTATAGCAGGGTTCTTCAAAGTACGGGTCGCGAGCTTTTGCTCAGTGGGTCGCCACGTCGTAAATTATATAAATATGTGAAATGCACTAATAAAAGAGAGAGAGAGAGAGAGAGAGAGAGAGGAGAGAGAGAGGAGAGAGAGAGAGAGAGAGAGGAGAGAGAGGAGAAGAGAGAGAGAGAGAGAGAGGAGAGAGAAGGAGAGAGAGAGAGAAGAGAGAGAGAGAGAGAGGAGAGGGGAAGAGAGAGAGAGGAAGAGGAGAAGAAGAGAGAGAGAGAGAGAGAGAGAGAGAGAGACAATGGAAGAAGGCAGGACATGTACGCATAATCTTCAGTTGCCAATCAATCAATACTATTTTTCTCTACTTATGTACAATTTACGCAGTACTTCTACATATTTTTTAAATACTTTTAATAAATAAAATTTACATTGGCACACTCGAACATATGCAATCATTTTGAATCCATAGATGCATGTATGTATATATGCATGCACTTATATATGCAATGCACTTATATGCATATGTATGCATGTATGTAATTGTAAAAAAAATCACCTCGGAGACAGAAAGCAGCAACAGACGTACAATGGGGTCGTGAATGTAATGCATCAAATCAAACTGTGTTGCGATGAAAAAAGTTTGAAGAACACTGCTCTATAGCATTTCCACGGTTAGAATGATGAAGTATGTAAGATTGTATCTCTGAAATTGTATCTTGAATACTTTTAAATGTTTGGGCTGCCCACAACATTCTTCTGTGACAGCTACTGATAGGTTACACATCTATTTGTAACCATTTTAAGACAAAATATTCATAGCATATCTTACTTTTCTCTCTCTCTCTTCTTTTTTTTTTTTGTGTGTGTGTGTGAGTGAACGAGTTGCTCTGGGTTTTAGACTCCCCCACACGTTTGGGAGAAAGCCTTATGTATGAGAGAAAAAAAACTTTATCACTCCTCCCCTTCCCTCCCTCCCACACACACCTGATGAACAGCCAGGTTGCACATATCACAGAAGAGGATCACGTTGCTGTTCTGACACTCGCCGTCCATACAGATGCAGCACACGGCATCCTCGTCAATCGGCACGCCAGAGTCACGGCCCGAACACTGTGCCTGTTAAGGGGGGGGAAGGTCTGTGCTTAGTTCCCTCACTCCTGCTTCACTTCGCATTCACAATTCATTATATCTCCATACTACAGATATCACTATTAACTTTCTACCGGGGAAAAAAATGTTGAAATAAACATAGCAGGAA
Organism: Chionoecetes opilio; assembly: GCA_016584305.1. NCBI lineage: Eukaryota > Metazoa > Arthropoda > Malacostraca > Decapoda > Majidae > Chionoecetes > Chionoecetes opilio. Next base: position 160,639 of record JACEEZ010005672.1, on the reverse strand, counting down.
TAAAAATTATTAATCATCAATCGTTCATGACTTGAAGCAGCTCTTGCTATGGTAGAGAAGGTAAGAGCTACTGAACCACGGGCACAAAGTTATTCATAAATACTCATCCTTTTTCACTCTGCATTCTATCTTTCTTCCTTACAGTAAAGCAACTACAACAAGCTAAGCAAGCATGATCATCTACCCGTCAATACACACCCTTAGATCACACTGGTTACCGTAAAGTCAATGACGTCACACAAAACAAGCATAAAATGTTACCCATGAATACCCATGATTTCCATCTTAAACCACACCTCCCTTCCTCATAATGAAGTCACTGAAGAAAGGAGTGAAAAGAAATGCTGTAAACCACATTTTCTTTAGGTAAAAAGTTAAATTAAACAAAACATCACTCATCAATATCAATCTTTTTCCTCCAGTCACATCTTCCTAAGGGTAGACAAGTCATGCAAACACAACAAGACAGGAAGCAGGCCTGGGCAGCACCTGGAAGAATGATTCCTTCTCCAGCCTGTCCATGAGCAGCTCAAAGTTCTCCATCTCCACCCCCGGGATGCCGTCCACCGTCCGCTTCTCATTCATGAGCTGCAGCCACGCACGGTCCTCCTCATCCATGTCGTACTCCACCTCCTCATCCAGCTCCTCCAGACTCTTCTCGATGAACCTAGAGTGGGGAGTTAGGTCAGTCTAGGCTGCGCTGGGTTGGACGAGTCAACATTGCCTTGTGTTGAGTTAGTCTGGACTGAGAGGTGTTGGGGCACTGACACACACGTATCAAAAGTGGCAGGACTGCTGGCCTTTCACTCCTATGAGATCATGACTTATCTACTCTGTGCTAGATGAACAGAATGAAAGAATACTTCTATACTGTCTCCACCTTGCTGGGGATTTGAGCATTGGAACTCAAAGTCTGAGTGAAATATGCCAACAACAAAATCACCTCAACCCTCAGCCAGCAGCAGTAGTTGCTGAGAAGCAACCAAGAAAAAGGATGGTCTTAATATAGTTACGGCCAACTATAGGAGTGCAGCATGAATGTACCCACTACACTTTATGCTACACTGCACTTTGTAAAGTTTTAATAGCATTTATATGTAGATTTTACTGCAATATGGAACAGTTACTGTGTTTATCATACAAAAACTTCAGAGTTTGTAGGCAGCTGTTGTTCATATTTGACAAATGACAAATTGAACATGACAAATAAACAAATAAAACATACAAGGTAAACTCTTGCACCATAAAAACAACAACAAGGTCACCACCACCACCACCCACCTGTGATAGTTGGAGGGCTGTGGCGGGGCGTCGGGGAGACTCTTGTAGTAGTCCTCGATGATCCTGAAGGAGGCCTCGGGGAGCTTGTTGGTCTTCTTCTCCTCGATGGTGTAGCGCTGCACATCAATACCCCGGTCCTTGTCACTGGTCCGGCCCTGGGGGGGGGGGAGAAAGGGTTGTGAGGAGGTATTGTGAGAGGTTACTGTAATCTGGTGTTTTCTTACTATAATCTGGTGTTTTCTTACTGTAATCTGGTGTTTTCTTACTGTAATCTGGTGTTTTCTTACTGTAATCTGGTATTTTTTACGTATATGTTGTATGGGTTCACTATATTTTCAACATATAAATTAAATCCGGCTGGACTAGATTAGGTAAGCTGAATGAGATTACGCAGAAGTGACCTGAATCAAACTAAACTGAACACATGTAACATACAAAAAAGCATATCAAAAACTCAAATAATACATGAGATATCCCAAGGACTAATTTGACAGCACAATATCCTTCCCATGACAGGCATGACACCTACCTTGGGAGCCTTCTGTGCTGGCGCCTTGGGTAGGGGAGTACTGGGTGAGGCAGAGGAGGAGGAGGTGGTGGAGAGGCACGAGGAGGTGGAGGAGGTGGAGGAGGTGGAGGACATGGAAGAGGAGGAAGAGGTGGTGGTGGAGGAAGACAAGGAGGAGGTGGTGGAGGAGGAGGAGGTGGTGGTGGTGGCGGTGGTAGTAGTGGTGATAGTTTCAGTTTCGGCGGTGGTGCTCTTAACGACTGGACTCTTGGTAACTGGGGTCTTAATGACTGGCGTTTTGGTGACTGGGGTTTTGGTGACTGGGGTTTTGGTGACCGGAGTTTTGGTGACTGGGGTTTTGGTGACTGGGGTTTTGGTGACTGGGGTTTTAGTGACTGGGGATTTTGTGACTGGGGTTTTTGTGACTGGGGTCTTAGTGATCGGGGTCTTGGTGACTGGGGTTTTTGTGACTGGGGTCTTAGTGACTGTGGGTTTTGTGGGTTGGGTCTTGGCTGGTGGGGGTGTCTTCCCAACAGTAGTCTTGGGTAGTGGCTTGATGTAGGGAGTGCGCGCCTGTTCCTGCGGGGGCGGCTCCTCCACCACGGGGGGCATGGAGGCTTCGTAGTCCTCCTGTGGAATGAGGTGATGTGTGAGGGTGTGTATGGTGTGTGAGGTTGTGAGTGGTGGTGTGTGGTGGTGTGTGTGGTGCTGTGTGGTGTGTGAGGTTGTGAGTGGTGCTGTGTGGTGGTGTGTGTGGTGCTGTGTGAGCGGTGTGTGTGGTGCTGTGTGAGTGGTGTGTGTGGTGGTGCATGGTTGTGTGTTCTCTCAGCTCTGTCTAAATCTAATGGTTTTCTCTTTGTTCTACCAAGTTTCATCTGTCTAATTACGATGAGTTTTTTATTTGTTCTCTGAATTTTGACTGCCAATTGAAATTTTTGTTTTGGTGCTCTTCAACAATGGCTATAAACAATGATACACGTTTGTTTTCTAGATTTCAACAGTCTATATAGAGTGATTATCTGATTGTTCTCTAATGTTCACCTGTATTCTCAATAAAACATCTGTTCTCCCTTAATTATCTATATACATACATGATACCTGTTTGTTTTGTTTGTTTTTAAAGTTCAACTATTCAACTAGTATCACTATTAATAAAAATACCTGTTTTCCTTTCATCTATCACTGAAATCCATTTACTCTTGGTTTTCACTGATATAACGCTCTATTTCAAGTATATATCTTTACATGCTACCCAGTCATATTCTTCCTTCCATTTCAATTATCTATGACAACTTAGTAACAACACTACCATCCATCCATCTACTTCAATTATCTATGACAACTTAGTAACAACACTACCATCCATCCATCTACTTCAATTATCTATGACAACTTAGTAACAACACTACGATCCATCCATCTACTTCAATTATCTATGACAACTTAGTAACAACATCCTACCATCCATCCATCTACCTCAATTATCTATGACAACTTAGTAACAACACTACCATCCATCCATCTACTTCAATTATCTATGACAACTTAGTAACAACATCCTACCATCCATCCATCTACTTCAATTATCTATGACAACTTAGTAACAACATCCTACCATCCATCCATCTACTTCAATTATCTATGACAACTTAGTAACAACACTACCATCCATCCATCTACTTCAATCATCTATGACAACTTAGTAACAACACTACCATCCATCCATCTACTTCAATCATCTATGACAACTTAGTAACAACATCCTACCATCACTAGGTTTCTATTTTGCTTTATTCACTCAACACCTCCCTCCTCCTTTCCCTTTAATCCCATATTAATGAACTGAGACTGTGCTTTGACTTGCTATCCTCAATATCATGGATTTTGCAGGAATTAATATCATATAAAAAAGCCTACCATAAACCCCACTCTAAAACTCTAATACTGGTTAATTTATTTCTTTTGAATAATAATACCATATCGTATTCTACATTATCAACATATGTGTACTGAGTAACCATCTTTCATAAAACTATTCACATTTTTCTTTAACTGCAGGATTATATTAACCCTTTGAGACCCAGAACGTTATTACCATTGTAATTTGGGTCCCATAGGCCAATTTTTAGTGAATATAAGCAATATTCAATAGATATGACCTGTTTAGCATCCTTGTCGACTAACTAATTTGGTATATTCAGTTACTTTTCCAAATTTTATGGCTAACAACATGCAATTTTTTATAGCAAAGGAAAGATCTGGGTGTTAAGAGGTTAAAACACACACACACAACACACACACACTCACCTTGGATAATATCTCTATCGGGTCGTAAACAGAGAGTCGGGTTAACTTGCCGTCCACTTCAAATTCGACGGTCTTCATGTCGTGGGAGTAGGGCACCGAGGGCGGCTCTGGGTCCTGGTTGGTCAGCGGGGACGGAGGTCGCTTCATGTTCTTCTTCCGCGCTGCAGAGACACAAGGCTGTCAGTCACCACAGGGAGGGAGGACTAGCCAGACATGCGGCACTCAGGCCATGGAGGTTGTCATGCTAAAGACGGTCTGACCCTATATCATTCTGTGAGGGTGTGTGGTGCTGTGATGGTGTGTGTGGTGCTGTGTGATGGTGTGTGTGGTGCTGTGATGGTGTGTGTGGTGCTGTGATGGTGTGTGTGGTGCTGTGTGATGGTATGTGTGGTGCTGTGATGGTGTGTGTGGTGTTGTGATGGTGTGTGTGGTGCTGTGTGATGGTATGTGTGGTGCTGTGATGGTGTGTGTGGTGTTGTGTGATGCAGAGGCGGAGGTCAGACAAGTGTTTACTATGGACACTTGGTAATGGGGGAAAAGAGATGCACAGACAGATATTCATAAATGACATGTAACTATTTGTATCTGGTGAAGAAAACATCAATCATATGGAAATGTGTTTTTAGCCACTAGTTCCAATCTTTTATATTATCCTCTCAGTGCCCCTTTCTGCCTTCTGAAGCTACGTGTCTGTGCATCATTATAAGACCAAACACCCACAAGACTGATGGAAGAAAGGGTGAGATAAACACTAGCCATTACTAGGTGCATACTTTCTTTCTTTCCTATAAAGTTACAAGTTGCTTCAAAGGGCAGAAACATGAATAAGGAAAGTGCCACTCTATAAGGAAGGCAAGGCGGAGGTCAGTACATGAAGTGTGTAACAGTAAACACCTGGTCAGTCACCTGCAAGGCAAGGTTCCCGGCTACCACCTCAAGACATATTAAAGACATGTTAAGACATGTTATTTATGAGAAATGTCTAAAGTTGCACTGAACAAAAATACTCATAAGGTCAAAAAATGCAGCCATATAATGAAAAAGAAAAACTACGATAGAATAAACTGATCTAGATTATGCAAATACAAACATGAACAGTGTTCATGAATCTAAATCAAACAGAAAGCAATGCAATGCAGTGACTCTTAGCACATGCTCAATAAAACTTAAAGTAATCGTCCAGACCCATTTTTTCTTTGCATAAGTATGTTGAATATTCATTCAAAACACCAAAACCACAAAAAAATCCTTTCCACGCCTTATTTCTGTAAAAAACACAACTGTTGTAAAAAGTGCGGGAAAAAATCTGCCCCGTTCCAGCCGCCGCGCGAAACTTGCTGATGGCGCCACGGGAGAGCGACAACCTGCATCACACAGCCTGCCTTCCCTCGGCGCACAAGCATTCTCCACACACTCCTCGTGGCCGTAGCGGTTGGAAACGGGCGCTAAGCTCTCTGGAAAGGCACAGCTTTCTTGCTGCACCCATAAAGGATGCAAGTATATGCCATATCGCAAAAAAAATATATCTGAAGCATCCAAAATTCTTCACGTAATATATTTATTTCTATTTTTATGTGCTTTTGTATTACTGCGGGGGGGGGGGGGCTTCTCGGGTGACGTCATCAGCCATGGTGCGTCGTCTGCTAGTCGTCAGGAGCATTTTGGAAGCTCGGGGGATTTGCAGATTTTGATTGCGAATTATTTATAAACGGCTGACTGGATGCAAAAAGTGACAACATATTGTTGATGTATTTGATAATGGCTATATTTTGACTGCATTAAATCAGGAATTATGAAATGGTCTGGACGATTACTTTAAGGTAAAGATATGAATCAAGTTTCCCTGAATGTTTTAACAATTATATTAAAATTTTCAACATCTTTCTATCTTTGGTATAAAGCTTTTTTCTGGTATATTTTGATGTGCTTTCTAATAATGTGACGATTTTTTTTTGGCAAAACAAATTTATTAGAGGGAGGCACTAGTTACCCTAATTGGTATTATTTACCCCTTGGCAAAGAGAAGTGATTTTGCTAAAAAAAAAAAAAAAAAAAAAAAAAAAAAAAAAGATTAAACAAATTGTTCAAAAGCACATCAAAATAAAAAAAAATAAAAAATAGTCCTTGAATATCGGGATACTGCAAACCAATATCTTACCGATTTAGGGCCATATGCAAGACATTTTCTCGACCCGTTGCATCGCGGCAAGCAAGAATCAACAGAGGACAACACAACGAGTGGAGATATGAGTCAGCTGAGCGTTCAGCAAGCACATCCCACCTGCTGCCGCTCTGCCCTTATTCCATCCTATTTCTTCCCAGACCATTACAGGCCAGTTTCCAACATAACCGAGTGACATTCATACACTGTGAATGCACACGTGTCATAATTAAGGTAAAAGTAGGTGCAGGAGGCCTTATATTGCTGTGACAAGTGGTGAGGAGGGAGAGCGGCGGTGGTGGAGGTGGTCCGCCATATTGCTTTGTGGCGACTGGCGGGACGTTCAAATGTACGCACAAGCATCACTCGGGCCCATTTTTTCTTCAGCAACGCCTCAGATAAGTGGCGAACACTAACAAAGCTATTATTTTAATGGCAGAAATGATAAATTAGGCTAATAAAAGGAATTAGATAGGTGTAAAACAGTCAAAATACTGATGCCGCCTTGGACTCGCTTGTGTTGGTACGCCTGCCCAAATCTCCACTGGCCGGGCATTTGAAAACAATTCTTGTCTATCCCACCGGTGGAGATACGACGGTCGGGAATCTCCACCTGCCGGGATTTGACGAGCATTCTTGCATTTAGCCCTTAATCAACACAGTATAAAATAATTACACAGTGGTAGCAATACAAAATGAGGCACTAAACTACACTGCATTTAAGTATTACTACCAAAATCGATGATGATTATAAATGATAAAGCTCACTAAACTTAAATTTTATAATTGGATACACGGCCCAATACTTACATATCCCTATATATACGTACATACACAGGCTAACACACACATACCCTAAGATGTACATAAGCCAATAACATTTCCGCACCGTCCCTACATGAAGATGAAAGAGGAGAAGATGACAACGAAGCAGAAGAAAAAGAAGATGAAGAAAACGTAGCAGAGGAAAAAGAAATACAGGAGTGGTAAAAGTAGTGTAGTATGTATGTATGTAGATTAAGAAGTATGTATGTAGATTAAGAAGAAGAAGAAGAAGAAGAAGAAGAAGAAGAAGAAGAAGAAGAAGAAGAAGAAGAAGAGTTTGAAGAAAATAAAAAATAAAAATAAAATCAAAATAAAATGTAAACAAAACTGGAAAAATAAATAAAAATGTAATAATAATAATTGAGGTACCACACAATATACCATCTAAAAACATTACCCTACCACCCACACACACCACTCACCAGACTTAGGGGTGACCACACTAGGGGGAGGGTTCTCATGGTCAAAGGTGGTCATGTGATGCTGAATTCCGGCCAGGCTGCGGTACACCTTGCCGCAGGAGACGTGTGGACACTCGTAGGGCGGCTTGGTCATGCGGCAATGGTCCAGGAACTGGTCCATGTCGTAGCCCAGTCCCAGCCGAGGCATGGTGGTGGTGGTGTCTGCGGGGGTGAGGAGGAAGGGTTAGGGGTGCTGAGTTTGTGTCATGGAGGGGGGTGAGTAGGAAGGGTTAGGGGTGCTGAGTTTGTGTCATGGAGTGGGTTGAGGAGGAAGGCTTAGGGGTGCTGAGTTTGTGTCATGGAGGGGGGGGGGGGTGCATAAAGGGATGTACCGTAGTGGAAAGGTAAGTACCTTAGTTATCATCCCTATTCTGTCCATCTTCCTAATGCAAGAGTTAACCAGTATCTTCACTCTTTCATGACTGGTAAACTCTCCAACTCTCTCTGTTTCTATTTTTCCACCTTCCTACGACTCAAATATTTTGAAGAGAGGAGTGAATAGACACTCCCAAACTAAATTTCCCCAACCCCCTTTATTTATTCTCTTACTGTTTTCTTTATAGGGACTGGCAAATAAGCTGGATTTTGTTAATTTTTGTGTGCCCTTGGCCAGTCCTTTGTGATGTAAAATTATAAAACAATTAAAAAGGGATATGGTGTGATGAGGTGATGTGTGAGGGATGGATGTGATGTTATAGTGATAGGTATCAAGAGACATGGTGTGGTGATGGGAGCTGTTATGTGATGATGATGTATTGTGGTAGAAGGTGATGCGTGAGGGAGGGATGGTTGTGTTGAAGAGGGATGTAAGATGAGCTGTGGTGTAATGGGATGAGGTGTTAAGGAAAGGATGTGATAATATGGAGAAAGAGCTACTGAAGGGAACAATATGTGGTGACTAGCCGCAAAGCCGCCCTGCGGGCGGACTTTTTGGCTAGCTCCTGCGGAGGGCTATTGGTGGGCCTTCGGCCCACCACCTGTGTTTGGTGGGCCTTTGGCCCACCAAACGCAGCTTTCTGGAGAGTGTGCTTGGTGGGCCAAAGGCCCACCAAGCACACTCTCCAGATAGCCCCTTCTAACTTTGCTGAACTCATGGATGTAGAAATGTATGTATTAACGCCTTACCCATCACCCCCCACCCATTCACTCACCCATTACCCATCACCACACACCCATTCACTCACCCATTACCCATCACCTCCCACCTATTCCCTCACCCCCCACCCATTACCCATCACCCCACCCATTCACTCACCCATTACCCATCACCCTACATCAAGGTTTCCTCAATTCTCGCAACCCACATTTGTTTTTCACAATTCTCGCTAATAGGCTGCTAGAAAAAAAGAAAAAAGTGATCAGATCATCTCATAAGTGGGCTTAAAAGTTGCCCCTGGTCGAGCTGGTTCCAAAACTGTGCCATATGATGGGATTGGGGCACGGGGGGCGGCACCTATCGCGGACACACACACACACACACACACACTTTCGCTTATATTATTATAGATGATAGGAAGATATTGATAGAGTGAGGTGTTAAAGGGATAGCAGGAGGTAGAGAAGGAGAAGGTCTTTATAAGTGGAGGGAAGGGATAAGAGAGAGTGTGTATGTGTGGTGTGTGTGTGTGTGTGTGTGTGTGTGTGTGTGTGTGTGTGTGTGTGTGTGTGTGTGTGTGTGTGTGTGTGTGTGTGTGTGTGTGTGTGTGTGTGTGTGGGTGGGGTGGGTGGGGTGGGTGGGGGGGGTGGGGGGGTATGTGGTGTGTGTGTGTGTGTGTGGGTGGGTGGGGTGTGTGTGTGTGTGTGGGTGTGTGGGGTGTGGGGGTGTGGGGGTGTGGGGTGTGGGGGGGTGGGTGTGGGGGGGTGGGGGGGGGGTGTGTGTGTGGGTGTGTGTGTGTGTGTGTGTGTGTGTGTGTGTGTGTGTGTGTGTGTGTGTGTGTGTGACAGGGTTTGGGTAACAGAGTATGGAGGAGACAGGGTAATGCAGGAGTGTGTGCATCAACCTTACATATGAGTCGCTCCCTCTTCCCTCACATAAGGAGCCCAAAACCATCTTTCCTCCCAGGGACACACTTGCTGTATCAACCAGGGATACAGCAGCTCAGGGAAACTACCCAACATCCCCTACTGGCCTGGGATCACACATGAGGAAAGCGTCTTTACTGTTACACCTTCACACACACACACACACACACACACAACACACACACACACAACAACACACACACACACACATAAGACACAGGAGGAAAGTTGTATTACTTTTTCTGTCGCAGTTTCCAGACATTCCACACACAGTATACTTTCCAATAGTTAGCATATTGACCACTACCAACACTCACAGCGTCACTGCACTGTGTTTAAACCCCTTCTCCTACACGGCACCCCTTCCTGATACAGTGATGCAGCCGTGGAGTGTGAGGAGGTGACTGGCAGGACTGACTGGCTGGCTGCTGCCTCAGGTATACCAGCAGGCAAGACCATCAAGGAAAAAACAACAGATAATGTGCCAGCCAAGCATCCCTGAACAGACTCCCTCAGCCATGAAGGGAACTTGCTTACAATGGGGAAAAAATACCAAACTCAGGACTTTAAATGTAAGGGGTCATGGATTGGTGTTTAAACTCTTACTACGTGGGAGAAAAAAATATAACCAGCCCTTCCTTTACACAATTCACTTTTCCTCCTCCTCCACACCCCCTGCTGCCCCCCCCCCTCTCCTGCTTCCCTCCACCCTGTCAGCTCCTTACTCCGTTACTAAGCAGATTTACTCATCATCTACGCCTGTGCTGTCCTCTGTTACTCCATCTCAAGGCAAGCAGGTCTGCAGTGATTCATGACAGCCTCAAACCATCTCACTGGCTAGTGGTGCCGCTTTCCCTTCACATTCTCTCCTCCTGCTCCTCATTTCTCACTAATATAATCATGAAATCTTATCTCAAGTCTCCTTAGGGTTGCTAATCATAAGAAAAGTTGCCCCACTCCCTTAATAAAAATAATATCAATAATAATAATAATTATTGTTATTATTATAATAATAATAACAATTATTGTTATTATTATAATAATAATAACAATTATTGTTATTATTATAATAATAATAACAACAACAATAATAATAAATATAAAATCTTACTATCACCTGAATATACGTAATTAACAAAAAAATGTATACTTGCAACTAACAACCAGGAAAAAATATATATACATGAATTCTAAAGATAGCCGAACCATACTATATAATAATAATAATAATAATAATAATAATAATAATAATAACAATAATAATGAGTAATAATAATGATAACAAAATAACAATACAGTAAAACCTCCCTAAGTCTGAACCTCCTAAGGGCCTCAAGCCCTTTCCGACTTATTCAAAATCTACCCCCCCCCCCCAGCCTGTACAACAAATGCAAAATGAAACACAAAAAATCAACACACTAGTTTTGATGCAGCAGATGAGTCTTGTCAGCAGAGGGAGGCTTTGTATGTACAATTTTTTCAACCACAACTGTGAATCAATCACTGGTGGATTCTGGGGGGTCACCGGAGCAATGCCCCCTTAAAAGGAGGGGTTGCCCTTCAACTGCCGAGGCCGTGAGGACCATGTCCTCACCATACCTCAAAGACTTGATGGGCTATCATCCTGCAGAACTGGGCTCTCTTTGCCAGCGTTAATACTCACGTTCTGTATTATTTCTGTTACAGCAAGTAGTGGGGACCCTACACTGGCAGAAACCAAAAATAAAACACTAGTTTTCAAATACTAGGTTACACTATATGTGATACTAATACACTATATGTAATACTAGGTTACGTTACGTTTGGGTTAGGTTAGGTTTAGGTTTTGTCGAGTTATTCAGGTTAAATATGCTAATTTAATGGTACGTGATTGACCGGCCGCCCCAATTTGCTGGTGGCCAGCCTGTATTTCACCCACAGTCTTGCCCATGTGGGCTGGACTCACGATCGTCCGTTTTCACACTCAGAAAGAGCTTGGACCTCGTAGTAACCAGTGTTTGGGTAATTCTGGGAGCTCGCAAATCTCACACTCCCCATACCCTTGCTCAAAGGGGACAGTAACCACCGCATTTGTCAATGAAAAATCCACGGGAGCGAGCGGGGATTGAACGCGCAAACCACAGAATGGTGCACAACACTCCAGACCACCAAGCCACACCGGGCGGCACACTTACAACCACCTCACGATCAATGGAATGAAACACTTTTCTACTGGTTTGGTCAAAATTTACTTTGTGACTGGGGCAACAGAAATTATGGTACAGTTCCAGAAAAAACCCATATTCACTTCTGTGGACGAAACTATTTGTTTCTGGTGAGTTTTTGTTTTGAATTAATCTGCTAACCGTTTCTGTCGCAAATCTATAGTTTTTATTATATAATAACGGTAATAACATACTTGGCGGGATGGAGCGATTTTTTTTCAGTATAATTTTTAACTGGTAAAAATGGACGAGGACTGTGCGGTCATTTTCTGAGACACTGACTAGTTTTTCCTTGCCTTAAATTAGTGCTTTTTCAGATGGAGGTATTTTTTTTTCCGGAAACCCAATAGTTTTTTTATTTTATTTTCAGCACCAAATCCTAGGGTCGCCGTTGCCATTGATAACAATGTATCTCCATCAGAAAAAGCACTAAAACTTGGCCAGGAAATAATAGTCAGTGTCTCAGAAACCAGAGAAGTGACGGAATTGTACGAAAACAAGTGTGCCCAGCCCCGCCCCGCATTCACCAGCCGCCGAGTGGTCCGCTTGCCTCTACCTGCCGGAAGGATTATTACCCTAACCGAACCAAATCTAACCTTATAACGGAGGGGCTCTGCCCCCCTCAATTCCCCGGCGAGATCATGAACCTAACCGAATCTTAACCTAACCTCCTAAAGGGTTGGGGGACCACTCGAAGGGGAGGGTGTGTCTGTATGCATATTAGACAACTATATAATTTCTACAATACTATGTACTATAGTAAACGTTTTGAAGGTTATGCGGAATAGGATAAATACTGTATAGAATACTGAGCAAAAAATACTATAGAAAGCGTAAGTGGTAACGGCGGTAGCGACCACGCAGTTCTCGTCCAATATAACCTTTTAGCTGTAACGACCGATTATTAAACAAATTTAACCTAACCTAATCTAACCGGCCAGCGGCTGGCTCGTAGTTAAAATACATTAAGAAATTAATATTTCAGGAACGAGTGATTTCCGACGGAAAAGCAATACACCAGTGTCTTGTATGTGCTGAAGGCAACTCATAAAATACATAGGCGTCCTTCGTAGTGAGTATGTTTTTTTTCTTCTGGAATAATACCAAAATGATACAGAAAACAAGAATATATAGGCCAGCAGTCGGAGCCCAATTCTGTGGGATAATTACCAGTTGGTGCAGCGATCATGAACCTAACAGCCAGTGCCAGACTGCCAGGGCACCACTCAGGGCATCCATGTACACAGCAAACAGGTGACGAGACACAATACTGCCCTGTCTGATACCCTTCGTGGTACTTGGAACTGTCGCCGATAGGAACACTCGCCAACGTCGGCGAGTGTTCCAATTTTTCACGTCGGCAAGTGTTCCTATTTTCGGTCCCAGTTCTTAATATTGATATTACAGTGCCCAACATATGCATTTAATAAACTTTTACCCGTGTTTCTGCATTAAGGGATTAAATACCAGCAATAGCCTGAACTGTTAGGCTAGGTTATCTTTGCCAGTTAACCAATGTCCAGGTTAGGTCAGGTTACGTTACCAATGTCAGACTGCAGTTTTAGTGTTCTGGGACAAGCGAGAAATTTTTGTGTTCAATAATTAAATAGCTTTTGTTCTTCCTTTTCATCTATTACCAGTGGATCTGTCGCCGAAAATTTCCACGTCGGCGAGTTCTCTGTTGGTGTTTCGACGAGAGTTCCTATCGGCGACAGTTCCATAAACCCCATTCGCGGCAGTAAAGCTGGTGCACAGCGAGCTGCCCCACCTCACCCTTAACCCCTGCTTGGTATGCCTCACCACGAGTAGCGGAGTAGGTTCACCAGGTGTGCTGGTGCAGCCGGGCGTGTGGCTTGGTGAACAGCCGCCAGTAGTTCACGCAGTCAAAAGCCTGACTGGCGGCGAGGATCGGAGGAAGCACAGAGGCACAGCTAGACGGGTGATCCTTACTGGTGTAGTAGTCTATGGTGCGTTGATGGTGCACACACACACCTGTGACCCTTCCTGTAGTGGCACTGGGCGGCAGCTGAGTGCAGGAAATCCTACAGGCGATGTAGGAGGTATAATATATCCGCCTCGGAGTAAAAGTAACAAAAGTTGCTCGGCGGCGCCTCACCATCTGCCACCCAGCGCCCCGACCCGTTACTCTTCACTCCACTATTTCTTCTCAAATACTAACTTTTTTCTTCCTTTCGTGGCCCCAGAGGAACGGGATATGCCTTTCGCAGGCCCTTCAACAATTAAACACTCACCTGGGGCTCAATGGAGGTGAAATAACAGTGGTTTTCAAGGCGGGGATCGATCTGGCATTGTTCACCAAAACAACTTTTCTCACCAGCGAGGATTGGTAAATGGAAACTAAAAGAAAAAAATGTTTTGTATTTCCTACTTTCCTGCATTACTTCTAAGTTATTATGTAATTGAATAGCATCAAATTAGTCATCTTTGGACTAAAAGGCGGGTTTCAATTGTAGTTTTAACGTTTTTAATCTCCTAATTTCCTATATTTCCTTTCCTTTTACAATTTATTCAATTTTGTGGCATCTGAGTATTAATATCTGGGTTGAAAAACTGTATACTTGATGTGGTTTAATGTTTTTGTCTCCTCTTTTATTTCTCTCTGTTCCTCCTCCTTTCGTTGTGTGTCAAATGATGCCCACCGAGTCCCCCCTCCCCTCCCTCCTCTCGCTCCCCTCCCTTCTCTCTCTCTCTCTCTCTCTTTCTCAGTAACTGTTCATGGCGTGCCTGTCCTCTGCTTGAAAACAAGGAACAACTTTACCAGCATATTCTTCAGTAATTCTAAAGACCTTTTGGTTCGTTTCGAATTTCCTACGAATTAATCATAGCTACAAATCCTATACCGTAGATAATACATTAGTCACCACCTGCCCTAATGTCGCCAGCCGCCATATATTACGAATTATAGCATTAGGACAATTTCACAACCCTTTTTTTTTTTTTTTTCTTTTCTTTTTTTCTTTCTTCGGGCGACGACGGCGGCGGGAGGACACTCAGAACATATACACTTTACAGGCGATCTATAGTGTAGCCCAACCTTAACGTCACCACTCTGTTTTAGTTTTATAATTTGTTCATTTATAGCCATAATATGACACAGATGAAGACACAAAATGACACAGACTCTCCAGATAGCACCTTCTAACTTTCCTGAAATCATGGATGTAGAAATGTAAACGCCACCAGACGTCTGTGCATCGAAAAAGAAACGTACGTTGTCCTGGCGACTTTAGTGTTAACAAACAACTTAAATGGATGCCCGCAAACAGCTTAAATGGATGCCCGCAAACAGCTTAAATGGATGCCCGTAAACAACTTAAATGGATGCCCGCAAACAGCTTAAATGGACGCCCGCAAACAACTTAAATGGATGCCCGCAAACAGCTTAAATGGATGCCCGCAAACAACTTAAATGGATGCCCGCAAACAGCTTAAATGGATGCCCGCAAACAACTTAAATGGATGCCCGCAAACAGCTTAAATGGATGCCCGCAAACAACTTAAATGGATGCCCGCAAACAGCTTAAATGGATGCCCGCAAACAGCTTAAATGGATGCCCGCAAACAGCTTAAATGGATGCCCGCAAACAGCTTAAATGGATGCCCGCAAACAACTTAAATGGATGCCCGCAAACAGCTTAAATGGATGCCCGCAAACAACTTAAATGGATGCCCGCAAACAGCTTAAATGGATGCCCGCAAACAGCTTAAATGGATGCCCGCAAACAGCTTAAATGGATGCCCGTAAACACCTTAAATGGATGCCCGCAAACAGCTTAAATGGATGCCCGCAAACAGCTTAAATGGATGTCCGCAAACAACTTAAATGGATGCCCGCAAACAGCTTAAATGGATGCCCGCAAACAACTTAAATGGATGCACGCAAACAGCTTAAATGGATGCCCGCAAACAACTTAAATGGATGCAAGCAAACAACTGAAATGGATGCCCGCAAACAGCTTAAATGGATGCCCGCAAACAACTTAAATGGATGCACGCAAACAGCTTAAATGGATGCACGCAAACAACTTAAATGGATGCCCGCAAACAGCTTAAATGGATGCACGCAAACAGCTTAAATGGATGCACGCAAACAACTTGAATGGATGCCCGCAAACAGCTTCAATGGATGCCCGCAAACAGCTTAAATGGATGCCCGCAAACAACTTAAATGGATGTCCGCAAACAACTTAAATGGATGCCCGCAAACAGCTTAAATAGATGCCCGCAAACAGCTTAAATGGATGCCCGCAAACAACTTAAATGGATGCCCGCAAACAGCTTAAATGGATGCCCGCAAACAACTTAAATAGATGCACGCAAACAACTTAAATGGATGCACGCAAACAGATTAAATGGATGCCCGCAAACAACTTAAATGGATGCACGCAAACAGCTTAAATGGATGCACGCAAACACCTTAAATGGATGCACGCAAACAACTTAAATGGATGCCCGCAAACAGCTTAAATAGATGCACGCAAACAGCTTAAATGGATGCCCGCAAACAACTTAAATGGATGCACGCAAACAACTTCAATGGATGCACGCAAACAACTTCAATGGATGCCCGCAAACAGCTTAAATGGATGTCCGCAAACAACTTAAATGGATACCCGCAAACAGCTTAAATGGATGCACGCAAACAACTTAAATGGATGCCCGCAAACAGCTTAAATGGATGCCCGCAAACAGCTTAAATGGATGCCCGCAAACAGCTTAAATGGACGTCCGCAAACAGCTTAAATGGATGCACGCAAACAACTTAAATGGATGCCCGCAAACAATTTAAATGGATGCCCGCAAACAACTTAAATGGATGCCCGCAAACAACTTAAATGGATGCCCGCAAACAGCTTAAATGGATGCCCGCAAACAATTTAAATGGATGCCCGCAAACAACTTAAATGGATGCCCGCAAACAACTTAAATGGATGCCCGCAAACAGCTTAAATGAATGCACGCAAACAACTTAAATGGATGCCCGCAAACAGCTCAAATGGATGCCCGCAAACAATTTAAATGGATGCCCGCAAACAACTTAAATGGATGCACGCAAACAACTTAAATGGATGCCCGCAAACAGCTTAAATGGATGCCCGCAAACAGCTTAAATGGATGCCCGCAAACAGCTTAAATGGATGTCCGCAAACAGCTTAAATGGATGCACGCAAACAACTTAAATGGATGCCCGCAAACAGCTTAAATGGATGCACGCAAACAACTTAAATGGATGCCCGCAAACAGCTTAAATGGATGCCCGCAAACAGCTTAAATGGATGCACGCAAAAAACTTAAATGGATGCCCGCAAACAGCTTAAATGGATGCACGCAAACAACTTAAATGGATGCCCGCAAACAGCTTAAATGGATGCACGCAAACAACTTGAATGGATGTCCGCAAACAGCTTAAATGGATGCCCGCAAACAGCTTAAATGGATGCCCGCAAACAGCTTAAATGGATGCCCGCAAACAACTTAAATGGATGCCCGCAAACAGCTTAAATGGATGCCCGCAAACAACTTAAATGGATGCCCGCAAACAGCTTAAATGGATGCCCGCAAACAACTTAAATGGATGCCCGCAAACAACTTAAATGGATGCCCGCAAACAACTTAAATGGATGCCCGCAAACAGCTTAAATGGATGCCCGCAAACAACTTAAATGGATGCCCGCAAACAACTTAAATGGATGCCCGCAAACAGCTTAAATGGATGCCCGCAAACAGCTTAAATGGATGCCCGCAAACAACTTAAATGGATGCCCGCAAACAGCTTAAATGGATGCCCGCAAACAACTTAAATGGATGCCCGCAAACAACTTAAATGGATGCCCGCAAACAACTTAAATGGATGCCCGCAAACAGCTTAAATGGATGCCCGCAAACAACTTAAATGGATGCCCGCAAACAGCTTAAATGGATGCCCGCAAACAGCTTAAATGGATGCACGCAAACAATTTAAATGGATGCTCGCAAACAACTTAAATGGATGCCCGCCAACAACTTAAATGGATGCACGCCAACAACTTAAATGGATGCCCGCAAACAACTTAAATGGATGCACGCAAACAACTTAAATGGATGCCCGCAAACAACTTAAATGGATGCCCGCAAACAACTTAAATGGATGCCCGCAAACAACTTAAATGGATGCCTGCAAACAGCTTAAATGGATGCACGCAAACAACTTAAATGGATGCACGCAAACAGCTTAAATGGATGCCCGCAAACAGCTTAAATGGATGCACGCAAACAACTTAAATGGATGCACGCAAACAACTTAAATGAATGCCCGCAAACAACTTAAATGGATGCCCACAAACAACTTAAATGGATGCACGCAAACAACTTAAATGGATGCACGCAAACAGCTTAAATGGATGCCCGCAAACAGCTTAAATGGATGCCCACAAACAGCTTAAATGGATGCCCGCAAACAACTTAAATGGATGCCCACAAACAACTTAAATGGATGCACGCAAACAACTTAAATGGATGCCCGCAAACAGCTTAAATGGATGCCCGCAAACAGCTTAAATGGATGCCCGCAAACAGCTTAAATGGATGCACGCAAACAACTTAAATGGATGCCCGCAAACAACTTAAATGGATGCCCGCAAACAACTTAAATGGATGCCCGCAAACAACTTAAATGGATGCACGCAAACAGCTTAAATGGATGCCCGCAAACAGCTTAAATGGATGCCCACAAACAGCTTAAATGGATGCCCGCAAACAGCTTAAATGGATGCCCACAAACAGCTTAAATGGATGCCCGCAGCTTAAATGGATGCCCGCAAACAGCTTAAATGGATGCCCGCAAACAGCTAAAATGGTTGCCCGCAAACAGCTTATTGATGCCCACAGTATGCCAAGAGTATGAGGTTAAATTATCCTAACATTTTTTTTGAGTTTCGTGGTTTGAGTAACAAGCCCTGTAGTACTACCGGTACCTGCAGGCTACGTACGTACATGTTCTGTTCTAGCAGTAGTATTTAGGCTGTTCTGCAGCGCTCCTGCCTTCAAACTTCGAACCCCACTAATAATGCTGCTTGAATTCATTTTGGCGTAGTGACAATTTGTATCCTTCATAACCTCGCTGTCTAGATAGGAATTGAAAAATCTTACCACTCCATCACAATTACTTCCATGCATACCCTAAGCATGTGATGGCAAGAGAGTTTATTGTAACATCTCTCATGACGAAGTGACTAATATAGTAGTCTTGAACTCTTGATAGCCATTATAGCTTACATATATCCCACAGGCGCCCAGAGATAGGATTAAAATTTACGGCACTAATAGAACAAACACTCAGTATGTCACTTCATCAATTTTTACGATACTATACTTCGGTTTTTAACAAAGTATGGAAGATCCTCAGGCCAGTATAAAAAAAGTATGGAAAATTGACAGGCCTGACACCATGAGAGAGAGAGAGAGAGAGAGAGAGAGAGAGAGAGAGAGAGAGAGAGAGAGAGAGAGAGAGAGAGAGAGAGAGAGAGAGAGAGAGAGAGAGAGAGATAAGATAAGATACTTTGATCCTATCTAGACCTTTGCAAGTACCAACTACAAGGTTATTGACTATACAAAGCGCCACCACGCCAGGACGAACTTGGTGGACTCGAACCGCTGACCGAATGCAGGGACTCTGCACGCGAGTCCGTGACTCTACCAACCGCGCCACCCTGGCGGGGGGAGAGAGAGAGAGAGAGAGAGAGAGAGAGAGAGAGAGAGAGAGAGAGAGAGAGAGAGAGAGAGAGAGATAATGAAAGAAACCTCATATGTATATACTTTATTAAATGTTACATAATTTCCTTATAAGTGTCTACGAATACAGTTATTTACAGGTATTAAGTTTAGAGCTATACAGTTTGATACAAAGGTGGGAAGAGGGGGTGTTAAGGCTCTGGGCACTGTGGGGAGGGCTGCAAGTTGCTACCTCTTACCCTTCCCTTCATAACTTTAAATATATGTATAAATAATAATCTACACCTTAACACAACACTACTGCTACATAGGGTTGAGCATTGAGGAAGAGGAAGGAAGGAAGGAAAGGACACACAAAATAAAGGGAACGTAAAGTCAGTTGAAAGAAAGGAGACAGAGAGTAATAAAGGGGAGGAGAGAAGGAAGAAAAGGAACTAAGGGATGGAGGAAAAGATATAAAGTACCAAAATGAACAGATAGAAGAAGGGAAAAAGAAGGAAATGAATAAAGGGATGCAAAGGAGAAAAGGAGAGGGAATTAATTTATGAACAAAAAAAAGAGAAAAGAAAGGGAAAAAGGTGTAAGTGGATGAAAGGATGAGGAAATGAAGGCAGGGATGGAAGGGAGGAGCAAAGGAGAGAAGGGAACAGAATGAAGGGGTGGAGGGGTATCAGAGGGTGGAGGAAAGGTGGACTAGTGGATGTGGAGACTCATTGGCATCCCCGCGAAGCCCACACATGAATGCCACAATGTATGACAGGTGGATCAGTCGTTACCTTGGCTTCACACTCTCAGGAACACAAAAACTTTCTGAACTCAGGCAAACACACAACATAACATTTGGGGGTTTGATGCACCTTTCCATGCAGTGTACATTTGTTGATTTTCTTTTTTTCCTGTTCATGTTGAGTCCTGAAGTGTGAGTTGCGTGTTTATAATGCAGTAAGAATCGTCAACTCGGTGGGACACACAAGCTTCACTCAAACATACAGTAGGAAAGATTTTATGCACTCTCCACGAATACCTAATACATATTATGCTCTTTTTCTTTTGTTATTTATATTGGAGTCTCAAGATTAATATACAGAGTTGGTTGCAAGTGAAAAAATAAAATAAAAGAATTACTAAACTCTTGTTCTGTCGTTCAAGTTGGAATCTCAAGAGCCAGAATAGCATATTAATAAGACAAATTCCTTGCCTGTAAATGTACCCAGGCAATAAAGGTTTTAGTTTATGCCTTTCTTGCACAAATTTCCTTAGGTGATGAGGTAACACTACACATTTTCCAAGTGAGAGAAACATTCAGAGATGATTTTACACATTGCCAGCAGTGTCTGACATTTCTTCGTAATTTCTATGACGTGAAACAGTAACACATTTATGAAAATTCTTGTGGACAAAACTGTGACTCAAACACTTCTTCAAAACTTCAGAGGAACATCAGGAGCATTACCTGACAGGAAGTACTATCTTGAGACACACATTGAATACACAGACTCCTGGTAAGCACAGTCTTCCATTCACCGCAAGACAGCCTCCCCACGGCTTGGCTTCCCTATCCCTGCTACCACTAATGTTACGGCCTGACTAGATGGAGATGAACACAATATTTCCTGTTCTCTTGATGCACAAATGAACACAATATTTCCTGTTCTCTTGATGCACAAATGAACACAATATTTCCTGTTCTCTTGATGCACACTAGACTGACCTGCACATCACAACCACTAAGGAGTCAGGTCAAGGTCAGGGGGTCAGCCAGGACGCCGCACCACCACACAACATAACCCAGCACACTGTGAGTACCTCTACTGTGTCATCCTGCACCTGGTGTCTATAACAGTATTACTTAGGAGTCCAAGAGACGAATGACATTACCTCCAGAATTTTCTTTACTCTGATGCATACAATTGTTGCCGAGGTAAATATGACAACAAAATGTTAGTCATGATCCTAAAAGAAGAACATTTTCTCTTTTTTCATTTCCATGATTCAATGATTGTCAATTAACAAGAAAAAAAGTTTAGTCTAAAGTAAGCCTCATCATTGGTTCTATGTTGGACACTTCTCATTTCTATAACACTTTAAAAAAAAAAACCATTTAGGAAACACATTAATGGTGAAAAACATTACATATGACCGAATGATAAACGAAGCAATTCATGTAAGAAATGCATTAATCTATTGCAAAAGTAGTCTGGAAGAGCTTCATATTTGATTATCTTACATGACAGTTCACGATCCAAATGGTAACTTATAAACACTGTTAACTCGCTTCACTTAGGCATTCTATACACATAACACTGTCCCTTGGAGCAGCTTCCCTAGACCAGCGTCACCCCCAGCAGACAAGTGTACTCACCACCAGGATTGCGGGAGGAAGTGTAACATAAGTCAATGTTAGTATAACGTTCACACACATGAATCTACACAACAGAGACTATGTTCCTGCGGTGACTAGAGCAGCTCTCCTTGACGGCCTCCACGGCTGAGGTGGAGGAAGGAAGCAAACTCTAGCAACAACGTAAAGAAGTGAACACATCATTGCCTGTGCTTGAGGGAAGGTACAATGCAAGGTCTTGGGTCAATGCTGAAAACTCCAACTAAAACTTTTCAATAATTTTTCCTCCCTCTGTTTTTCCTTCTTATAAGTTAGAACTTTATTAAGAGGGAGGAATCAGACTTTCTAAGGCACTATCTATCTAGTTTCTTACTTTATGGATTGGTACGTCAGTCTTTTTTCTCTAAATACATCTCACAATTCCAGACTTTGTGAAAAAACCCCTAAAGAATAGATCAGAATACATGCAATACATTTCATGCATCAAACACTTCTACTGACAGCTAATATCCAGGTTGAAGTATGGCTATTCAGGTCAGCAGGTCATTTTCAAAGTTTATGTTCCCTGACATGCTTATCAGCTAGAGAATATCTGACTCATGAAAAATGGAAAAGTACTCTTCCTCTTGGTGGTGCAACATCAACGATCACCATAAGACCCTCATAGCATAGAACACCACAGCTATAATACTAGTGAGCTTGTATCTTTTAGCTCAGGACACATACAAAAATATATTTCAGACTCATACATTTCATAACTAACACGAGAAAAACAAAGAAACTAAACAAATAGTCTGAACACAGTGTTTCCTTACTGGATTTTGGTTAACACTCAAGCTGCAGGTCTTCATGTTTTTCTACTGTAGTTGTTGTTGTTGTTGTTGTTGTTGTTGGTGGTGGTGGTGGTGGTGGCAGGTCCTAACCACCCAACCTTTCTTGCCCACTCTCTTTATTCATGGCGTGTGTGTTGCAGAATCCAGTGTAGCACATTTTCCATCTGATGGAATCCAATAATACACAACAGTACATTCACTGCACATTCTTCACCTGTGTTTTACCTTCCCATGACACTGGTAGGCTTGGTCTGTCATCCTCTACCATACAATATTCCCCACCTGCCTTTACAGATGCCTCCACTGCCTCCCTGGAGAATGTTACTGTCAATCTGTCTCTCTCGTGAATCTTAGCAAATAACACCACATTCTCTACAGCAGTGACTTACAAGCTTTACTTAGCCAGTTGCCTTGGTGTGGGGTGACCTCTCCTTCAATGGCTTGCATGTTGAGTAGAGTCCCAAATGTAAGGAGGCAATATTTCATTCAATTTATAGTTTGCCAAATGAGGTCATTATGCTACTGTGGGTGGAAGAGAATGTTTTGCATAAATATTGGTCTCATTGTATATCAGGCACATTACGTCATAGTTTTGGGCTCTATTCTAGGTATGAAAGAACTTATGCAATCTTAAATTCCTTCTTTTCCAATCAACTTATGGTGTGTTGAATAAGGTCATTATGCTACCCTGTGATATGTGAGAGCCAGTTTTACAGTAACTGATGATGTTCCATTATCCATAACCAATATGACAACGGTGTATCGGTGTATGGTTCAACTCCTGAAACATGGGAGCAATACAATATTTCCAATCAACTTCTTATGGTTATGCCAAATAAGGCCAACATGCCACTATAAGAGAGGTTGAAGCAAGTTTTACAGACACAGTTACTGATGTAGCCTACCACTGCACACCTGACAGGATGGCTGGATCAACACTACTCACTCTTGAGGGCTGGAATGGCGGCAGCTGTACCTTATCCTATAGTAAGGACACACACATATACATTCTTTGGGGATATTTTTTGGTTCTGAGTGACATGAGAACGGGTGCAACATACTGTTACCATTACTGTGCTTCATCATATCATGGCCAATCTCCATCTTAGCAAACCACACAGACGTATCCATGAGAGAGGGAACCTTGGGAAGCCTCAATACCATAGCAAACCAATCTCACTGATGATGTATTGCGGAGAAAAAAAGGATGTAAGTTATCAAACCAAGGAACACTGACTGAAGCACAACACTACCAAGGGTTCATCTACTCTGCTGTCTTTTGGGTGGTATGTATTGGTCTTATAGTGTGGTAAATGATTGGAATGGACTCAGTAGACAGGTAGTTAGTGCAGAGTCATTAGGGAGCTTTAAAAGGAGGCTAGATCATTTCATGGATGGGGATGAAAGGTGGATGTAAGTAGTATTAAGTAACAGGAACTGCCTCGTGTAGGTGTCGCGGCCTCTTGTAGTTTCCTTATTTTCTTATGTTCTTGTTCCATTTCCTGTCAATGAATGCTCTCCAGACTGACAGCTGCCCATAGACTACTTAATATCCCTCAGGACTAAGCTTATACACACTCCTCTCAACACTCCTCAACATCTGCATTGCTGACAACAATTTTCAACGTTGCTTCATCTACCTCAATGACGTCCTATGAGAATGAGGATATTCTGATGACAACTGACCGTGATTTGTGTGCTATGATGGTACACTAGGAGGAGCTACACAGCCAGGTGCCAGGTTACCCATGACTACTGCAGGGAAATTGAGTTTTAAGACAGTTCCCCAGTACTTGGCTGACAAACACAACGCTCATACTATGCCTCCATACAGAATGATGCTTTCGAATTTTAGGCTGAAAACTATTGAGCAAAGTTTTAAAAATGCTTCTGGCTTCTAACTTTCTGAGCCTAGACCAAGAATGTGAATTTCAAAGTAGACCCAATAAGACATATTGAGAGTAATGAGGTCGTGAGTTACCAGTGATTGAGACCCAATATTCAACGAGTATTAAGTAGAGTGCATGTTCATGTTATCTTCTATACTTTCACCCCATTCCTACATAGTGGCTTTCTGTGGTAAGTTGTGGCACTGTGGAGCTGAGGGAAGGCTAATGCCACTACCTGATAGCAATACTAGGTGGGTTAAGCCTTGCCTGGCCCCTTCCACCCATCAAATACCAAAGGAATGTATTCATCCTAAAACAGGTCAAGTAAGCCAATGGTAAATCAATGATAATGGAGATTGAGAAGGAGAGGGAAGGCAAGGAGGCAACCCGTGGCAAGGATCAGAGGGAGAGGAAGACTTGAGTTAATAAGGACATAAGGATGAGGTGGAGGGCAAGGAAGATAAAGTTGTTCACTGACAAGTAATGACAAAGACCAAGGAGTAACCCAAACAAATCTTCCCTTCCACCCTAGTCTTCCTTTTTCCATCTGCTTTTGGAGGTCCTCTTACATGTCCTTCCCCCTTTAGCTCACCGGCTGAAGGAATAATGTTTAGGGTTATTCTACTTCAAATTGAGACTTAAACTGGAAAATGATAAGTAAAATAGTTTGAATTTAAATAATTAACTTACTAGTCAAATAAATGAATATTTGACTATTATAAGTCAATTTCAAATAAGTCCAAAAGTAAAATTAGTAAGACATTCTGAATTCACAGGTTTAGCAAATGAAGATTAGTAGTAACGAGGTTTGAATTCACAAGTTTGATAAAGGATGCTCAGCAAAACAAGTGTAATTACATTGAGGAATACAACAATTGATAATGTTATTAGTAAAGTTCAGATAGTGAGCATAAGAGATCAGGGTTTATAAGAGGACCTAAAGTAACTGGAAACAAACAGACTATAGTAAACAAAGCTGCCACGAGGAGTGTGTAATAAGAGCCTGAAGAGTAACACAAGACTGAAGCAGCTTTTAAATACTTTCACCACTAGGAAGACATAAGACCTTTAATAGAGGAAAGTTTGAAGGAACGACCTATTATGGATTTGCTACATGGAGAAAGGCGGCTATGAAGCAGTAACATAATAAACTAGGATCCCAAAACATACCAGTTAACTTGCCCTAAGACAAAGTCAACTCTTAAAACACACCATTCAACTTCCATTATCTTAGTCAACCACTGCTGGCCACTGGAGATAAATAATAAATACATAACACCTCATACCATAAATATAATACACTTGAGAAAGAACACACATGTTAATTCTCCCTTTCAATCCGCCGTCCACTCGGCATCAGCTATGTGAGTGGTCCGGCGTACATGTTTTCAGCCTAAGACAGCTTTGTAGGTCACAGCGAGGCAATGAAGCCATCACCATAACTCTACAAAACATTATTAACCTCCAGGTAGAACAAAAACAAGAGGAATGAACGTGGAATGTTGCAAAGAAGAGGATCGAACGTAACACTAGAAATACTGAACGAAGGTAAATGTTCGGAGATTAATTCAAGAGTGGAGGAAAACTGAAGCCAGTGGAGGTATATACTAAGCTACCATGAGCCTTACACTAAGTACCCCTAAACCTTATCTTCCGATTATGGTCGGTAGAAAAATTACCGTCAGCACACAGCTAAGACTCATCATAGCTCAGCCCACCAGCGGCCAGGGACTGAGGTAGACACTAGAGGTACGGCTCAATCCAGTACCTGCTGCCTCCCGCAGGCCCCGGCGCCTCCTCCAGGGTGGACAGGGTGCTGAAGGCCGCGCGGAGCTTGTTGCGGTGCTTGATGTCCCTCGGCTTCAACACAGACCTGGTGGAGGGGTGCAAGATGCTATATTGCTGTTCTGATTGTGTGAGGTTATGTATGGTTTCAGTGTGGGGTAATGTGGATGCCATAATGCCCTTATTGTGGGGTTGTGTGTAGTTTCAATGTAGGGTTATGTGGATGCCATACTGCCCTTATTGTGGGGTTGTGTGTAGTTTCAATGTAAGGTTATGTGGATGCCATAATGCCCTTATTGTGGGGTTGTGTGTAGTTTCAATGTAGGGTTATGTGGATGCCATACTGCCCTTATTGTGGGGTTGTGTGTAGTTTCAATGTAGGGTTATGTGGATGCCATAATGCCCTTATTGTGGGGTTGTGTGTAGTTTCAATGTAGGGTTATGTGGATGCCATAATGCCCTTATTGTGGGGTTGTGTGTAGTTTCAATGTAGGGTAATGTGGATGCCATAATGCCCTTATTGTGGGGTTGTGTGTAGTTTCAATGTAGGGTTATGTGGATGCCAAAATGCCCTTATTGTGGGGTTGTTGTGTTCATGTAGGGTATGTGATGCCATACTGCCTTATTGTGGGGTTGTGTGTAGTTTCAATGTAGGGTTATGTGGATGCCATACTGCCCTTATTGTGGGGTTGTGTGTAGTTTCAATGTAGGGTTATTACTTTTAGTATTGGTTGTGTGTAGTTCCAGTGAGGTTATGTCTATTTCCAGAGGTTGTGTAGTGGATTGTGACGTCAGCAGTCTTGGTGGTAAGGCTGGTGCCCATGTATATGTTATGTGTGGTTGTGTATGTAGAGGTTGGTGGTATGAGCGGTGTGTGTGTGACTGTCAGGTAGAGCATACGAGGCATAAAACTTATGCTGCAAATTTGAATGATAAATGCCGACAATAGAGTTGGAAGCACATCATCGAACGTCTAACCTCATAAGACATTAGGGGAAAATCTGCCGTTATACAGAAAGACGATGATGTGACTGGCTGTGTGGTTTAGGTTTGTTAGTGTTTGTCTCTCCTTGAATTTGATCTGTTATTCCTGAGTTTGAACCTGAACTCTTGATTGCATACAAGTGGCCTTTCCTATCTATCTCTCTATTAATACTTGAAATGTAAGTCCCTAAGTATTTCTTCAACATAGAGAGAGAGAGAGAGAGCAGAAAGAGAGAGAGAGAGAGAGGAGAGCAGAAGAGAGAGAAGAGAGGAAGAGAGAGAGAGAGAGAGAGATGAGAGAGAAGAGAGTAGAGAGATGAGAGAGAGAGAGAGAGAGGAAGAGAGAGAGAGAGAGAGAGAGAGAGAGCGAGAGAGAGAGAGAGAGAGAGAGACGGAGTAGAGAGAGAGAGAGAGAGAGAGAGAGAGAGAGAGAGAGAGAGAGGAGAGAGAGAGAGAGAGGAGAGAGAGAGAGAGAGAGAGAGAGAGAGAGAGAGAGAGAGAGAGAGAGAGAGAGAGAGAGAGAGAGAGAGAGAGAGAGAGAGAGAGAGAGAGAGAGAGAGAAGACGAGGAGAGAGAGATGAGAGAGAGAGAGAGAGAGAGAGAGAGAGAGAGAAGAGAGGA
Source organism: Chionoecetes opilio (assembly GCA_016584305.1). Classification (NCBI taxonomy): domain Eukaryota; kingdom Metazoa; phylum Arthropoda; class Malacostraca; order Decapoda; family Majidae; genus Chionoecetes; species Chionoecetes opilio. Next base: position 132,686 of record JACEEZ010005672.1, on the reverse strand, counting down.
GAGAGAGAGAGGAGAGAGAGAGGAGATGAGAGATGAGAGAGAGACGAGACGAGAGATGAGAGAGCCAGAGACGAGAGGAGAGACCCGAGAGCGAGAGAGAGAGAGAGAGAACCAGTAACCTAACCAGCACGAGGGCAGCAATGTGTCACACAGACTCTCACCGGTGGTTTGAGAACATGCGTGTGGGGGTCAGGATGGACTTCTGGCTGAGTCCCGTTGCCTCCAGGAACTTTTCGTACTGTCCGTTGCTATGGAGGCCCGGTGAGGCAACACCCGGGCTCTCCCCAGCCTCCCGCTGCACACCCTCCTTCCCCTTGCCATCCTGGAAGATAGGCGATACTTGTGTTAATGGTGATAGTGTGAGTGTTAATGGAGTCAATAGGGAGCTTTAAAAGGAGGCTAGATAAATTCATGGATGGGGATGAAAGGTGGATGTAGGTAGTGTTAAGTAACAGGAACTACCACGTGTAGGTCTCGCGGCCTCTTGTAGCTTCCTTATTTTCTTACGTTCTTTCTTATGTTCTTATGTTAGTGTGAGTGTGTGTGCGTGTCTCCATCACTGTATTAGTTAAGTTTGCCTGTTAAATATTTCCCTCATAACATATCTACTAATTTCCGTAATAAAAAAGTTGCACACCTTCACACAAATCTCTTTTAGCTTGTCTACTTTCTTTGAACTGCTTGTGAATAGCATTTGACATTATATTATCCATTTTTCTATTCATCATGTATTTTACTTTGAACTTTGTTACCTATCTCCATTTATGATAATAAAACAAGAATTACCTTGGTCTCCGCTCCATCTCCACATCTCCGTAACTCTGGGACTGGCAGGTTCTCCTTCCCTCTCCCCCTCTCCACGGCCTCCTCCTCCTCCCTCTCCCGCTCCTCCTCCAGCTCGAGGGAGTCCAGGGTGAACTCCTCAAAGTTCTCCGTCATGTGGTCTCCGTCCGACTCCATGATGAGGTTGATGTTGTGGCGTGAGCGAGGGACGTTGACTCTCTTGGTGGCACGCAGGTTATCCACGGACTGGGAAGGCAGAGGGTTAGGCTAGGGGTGGTGGGAGGTGCTGGTGCTTGTAACAGTAACAGTGGTAGTAGGAGTAGTAGTAGTAGTAGTAGTAGTAGTAGTAGTAGTAGTAGTAGTAGTAGTAGTAGTAGTAGTAGTAGTAGTAGTAGTAGTAGTAGTAGTGGTAGTACTGTAGTAGTAGTAAGGTAATGTTGGGGGTATACGCTATGCTGGGCATGGCCTTGGTGCTCATCTCCATCGCATTAGCCCTTGAGCCTGTGGTGGGTGACAACCCGTTACCCCGGGACACAGAGCTAGTGTGACATCCAGGCAGTGGCGTAGCTAGGTATCTATCAATGGGGGGGCTACCTCAGGGGGCACATTAGAGTATGGGGGGCACTAGGCAAGTGGAGCTCAGGGGCTCAGGATGCCACATAGAAGGGCATAAGGGCATATTCTAAGATCAGATCAGTGGTGGGTATTAGAGCATTATACAGAATACGGCAGTCATGGCCAGTGGGGAGGCACCGGATTCTCATGTGCTCCTCCGTAGCTACGTCATTCGGGTTACCACAGTTACCCTACCCAGGTTTCCCCAGGTACCCATTTATTGACCAACCTCTAAAGGAAGGAAGAACAGCTGGGTGCACTGGCCGCCGACTGCCCTGGCCCAGATTTGAACAAGGGCCAGCAGATTCATAGCTAGGTGCGCTAGCCATTACACCCCGAAGGCGACATAAACGTCATACTACGTATAGTAGTAGTAGAAGAAGAAGAAGAAATAGTAGTATAAGTTAAAGCAAAGTACGAGTAGTAATAGTTTTGTTCCTGCTACTCTTAGTACTGTATTGTTGTTTTAATACACAAGACATCATGACTAATAAGTAACATGACAAGACAAGCACAAAACTCTCTCTCTCACCAGGTGTTGATGCCCCTCGGAGGCTGAGGTAATTGGGGAGCCATCCAGGTTGGTCTCCAGCATGGCCTGCCCCGCCTCACCCTTGGGGCAGCGGTTACGAAGGTTACGCCGGGTGTTCCTGGCTTCCTCGGGGCTTCCTTGATTCTCCATCTCTCTCTCCGCCTCTTCCTCCATCTCCTCCACTACCTCCTCCTCTTCCTCCACATCCTTGATCGAGAGTCCCGATGAAAATTCCACGTTGGAGTAAATGTGTTGGTCCTCGGGTATATCAACCTGTCAGGATAATTGCACAATATATATTCACTGAGAATGAAAACCACCCATTAATTTTGCACCAAAGATTGAAATTATAGAACATCTAGCATTTATTGAAGGGCAAACAAAAATAAATCAGCCTCTTGAACAGTCATTCTCTACATGACAGTACAATTAATAAGGCTACAACTCTCCCAAGAAGTAGAGCAACAGGTACTATGTAATTAAAGACTCCCATTAGTACCAGGTAAAGTATTCATTTACATCTATATAAAGAAAATCATGAATACCAAGAAACACACTGTAGTTCATTAAGCAGTATGAAAAATGACACCATCTTTTTTTACTCTTCTCTAGAAAACTTGGATCATGTGAAGCTCCAACTTTCACAAAATAGCATAGAGGCTGAATAGATATTTGACACACCAAAACACTTTTACTATCACATTAAATAACATTCACCTTATATCTACCCACAGAAAATTCATCGTAACCTGTGGCACAAGACTTACTATTTCCTCTAATAACGGGGAAGGAGAAATAAACAACAATGCTAACAATAATAATAAAACAAAAAAATTAATTAACCAATAAAAAGAACATAAGACATAAGAAAATAAGGAAGCTACAAGAGGCGCGAGACCTACACGTGGTAGTTCCTGTAAAAGAAATTAAATTAGGTGTATTGCATCAAAATAGGTACAGGGTGTATAATAATATGATAGCTTAGTTAGTGTATGGTTTGATAAAAAAAAAGATCTTTATAATTTCAAGCATTAGGCTGCCGCACATAATGAACTAGGGACTTCCATGCAGTATCAGAACAAGGGATGTAATACGAGGGGACGGCTACCAAGGAAAAATGAGTTATGGAAAATGCATAATGTTTTTCTCATACAATATTGAATAACACTAATGATAAACTACATAGATATAATCAATCAATCATTGGGGGCATACGCCGGGGGGCGCGTCGCCTCGCCCACCCTACGACGCCACTCCCGGGGGTCACCACGCGCGAGTTCCCATGCAGGCTCCTTTCCCATACCAAGCAGCTCTCGACAAGAAACATCAACTTGCCCCAGCCACGAGCCTTGTGGGCGCCCCCTTGGCCTCCTCCACGCCGGATTGTCTCTTACAGATACAACCCGATGGGAAGGATCGGTTTCAGGGTAGCGTGCCACATGCCCATATAGCCGAAGTTGGCGCTGACAGACTATGCAGGTAATAGGCCTCGATTCAGTCTCACGGTGCAATCGCTGATTTGACACGTAATCATCCCAGCGATACCCCATGATTCTGCGAAGACACTTATTACCAAAGGCATTGATTAGTCTCTTCAAGTCACTATTTAGTGTCCATGTCTCACAACCATAGAGTAAGACAGGGATCACAAGCGACTTGAAGATCCGGATCTTTGTCCTTCTGCACAGGTACCGACAATGCCAAATACTCCCGCTGAGCGAGTCCATAACACCGTGGGCTATGCCAATCCGCCGTAAGACTTCTTGGCGTGACCCGCCATCATTATGGACTGCGCTACCAAGGTATGTAAAACTTTCCAAGATCTCAATGTCCTCGCCACACGCATGAACAGACTACTGCTTCATCTAGTAAGTCTCCAAACACCTGGACCTTGGTCTTGAGCCAGGAGACCTCAAGTCCCAAAGGCTTTGCCTCCTCGTGCAGCGCCTCGAGAGCCATCACCAGGACCTTCAGCGACTCAGCAAAGATTACTGCATCATCGGCAAAAACAAGATCAGTGATCTTGGTGTTGCCGACGGATGCTCCACAATCACTTTGATCTACAACCTTGTCCAATACCCAGTCCATACAAGCGTTGAAAAGTGATGGGGCAAGGACGCACCCTTGCCTCATTCCTGTATTCACAGGAAAGAAGCTGGATACCCCTGCCCCACACTTCACAGCACTCTCAGTCCCAGAATACAGACCAGTTATCAAATCAATAGTCCTTGCAGGAATCCCGCGAAGTTGCAGAAGATCCCAAAGTGACTCACGATGCACTGAGTCAAACGCCTTCTTGAGATCAACATAGGCTGCAAGCATCCCCTGTCGAAACTCACGTCGGCGTTCCACCAGGACACGAAGAGCTAGGATACGGTCTGTTGTTGACTTACCAGGCGTGAACCCAGACTGCTGGGGTCTCTGATGCTTCACCAGATGACTGTGAATCCGTGTCAGCAATAGATGGGCAAGCACCTTGCCTGGTACGCTGAGCAGTGTAATACCGCGGTAATTGTTGCAGTCCTGACGGTCCCCTTTCCCTTTCCAGATAGGGATGACCAGCCCCCTTTTCCAGTCAGGAGGAATGGTACCTGATTGCCACACGGCAGTCAGGACAGCATGCAACCCGCGGATCATGGCCTCACCCCCAGCTTTGAGGAGCTCCGCACTGATATTACAAACACCAGCTGCCTTTCCACCCCTCAACTTTGCTACAGCCTCTCTGACTTCGTCAAGAGTGGGTGCGGTTTCGTTAATGGGAGGATCGGCATCCACTGCCTGTAACCCAGTGGTGTGAAGCTGCTCAGTTGGAGGGTCCACCGTGAACAACTGCCCAAAGTACTCAGCTCAACGAGCCATCTGCCCATCCATGTCCGACACGAGGCGCCCATCTGCTGTTCGAATAGCACTCGCCCGAGAAGGAGACTTGGAACGGAGCTTCTTCAGGGCTCGGTAGGCGGGTCGGAGGTCATTAGCGTTCAAATGACCCTCGACATCCTCAGCGAGACTCCTGATATACCTCTCCTTGTTTCTCCTCAGGAGGGTTCTAGTCCGGCGTGACAGAGCCCTGTGCTGGTCCCGGTTCCCAGCCAGCCTGGCAGCGCGACTCTCCTCGATTTTCTCCAGCGTCTCCGTCGAGACAAAACCACGCCTTGACCTCGGGCGCTCCCCAATACACTCCTTGGCAGCCTGTAGAGTTTCACGTTTGAAGGTATCCCACAGTTCTACAGGGTCCCCGAGAGCACCAAGCACATCAAACCGATTTGAGACTGCCACCGCATACTCATGAGCACATGTCAAGTCCTTCAGTTTCTCAAGATGAAACACAGTATGGTTACCTCTTGAGATTCTTCTGGACTTGACATGAAGCTTAAGTGTAGCAACAACAAGTCTGTGATCTGTTCCAAAGAACTCAGCACTCCGGTAAACCCTGCAGTTCTGGAGGATCCTCCAACGAGTACTAACGAGGATGTGGTCGATCTCCTTAGCTACCCCTCCGGCATTACTATACCATGTCCAGCGGTGCAGCTCTGGCCTCTGATACCAAGAACCTGCAATTCTCAACCTTCTGGATCTTGCAAAATTCAGAAGCAGAGAACTGTTGGTGTTTCTGGTACCGGAGCCATGGGGACCAACACATAACTCGTAGCCATCTCTCACAGTGCCAGTAGTAGCATTGAAGTCGCCCAAGACAATGAGTGTGTCCCGAGGAGGACACTGGTCTAAAACAGAGTCGAGTTTGGCGTAGAACATCTCCTTCTCTTCAGTTTTACGCATCTCGGTAGGAGCATACACTGCAACAAGAGACATGAAACCCAGAGTGTGTTTCATCCTCACCCGCATTATACGCTCATCAACAGGAGTAACCTCAACAACTGACGACTGCAGTTTGCTGGAGATGCCTACAGCTACTCCCCGTACACGGTGACCATTGCTCATGCCGGACCAGTAGTAGGTGTAACCCCCACTGCTAGTCTCACCACTGCCAGGCCTCCTCGTCTCAGAGAGTCCCACTATATCCATCCTCAGCCTACTGAGCTCGCCCGATAGGAGAGGTAGTCGATGATCGTAGATATACGTACATAGATACAGGGAGGTCCCGAAGATACGAGCAGTTAGGTTCCACCTGGCATACTCGTAAAGCGAAATCTCGTATAACGAAACACATAACTAATGGTAAAATATAGGTTTGGTTCCAAGACCCCATCAATAAAAAAAAAAATAAAAAAAAAAAAAAAAAAAAAAAATATATGCTTTTCAAGCTAAAATAAACTATAGCAAACACAACAAACACACAGCGTCTATATTACCCACACTGTACTACCTATTCTGTAGAAAAAGCATTCTGAAAGAGAAAATAGCACACAAAATAACATAACTGCACAATGTGTGCACATTAATTAAACATAAAACATGCATAAAAAACAAAAAAGACGTTGTAATGTAGGGGACGCCGCGTGATTCAAGAGAAGGTAGTGTAGCGGTCCCAAGGTTGGGGCAACACACCTGCTAATTATCCACAAAGGTCAGGCCGCACCATATGCTTAATTACCCTTCAGGCCACGCCTTGCTAGGGGTGACCTGACTGCGGTCCCAAGGTTGGGGCCGCACACCTGCTAATTACCCCTAAATGTCAGGCCGCGCCATATGCTTAATTACCCTTCAGGTCACGGCTTGCTAGGGGTGACCTCACTGGGGTCAACCAAATCCCCCTTTGTCCAGCCCGGGAGTGGTAGGGCGCGCATTTTGAACTTGATAATTTTACTCACCCCAGTTTGAATGTCGTATCATTGGATTTTCCATCTCGTATATTGAAAATAGACCCTAATTTACCCATCTCGTATCATCGGATTCTCGTATACCGAATACTCGTATAACGGGACCTCCCTGTATACGTATATACCTATTAATCTAGTCATTCAAAATTACGAGCACAGTCAAACCATGTCTCCCAAAGCTGCCCTATAGTTCTACAAATACTCTTGATGCCCCACAGCAGGCCAGCCAAGAGCCACACCACCCACACCACCACTACTACTCACCCAGTGGCCGGAGTCTGGATTCTCCGTCACAGCCCTCAGTATGACGTAGTTGTCCTCCTCCTCCTCAGTCTTATCCCCGTCCTCAGCCTCATAGGTGCCCTCGTCCTTCCCCGGCATCGTGTTGAGCAGCAGCTTCCCCGCCTCTGGGTCTCTGCAGCTCACCACCTGAATGTTCTCGTACTCGTGGTCGCTCACTGCGTCACTGTTGTAGCCACTGGTGACCTGCAGGAGTGGCGGTGGATGTTGTAGTGGTAGTAGTAGTAGTGGTAGTAGTAGTAGTAGTGGTAGTAGTAGTAGTGGTAGTAATAGTAGTGGTAGTAGTAGTAGTAGTGGTAGAAGTAGTAGTAGTAGTAATAGTAGTAGTAGTAATAGTAGTAGTAATAGTAGTAGTAGTAGTAGTAGTAGTAGTAGTAGTCAGTGGCGGCTCGTGATAAAATACAATGGGGGGACTGCAAGCTTCACACAACAGTAGGATACACAAATTTTTACCTATCTCAGGTATGAGTTGTAGTTGATGTTCACGGATTTCAGGGCATGGTAGTAGTGGTGGTGGTAGAAGGGATGGTGGGGGTAGTAGTGGTGGTGGTAGAAGGGATGGTGGGGGTAGTAGTGGTGGTGGTAGAAGGGATGGTGGGGGTAGTAGTGTTGGCAGTAGAGGGGCTGGCTGAGGTGGTGATGTTAGAATTACAGTATTACTTGAAAATAAAGTCGGTACCGCTTGCTTTCAGTCTTTTCATTTAATGTCAGCTGGGATAAGTTGATGTTTTGCAAATACTTCACTGAATTTTCCATCGTCATAGGGTAATTAGAGAGAACTGCAACTCCGAAATGCCAGTGGTCGCTGGCAGTTTTAACTCACAATTTGGTGAAAAGTTGGTCAACTTGAAAGAAAAATATGGGCTTATTCCACTGCACTTAAAACACAAAAGTATAATTTTAAGAACGATTTTCTTCTATATGTATATTGTATAGAAGCCTGAGTCTGTAAAACATGCATTTAACCAAATAACCAAGTAGGTTATAGTTGAGGAGGCGAGGTAAATGTTACTCTATGATATTATATAGTCAATAACGTATGTTTAGAAGTTATCTATACCTAGGCAGTCATATTTTCCTGTTATTATTGTGTATCAATCAGATAGAAAGCCTGGAAGTGCAATGAGTCGACGAGTGAAGTGGCAATGTTTTGATTCAATCTCCCCGCCACAATCTCCCCGCCGCGGCACGTCGCCTCCACAATTATAACCTATATTGTCGCAGCAACAAGCCGATTTCGGCATTCTTTATTCTTCGTTTTTCCAAGGCATTGCTTATTGTATTTTGACAAGCGTTTGCCAGACGCAGCAGTACTGTCTTAGAAAACAGTGTGAACATCACCCAAATTTTACATGCCACAATATACATGTAAAAAATATATTAAGCTTTGCTACTCGAGGCGAGTAATTTGCATTAAATTGCTATTATAGAACGTTCCATCGTAATGAATGTCATCCATATAATTAGTAGAACAACAGAAGAACTATATTTTTTGGTATTCAGATGCGGTGCATCAATGTTTATCGCGAAATTAATTTATGAAAAATATTAGTCGCGGAGCCAAAACACAGTAGACCAACCTTTGAGTTAAAACTGCCAGCGACCACTGGCATTTCTCGAGTTTCAGTTCTCTCTAATTAAAGAAAGCGTGATATAACCACACCGCCTTTTTTTTTTCTTTTTTCTTCTTACAAAAAGGGGGATGCACGAACGCAATCCCCCGCTAACAAATATTTCGCACTGGAGTTAACCCCATTTGGGTTAATCGCAAGGGTCACCACCGCCGGAGTGCAATGGTGGGCCTCTCCCTGAGAAAACCGCCTTCAGGATCGCGGTTCTCCTGTGCCAGGTAAGTATTGCACACCATACTTTCCTGTGCCAGGTAAGTATTGCACACCATACTTTCCTGTGCCAGGTAAGTATTGCACACCATACTCTCCTGTGCCAGGTAAGTATGCACACCGTCTACACGCACTGGGGACGAGACTAAAAGCTGGGGGACGAGACTAAAAGCTGGCTCGGCTGCAGCTCTTTGAGTTCACAAGTGGCGCGGCGGCAGCACAGACATGAATCGTACAGCAAATATGAAAGTAACTTACATTTTGGTCTGGTTTTAATGAAAATTCACTTAGTAACGTATTAAAAATAACATATAATTATTTTTTATTATGATATATTTGTTAGTAGTGTATCAATTCTGCTGTGTCTCTAAAGACATCATACACCTGGCAGTGAGTGTCTGGGGGTGCTGCAGCTCCGCAGCCCTATGCCACGAGCCGCCACTGGTAGTAGTAGTAGTAGTAGTAGTAGTAGTAGTAGTAGAAGAAAGAGAATGAGTAGTAGTAGTAATAGTAGTAAAAATAACATTAGTACGTAGTATTGTAATAGTCAAAATTAAGGTATTAGAGGAAGCAAATGGGATTGCTTACTCCTGACATCTCAGCCAGATATAGGCCCAAGTAGGTGTTAGTAGTAGTATTACTATTAGTAGTATTAGTGCCTATCATTGCATTACTATATTCTACTTCTCACAACTGCTTGCAAGTGGGTTTGTCAGTGTCTCAAAATATCAGTGGCAGTGAATTGTGGCAGTTAATATGTAGTAGTATTAATGGACACAAAAGTGTGTAATGAAACTGAGGCGATGCGACAACTCCCACTGTCGCTGGAAACAATGAGATGCATCAGCAGTAATAGTAGGTAGTGGTAGTCATATTGCCATCGTGATTGCCCCCCCCCCCCCCCACACACACACACAGGGCGTGGTATGAAGGGTCAGTGACAGTGTTTGGAAGGAGGAGAGGGAGGCAGCAAGGTAGTGTTATCTTATATCAGGCGGCGAGTCCATGGGTGGTGTGCGCGCCTCAGCCCCATCCCCCCACAGCCCCGTGCACTCACCTCGTACTCGTCCATGATGTAGGACTTGGAGGTGCGGTCGTCGCGGCGCCCTGCTTCTGGGGACTCGGCAGAACCAGCGGGAGGGACGCCCTGCTGCTGCGGGACGGACAGCCCCTCCTCGAACCGGCGGGCGAGGCGGATGACCCTCGGGGTAGGGGGCTTGAGGGTGGCCTCGGGGGAGGAGGGCTCGCTGCTGCCTGTGGTGGTGGCGTCTGACTCCTCCTCCAGCAGACGGCTGATGGTGGACACGATGGTACACTTGCCATTGTGGCTCCTCACGATGTGCTGGGCGCGATGAGGCGGCGGTTGGCCACGCCCCGTCCGCCCCGCCGTCGTCCTGGGCTTCTCAGCGATGGGTGGCTTGTGAAACACGCGGTCGGTGGTTGCCCTGATCAGCGCCACGTTGGGGTTCACTGGAGGAGCAGGTCGCTGGCCTCCAACCCGCGCACTCACCTGGTACAAGCAGGGCGGAGACTTGCCCGGGGAATGCTGCTCCTTGCCGCCGCCGCCGCTGCTGATGAGCTCAGAGACGCTGGTTGCCACCCGGATCACGCCAGGGGACGACCTGCGGCCGGGGGGAGAGGTGGAGGCGGGGGCTGCGTGAACTGCGGGTCCGGGAATGATCCCTTCCTCAGCCTCGATGCGGCTCACCTTGAGGCGCGGCTCGCGGCACTCTCCCTCGCACGCCTCGCTCACCTTCTTGAGTCTGTTGATGAGGCGGCGGTTGTCGCGCCGCAGACGGTCGATCTCCTGCCGCTGCGCCATGATGACATGGTCGCGCTGCGTCAGCTGCCCCACCACGCCCTTCTGCTCCCGCCGCAGCCGCGCCTCCAAAAGTAGCAGCTGACTGATCACGGCCTGCAGCTGTGAGTCCTTCTGCCGCCTCAGGCTCGTGATCACACGACGACCCTCCTGCACCTGAAACAAATGGCGGGTTATTACACCAGGGACAGGCGGGGCGGGGCGGGGCAGGGTAGCCATCACTGCCTCCCACACCACCGCGGGGCACAGCCTTACAGCAAAATGGAGAGAGGAAAACACACAGCCTGTATCCGCCCTGGTGAGCCCCTATGAACAGCGCCACCCACGACTCACACACTTCCCGGCCTGAGCCCCGCCGTGCAAACCCTGGCAGACAGGAGTGACGCCTCACCTTGTTCTGGTAGACGGCCAGCAGGTGCGCCATCCTGCTGTACGTGAGCTGCTCCATCCCTGAGGCTGCCGTCTGCTTCTGCTGCTGCCGCCTCCGCCGCCGCTCATTCAGTCTCTCTTCCTCGTCCTCCTCGTCGTCCTCCAGGCTGCTGTGGCCAACAAGGGTCTCCGTCTCCTCCGCCTCACCAACCTCCGCCGCTGACAACATTGCCTCCTGCTCCGGCTCCTCTCCAGGCATCGTCATCTGTGACACACACAATCATCACTATCAGCATTATTGGTAATATTATGAGTAGTATCATCATTATCATTACTGCTACTACCACTAATGGTTAGCACGCTCGCCTCACAACGAAGAGGTCCAAGAAGACGCGGGTTCGATTTCCCCGGTCGGGTGGAGACAATTTGGGCTTTTCTTTCATGATGAAGCCCATGTGTTCACCTAGCAGGGAATAGCAGGATAGGGTGTAGCCTGGAAACCCCGGCAGGAGCTGAGGGTGGCAATACTTCACTCCTGTAAGCAGTGGCGTACTACCGAGGGGGGGGGGGGGGGGTCATGCGGCCATGCCCCCCTCCCTTTTGTAAAGAATGAATAATAATAAATATATATATATAAATATATATAGATATGCTCCCCCTTTTCAATTTTCTGGGTACGCCACTGCCTATAAGCGTGCGCGTGTGTGTGTGTGTGTGTGTGTGGGTGTGTGTGTGTGTGTATTCATCTAGTTGTATTTTACAGGGCCAGAGCAATGCTCGTGTGGCCCCGTCTCCATATCAACATTTTTATATCATTCATCCTTAGTGCTTTGTGTTGGCCGAAGCCAGCACCCCGGAGAGCAGGTCGCAAACCCCGGCTAACACCCGGTACCCATTCACTGCTGGGTGGACAGGGGCTCAGGTTTTAAGGAAACAACCCATTTGTTTCCGCTCCGCCCGGGGATCGAACCCGGGACTTCTCGGTTGTGGACCGAGCGTGCTATCCCTTACACCACGGAGTGCCTGTGTGTGTGTGTGTGTGTGTGTGTGTGTGTGTGTGTGTGTGTGTGTGTGTGTGTGTGTGTGTGTGTGTGTGTGTGTGTGTGTGAAACAAGAATTACTGGTCTACGCTTTACCACGATAGATGATAAGAAGTTAAGGCGTAAAGACAAAAATATTATTGGCAATACCTGAGCAGCCTTAAAAACCTACAGCTCATGCGCGGCTAAGGGATGGGCTTGTGAGGCACTATGTATGCCGCACACAACACCGTATACGATCTCTTTGTCTAATAAACGTAATTGTTTTGTCAATGAAATATTTACCTTCTTCCGTGTTATGCAAGCAATGCATGCATAATGCAATGCTTACAATGCAATGCAATCGGGAAATGCAATCGGGAAAAATTACCCGATTTCATGATGTTATTTATTTAGTTAACGCTAATTTATGCATGGTTCTAATTCATTTATCAGAAAACAAAATATATCAATGGAAAGTTAAAGAAATTCCGCTTCTATTGACATTCTCCATGTAAAAATTTTTTTCGTAAAATATTAAATGGCGAAGAGTTCATGCATATTTCTTGAAAGTCTCATAATGACATTTCTTTAGTGTGTTTTACGGTTTTTTATTTGATAATATTATAG